>JAOXXN010000137.1:18894215-18913988 GCA_026770055.1 Myrmophylax atrothorax
CACTTTGGAAGGCTGGAATCATTGTTCTGTAGGAGAAATGCACTAACCTAGGAGCAAACTGCATTTACTCCCTTCTTTTTAATGGCATGGTAAGGTCAGAGCTTGAGAATGATCACTTGAGAATTTCCCCTCACTTACTCCAGGGAACCCTTTTGCCAAAGGGCAGAATTTCATAATCTCTTTTCTGGAAGAAACTGCAGAGCACCCACACAATCGAAAAGGTGCAGCTGAGCAGTGAGGATGAGACCTGTACCTTGTCTGTGCTGTTGGACCCTGGGCCATGCTGAACCTGCTCGTGGCAGAGGAAACCATCCAACACCTGATTAAATCCCACACAGCCTGGAACCAGCTGAGCTGGGCATGGTACACCCTTGGAATGGTGGGCAGAAGGCCTGATGTGCTCCAAAATGACCAAAGATTGTCCCACACAGGTCTTTTAACTTCTGCTGATGTCAGGTTCTGACCTTCAGAGCAAGACTGCAAGGACAGGGGTTAGGGAGTCTGATTAATTTTCAAGCTCATTATTAAATCTGTCTCACCCAGGATATCTAATGCCTCTCTGTTTGCAGAATTACTATCTGGTTTATTATCTTCTAATATAATATTTAGGTAATTGGGAGTCTGTATGCCTTTTTATATGATCTCAAGGCTGTGACTAACTCAAAGCCCTGTAACCCACCCTTCCCCTGCCTCCCCCATCCCATCCTTTGGAGTCACTGGGGCTGTAAATGGGCACTGGTTTCCTCCTACACAGAATCAGTTGCAGTGTTAGTGCCTTAAATTCTATACATAATACCATAAAACATCCCAAAGCAACCCAGCAAACAGAGAGGCTTGAAAGCCTTCGTGAGAGAATTGTTGAAAAATTTTTGGCATACTCAGAAGATTTCATGTGCACTTACTGTGAGGAGGCAGAAGGGAGAGGGGAGCAGTGTTTGATTGGCACAGGAAGAAACAGGCAGCTTGAAGTGAAAGATCTTTTAAGCAGAATTTAGAAAGGACATTTAGAAGCACCGAGCCCCCAGGTAAGGAAAGGCAGAGTGCCTTCACTCAGGGTTTCCTAATCAAGTTAGACAGATTTGCTGGGTATATAGCATTTCTTGCTTGAGGAAACTGATAATTGCCCAGTTTTCAATGGCAGGAACCTGTTACAGTGCTGACTGGGGCAGTTTAAACATAGAAGTCACCCACAGTAGCCTCAAGCTCCCAGAAAAGTAGAAAAACTCATTTAGATCCCAATTTTCTTTTTTAAGAAAACTTAAAAAAATCTCCATCTTCTAAAATTAAGTTACCAAACCAACACTCCATCTCTAAAGTGACATTTCACCTTGCTTGGTCATCCTGTGCATTGCAATGGCTGCAGCTCATGCAGCTAAAAAGACACACAAAATGACAGAAACAGCTATTTGAGAACCTACAGGAATGTGTGGGGCATCCACAGCTTCTCTGGGCAACCTGGCCACACCGGAGGATTTGATGTTTCATAAATTTAATAGAGGCTCTGCTGCTCATTATTCTGGAAAATGGAAGCCTCAAAATGAAACTATAAGAGAATTCTGCTCCTTTGTGAAAGATGGTGAACCAAAAGGTGCACAAAAATCAACCCCCAAATGGAAAGTCTGGGACAGGAACTGTTGTGTTAAGATGGTGCCAGCCAGAACAAATCTGGTGGCAATTTAGCTGCTTTAGCAGACAAAATTGGTCTTGATAACTTGGACACGTTTGTGTGACAGTGCTCCCAGCCTGAAATGTGCCACACTGAACTGCAGTGTTCAGCTTAACTACCTCAAATTTAAGTTAAATTCACGCTGAGCAAAGATCTTTCAAGATCCCATTGCCATCCTTGAGGTGTGGCGTATTTACGGTATCTGAGAGGCCACATGAATTCACTATTAACATGCAAGCTAAAATCTACCCCCCTACATTATGAACTCAAATGATGTGTTAATAATCCAGGTGGATTTTGTCATGCTCCACACTAGATTCAGACTAGAGCCCAGCTCATTCACCTGCAGCTGCAGCATCATTACCATCATACCACACACACAAAGTGGGATTGTGTCATTTGATCGATAAAGTAAAAACATCTGATTAACAGTCACAAATAGCTGATCTATTGACTAAAATAGTGTCATTTTCTCCCTACAGTCAATTTGTTTTCTTTTTCTTTCCTTTTAATTCACTACTGTCTTTTCCAATGAAAATATCTTTTGCTGACAGAAGGAAAACTCCATTTTTTTTCATAAAGAGCCTTTGTAACCACAAAGAACATGCAACTGGTCAAGAAAAGATATGAGAATTTTAAAATATTAAACTCATGTTTCTCGTATCTATATCTTTAGAAAGCTAGCTGGTTGTTCGTCCTGAAGATAAAGTGTTTTAATTGAAAATTTCCTGAGGTTTATAAACAGCTCGTTCATTCAATCCACATATCTCTTATTACCAGCATTTATTAATATATGATATAACAAGTTTGGAAGTGATGGCCTTGCTAAAGCGGAATTTGGCACATCGCTGATATTCTCTCAGCTGGCAGAGAACGTGCAATAAAATTATAAAACTAGGGGGAATTAACTTTGACAGTGGAAGAAAAGTACCTTTATTAAAAGACAGTGCTATCAAGATCTGCTTTTTTCTTGAGAGTTGCTCATAACTCAGATGGTTTGTATCACACCACTAGTGCATATCAGCTTTTTTCTCTTGGTAACAAAAATTGGAAATATTTTTCAAGAACAATTGCTGCAAGGCAATCTCTGCTCTTTCAACACAGCTGTGCAGACTCTAAATTGAAAGTACTGTCCATAAAGTTACTCTGATTAGTACATCAACCCTTTTACTAACAGGTAAACATAAATAAATATTACCATGTTACTGTAATACAGCTTGAGCAAATAAAGAATCAAAATATGATCTCATTAACTCTCTCAGTCATTCCTTACTTTTAATGGAAAACAGTTTGACTGTTTCCCTGGCAGCTTGTTTTTTCTTTACTTTTTTTTTACTGTGGCTCAGACAAATACAGAAACATCGGCAAATAAATCTACAAAGGATGAAAAATAACATCAGGACTCAGAATTTTTCAGCTGCTTCCTTGCCCACCTCTTGCCCTCTCGCATGGCAGGAGAGCAGCAATCTCCTGTTGGCCCCTTTCCCAGTTATGAAGATAAAGTAGCCCACATAGAGCGAAGTAATGGGGCTCCCTACTGCTCCTCAGTCACTTCCATGGGAGAGAAGTGGGAAGGCTCCTGGCTCGGCTCAGCTCTCACATGACAGAGCACTTTTTCTGTTCGTTTGAGCCCTTCCCTCCTACTCTGCTCACAACCCTGCTTGTTCTCAGATACCTCGACCAATAAAATCCATGGCAGTGAGCACCAAGCTCCGGAACATTGCCCAGGGAATGGGTGACTATCCACCCTCAGCTTCAAACGTCAGCAGAGATGGACTTGAAGCCAAATTTCAAGCACAAGCCTTATTGTTTTCTACTGGGAAGGTGGCCCCAAGACCCCAGGTGTTAATAAGAAAGGAGAACAAATTTGTGCAGATTTAGTCCCCCAGCCAGTTGCAAACTGCCTTTACAAAGCCATGAGAACACAGGTGAATTACTTCACTCCCATCACAGTCACCTGCACTTACAAACACCTGAAATCCCAAGAGCTAATTCAGTTGGTCTGAATTCAATTCAGAAAGAAGTCAAGGAAGAGAAAATTGACCATAAACATCAGGTATGATTTAGTTATCTCCCCAGACTGGAGAAGATAGTGACATTTAAAAAAAAACCTGCTGGAATTACATTTTGTGGAAATCATACCAGGGATTATTTCAAAGCAATTCATCAAGATGACATAAATGTGTGATACAATTTTGTTTTACACATTCTGGATGTTCTCTCCACTTCCATCTGAACTGAACCTTCTACACATGAAAGACTTAACTGATTGATCTATTGAGAATATAATGTGGCAGGCATTGTAAGTCAAAGATTTTGCAAAATTACCAATACGAACTTGTTTATTCTTCATCAAAAACCTTTTTTAAAAAACTGTGGGAGGAACTGGATACCAAAGTTAAGACAATTTAAGGATATGCCAGAAAAATGTGGGGGAAAAAAGGAAAGATTTGACAACATATCAGAATATACTTGAAATACACAGTGGGTATTTGACTGAGCTCCACTCACCCCTTAGAACTGTGACAATTTACTTCTGACTTTAAGATACAACTGGGATCTTAAAGGAACTCTGGCACATTTGGAAGCCCTCACAGGACAGGGGTAATATATGTAAATATATGAAAATCATCACAGAGAAGATATTTTATATGTTCAGTTTCTCACATTTCAAAAGCAGAGCTAAGGTTTGTGGCAACTCATGAAAATTTATATACAAATCCATGTCAAGCCCTACCTTCCTTCTGGCTCCTATTCTCACCACCAGAATGGCTGAAGCAACACACATTGCCAGAAAAGCAGCACTTTTTGGGTTTTCAGGACCATCCTATGAAATTAGAGAAAAAAATTACGATGTCTTTACATTAAAAAAAGAAAAATTAGATAATTTTCCGTTCCCTGTAATTTCTCTACAGTCCCCTGAAATGAACTGGTCTAAACCACAGAAAATTAATTTCAAAAATATAACCCTATGGAAGCAGCTGAGTTACTGAACACAGTGGATTGGCTGAGTTATCCCAACTCAAACCCAGGATGCACAAGTTAAGAGAATGAAAGACTTTCCCTCCTCCAGATGGTAAGCTGCCTAGGCAGTAATTGATTTTAATCACAGATTCCTGACAATATTCTTTGCCTAGGGAGGGCTCAGTAGCTACTGATGTCTGAAGCTGAAATAACATGGTGCCTATTTTCACTCATTTTATGGTCTAGTTCCCAACAATCACAGAGAACTTTCATAGTCATAGTTAAAAACATTGTTATAATCCTTCTTGTTCTGTATCTTACTGCTTAGTTTCACTGCCAGGTGCACTTTTAACTGAATTTCCTAAAATACCATCTATCTTTTCCAAGCCACAGATTAAACTATCACATACAGATATATATTATCTAATCCACTTGGTTTAGTAGGTCATGGGTTCATATTTTCTATTCACTTGGGTAAGATGCAACCAAAGCTCCTTGACCTCTATTTTTATAAACTTACTTCAGTATCTTTGCAAGAAACTGTCACCAAAGTTCAACTCAGTCCATTTAATTCCACTATACTTTAACATGAGCATAATTAAAAGCATTTCTCTACTTTCCCATCTTTGCCATTTGCCTCCAGTAATTTTTAATGACACCAGCTATTTTTCATTGTCACTTAAGCATTCCTGGTCATGCCACAAAGTCTGTGAGACAGCAACTCCTCCACCATATAATGAATAAAGGGTTCTTCGCATTTTCTTCTCTTCTCTCCATGTTTCTTTTAATTATTGCATCCCATAATACTTGTTGCCTTTGTGTATTCCTTTAACACAATAATAGGCTGTCCCTAAATTGCCTCTGAAAACAGTCACAGAAGTCCAAGGACTTTAGACACTGCAAGTGCTTGAGTTCCTGGGTTTCAAGTTGCTTTCCTGACCATGAAATATTGAAGAGCATTCTCTGCTGATACTCTTCAGAAATTACTCTGTTGGAGTCCCAACAATGCCCCTTTTAACAGATCTCTGCAAGGGATTAAATAATCCAAATCAATCCATGATACTCTCCCCTGTTTTATGTTTCATGAGGCAAAAGAGAAAGAGATGAAATTTCTTCCACCTCAAGTAAGATCATTTGTAGTTCAGAAAGAAGGGATTTAAAATAGTTTCACTGCTAGGCCTTTGTGAGGATTGAACCAGCTCCAATTCAAATAATTTTATTTTTAAAATAGATTCAAATATTCACAGGGAAGAAATGCTCAGATGCATACAGGTAACATAAATAAGAGAAGCTCTCTAACCTTCACAGAGTAATTTCTCCTGTTTGGGTTTTACAGATGCTACAGCAAAAAAAGATGAGTTAAGTACATTATGTTCCTCAAAACAATCACATACTTTATTATATTTAGCACTAAAAAAAAATATAACTGCACCACAGGCATTTCTCAAATGAAATACCATGTACTGTCCTTTCATTTGGTTGATACACTAATGGCATATTGTGTGTAGTCACAGATGTTCTTTACTGGGTTGTGCTGAAACGAATCTAATTTTGTGAGATAAATGAGGTGTTCTGATTTCAGGACTTGATTTCCCAGCATAAGAAAAACATCAAAAGAAGTGAAGCCTCCTACCACTCAGAGTTCAGATAGATAGACTAATTTCTCTGTCCTGAATTTTAGAAGGTATATGTGAAGGGAACATTCCTCAACTATTTGGAACATGTCTGGGAAACAGAAAAAATTGACACAGACTTATAAGCTACATTAATTAAAACAGTGATTAAGTATGCAAGACATTGTTTTAATATCCATGGCAAGATATTAGACAGAGGATCAGCAAAAAAGAGTGATCAAAACAAGCTACCCAAGACTTGTTTTAATTGAGTCTAAGCAGTGAGGGGCTTAGCATTGTGATATGGTGTAGAGTGTAAAATCAGCTCTGTCCCAGCTTGACAAGGTGCTGAATTTCCAAGCCATCCAAGGGTGAGTTTGATGTGAGCTGGTGACTTCTCAGCCAGCTGCTGTCCTTCTCTTACTCACAAAGACTATCCAGCAGCCTCAGCTGAGGAGTGGATATTAGAGGGGAATACAGCATCCTGTCCTTATATAGAAAGTTTTTCTGCCTATCTTAATAAAAGCAGCTTGAAACTTCTGGACACCACACCCGGCACATTTAAATAGTGAGACCATTATGTTGTTAAATGACATGGAAAGATTCTGTGCTGGTTTTCCAAAGGTGTGCCCACACTCTGTGATGGAGGATGGCTCTGAACAAATTTGTTCCAGCACTGGAAGCAGCACAGCTCTGTTTGCAGAGTGATCCTTTGGCTGGTTATCCCTGCTCAGGAGGAGATTAGGTAAGTTCAAATGCTGTGCTGCTCCCATGCATTTGCTATTGGCAAGACTATCTCTGCAAGCACTTCTTGCTAAAACACAGAGACAACCAGTCTCACAGGCCCAATAAATGGGGATGGCGAGCAGTTACAGTAACAGTAAGTCATGTAATGTCAGCCTGTCCTTGCTGCTCTAAGGACTGCAATATTTCTCAGGCTGCCACAGCACTGTGGCTGTGCCATTACAGGTCACTGCTGGAATAAAACACATCCTTGAACACCTCAAACACCGCAAAGCACCTTTGCCATATCTTTCCTGCCACCTTTGCAATACTCCTGCTGTGGAAGTTTCTCAACCTGAACATTTAAAGCCCACATACCACAATTTTAAGATCGAAACAAGAGGCTCATGAAAGTACCACCCTGGATTACATTGAATAAAAGTTATTTTTCCTAATGAGTAGCACAAGCAAGCAACATTTCCTACTAATATTATACTAAGTAATTAAGGAAGTTTAGCAGTAATGTAAACTAATATTTTTATAAAAACAAATTAGTAAGGCAGTGATTAACAATCTCATGATTACAACAACAATACAGACTGTGACTCTAATGTACACTAAAGTATACTCTCCTTAATGATGAGTAATAAAGAACTGAAATGCTTTCACTCTGAAAAGCAGAAAAAAGCATCACAGTTTTCAATGTTCAAGAAAGCACATGAGTTAATTAGTCCTTGCAGGCAACTTCATCTGATTATAAAGAACTTTCTCAGACAAAATAGTGTTTTCTTATTTCAGGAAACTTCATGGTGTAAATGATGAAACTGCATTTAATTACTATTACTACTATTACTATTTGCACCACCCAAACCTGGGACCCTACTGAGCCACACACGGTGCCAACACATGGTGACAGTTTCTTCCCCCAAATGCAGAACAGGGTGAGAAGGCCATAACAGTCTTCTCACTTAATAGTAGGTGATTTGCTTAAATCATACACAGTTTATAGCAGGAGCTAAACCTGGCTCTCCCCAGAGCCAACTTTAGTATCAGGAGCAGAAAAACCACCTTTTCCTTTTAAGAAGTTCATCACACACTCTCTTTAGGAGGAAAGAAAAAATCAAGCCATTCTTTGTAGGACTGGGGTTTAATGGCTTGTCACTGTAGCCAGATAACTCAGTGTCAAATGCCCATGATTTTTTAATGATTCATTGACATAGGCAGATCCCAAACATAGAGAGCTGACTGGTCCCTGTGCTACTTCACTGGAAGTTATACAAAGTAAAACTCAAACATCCTTCACCACTTCATTAATGAAAAAAATTTATCTTCCAGTAGAAAATAAGTCCTTCAGCATTCTAGATCTCCATTTTACATTCATACATAGTCTGTATCTTGTCTTTTTGCGTTAAAGGAAAATCCTTTTGATCAATGCTCTGGCAACAAAATTGCACTCCCCTGAATGCGGTTCTCAGCCAGTCTGCAGTGTAAATGATACTGAATAGATCAAGAGACATGCTGTCAAGATCAGCTATGCACGTGTTAAAGCTCAATTGTCCCTAAGGTAGCAAGGAATAAAAGCCTTTCAGATAACACATTACTGTCTAGTCTCATCTGTAATACATTTCACCATAAGCAACAAGGCTTCTTCCTTCCTCTTCACTTGACATTTCCCTCTGCATAAGGACTCCGTTAAGGGAAATGCAAAAACTTCATCACTTACAAACTGGGAGATTGAGATGAAGAAAACCAAGGTGTGTGACCAAGATTATGTTTTCTCTTAGTGTCACAGGTGGCACTAGAAATCAGGAATCTACACATCCCAACCCACTATCAGTTCACCAAGCTATGTCCTTTCTGTCATCCAAATGGCATGTCAGAGGTTTATTCTACAAGATTTACTCAAAGCCGTAAGAGCATTTTACTCTTCCTCATTAGGATTACCCAGTGAGGAATAAGCTCCTTAGTGTGTGGCACAGAAATTACCACAGTCACACTGATCCTCCTCCATTTATTGGAGCAGCATCCACTCCTGATCCACTCCTATGAAACCCAAAAGACCTACAAAATCAGTAACTGAGTCCTGGGAGTTCTTATGCCAACACAGCACTGTGGGGTATGAGATACTTCCGATCCAGGTTTGTGCTGAGGACTGCTTGTGTTACTAGCACACAGACTTATTTAGAATTAAGGCATTTCTCTGTATTTCCCAGTCAGCTACAAAGTTTTCTGAAATTCTTGACAGTCAGTAATCGCAATTTAAATAAAAAGCAATCAAAATTCAAACTTTTTTTCACCAAGAATACACATCCCCATGGTGCATAAAGAAAAATTGTTTTGGTTGACAAAAAGAAAATTTCAGCCCATATAAGACTATGGGTCTCTCTCCCTTGCACTGCAAAGGGAGCAGCCATGCATTATTTGTTTATAGTCATCAAAAGATCAGGACTATGAAGATCCATGCAGGAAAAAAACAATCCATAGAGATGAATTTGATTAGAAAATAGAAATGACTTTGAGGACAAATGGAATCTCCTTCCTGTATTAGACTACTAAGAGAACAACATGATTTTTTTTCTGACAAAACAAGAAGCAGAAGACAACAGTACTATTAACAATTGCATCTGTCTCCAGACATACTGCAAATGTCTCCAAAAGTTACTGAACAAATCATGTCAGCCTGAAAGAAAATTGAATTTATTGGGTAAGTTCTTATGCAGCTACTGACTGACCATAAAAATGATTTCAAAGCACTGTCTTCATCTCCAGCTTTATTTCCAGCTGTGTTTAAACAAATCTGATTTCCTTTGTCACCATCTGCAGCTGTATCTCCCTTCTGTTCTGCTTTCTTTTGAATGTAGTTCTGATGCCTAAGGAGTTTTGGATTTTTTGGTTTTTTTTTTAATTTTATAGATTTTAGCAGTAATTGTAGTAAAATGTAGATTTTAGTGTGTCAGTATTTCTAGCAGCTTAAGTTCAATGCTTATGCATTCTAACCCCTATCCCATATCAATCCCTTGAAATTCCTACAGCTGCTTAGACTTCTTTTCAAGGTAGAAGACTGAATAATATCTCAAAGCCTGTGCCATGAGACATAAACATGGGCACACTGACCTTGAAGCTCAGAACACTGAAAGACCTCCAAGAACCCTTCGTGCCATGAGGAAGAGAAGGATGATGAAGAGAGGGTCCCACTCTCCCCAGACAATTCCTGATGGAGTGTGCCAGAGGCGAGACGGGGCAGGACGGAGGGATAAGTGAACAGAGGATTAAATGGACATTATTATAAAAACCATGGAAATCAGTGCTCATAGATGGACATTATTATAAAAACCATGGAAATCAGTGCTCAGCACACAAGTCGATACGCATTCCTGTGGGCCTTAGGCCTGGAAATTAAAAGACCTTCACTTTTTATCTTATCCTACACTAAGTTGGCTCAGAGTCCTGTTTTCTGCAGTCTCTCAAAGCATCAGTTCACCGTGAAAAATGCAAAGAAAACTCAACTTCATTCCATGGGTTTTTCATGTCTTCTCTGCTCTGATGGTCACTGATCACAGCCATGTTATAAAAAATGGAACTGAGACTGAAATTATCCTAAAGCAGAATTAGTTTAATATACACAGGATTCAGGGTTCTGCCTTAAAAGCACAGAGTATCAATGTCAGGGCACTGACAGACCCTGTTCCGCTCTGCTCAGAGATGAGATACTGCTCTAGTGCTGCCTTCTGTAGCAATAATATACAGAACACAAGGAAAGCTGTGCATCAAAACAAGAAAATTAAACACACCCAAAAGCCTTCACTGAACAGGCAGGATGAGAGAATAAATGTACATTGTCATGTGTTAATGCTGGTTTAGGAAATGTTTAGAGAAGAGAGGAGAGATGGAGGGAAGGGAAAAGACAGCAATTATTTCATTATCTGTCATGACTCTTGTGCCCTCTCATTTACACACATTCATCCACATTCATGCACAATAACAGCACTTAGGGAAAAAGGAGGGGAGGGGCAGGGAGAAGCGAAAAAGGAGGGGCTGCATAGAAAGCTAAGCTAAAAGTAAAAATTCTCTCTGAGTCCAGATTACAATGCCTGTTTTCCCAAGTTATGGCAAAATATTGGCCAGAAAAAGGGACATGAGAAGTTCACCCTCTGTACAACATAACTGATAGCAGGGGCTGTGGTGACACAGACCCCAGCTTCATTCATAAATACCTCTAAAAACCTGAATTAAGCTGCTTATTATCCTGGGACATAATGTGACTGGCTTTACAGAGATCAATGTCTTCTCTACAGATGCCTGCTCACCAGTTGAGAAATCAATCAGCTAAACCTCAGCAACTGCCAGAGGAGCAACCAAGGGCATTCAGCACTAATACTGAATTTAAGCAGAGATTACAGCACCTCTTTCCCCAGCAAAGTGTATCTGCATCAAACTGTAGGAACTCCTATTCAGAATTGCTGCCACAAATTCCAGGGAACAGAAGAAACGAGATCTCACTAGATATGTGTGAAGTGTCATAGCTAAATAGTATGAGGTTTTTCCCTGCTCTGTATCCCTCTATCTTTTGTGAATTCTCCTTGTAGCACCTGGGCACAGAAGAGCTGAGTGCTCTCAGTGCACAGGTCAAGAAGCATTTGGATGATATTCTCAGGCACATGGTGTGACTCCTGGGAATGGTCCTATGCAGGGCTAGGAGTTGGACTCCATGATCCTTGTGGGTCCCCTCCAACTTGGTGTATTCTGTCGTTCTGTAATTCTGTTTGGTGAAAACATTTAGCACGTGGCTTCCTTATATGCTGGAATATGAAAAAATCCACCAACATGTGGTGACTGCACAGTTACTGAGGAAGGCCCTTGATACATGCCCATAATTAAAGAAAGTGGATATATCTATAATTGCTGATGGACTTCCACTGAAAACCTGAGAGAAAGGGAAAATACTCAGCTATGTCATGCAGAGATCTGCTTTCCCCTTTTGGAGCTGATTTTGCGTTCTTAGAGCTGAGGGAGGAGAAAGGAAGAGAGCAAGAGAAATCCACAAGAATTCAGCTGGGTGAAATTCATTCTTTGAGAAATGCAGAAAACCTTAGATGTTGCATAAAGCAATTTGTTTTCAAATGCTGTTAAGTCCAGAGCACAGCACTGAGGAGGGTGGTCACTCAGTTCTTAGCTCCCTCTTTCAAGGCTTGGGAACAGCTGCTGTAACCACGGGCTTAGCCTTGGCAGCTGCCATGCACTGACTAGAGCTAGTGGAAAGTGTGGGTCTTCATTTTGGACTCTCAGAGAGTTGAAGAATTGAGATTTGAAGATGACCATCTGCATGCTGCTCTGCAGGAAAGATACATGCAGGGAGGACACCCTTTTTTGTTCTAATACTCTTCAATCTGTTGTGAGAGTTACTTCTGATTAATTGAGTTAAACAATCTGGTGTGATTTTCTGTTCTTATAAGTTAATGAACTTTCCAGTTATGTTAGTCATCAGCATGCAAATCTAACTCCAACATGATGTAGAGAAGAAAGAAAAACAGACAGCAGAGAGGGTGCTGGGCTGTACCTACAGCAGGTTGAAGCTCAGGCAGTTCTTTTTGTGAGCTGCCTTGCAAAGCGTGTCTGGATGCAGTGCACAGATGCTGAGTGCCCTTCTGACCTCCCTGCTGAGTCAGTGAGCAGCAGAACCCAGATCAGGGAGGTTCTTTGAACAAGGTGTTTGTGAGAGCTGGGCCAGACTCTTGAAGTTCATGTCATAAAGGACTTCGAATGATTTTTATCCACTAACTGCTTAGGTAGAAGTCAAAGAAGTGATGAAATATGTTTACAGTTTTAATCCAGCTGGAAATTTATATTCCAAGTGTTCAATTTCCCATCAAGAGCCTGCAATACATTTCGAAGTCATACATTAAGCGCATTGTTCAAGAAAGCACACACAGGCAATAAACCAACAACAATATATCCTTGAGATAAATTGATCCTTAAGGGTCCTTTCCAAGTGGAGCTGCTCTATGATTCTGTGATATATGTAGGTGATGCTTGCAAATATCAGAGCACAAGCTCTCTGCACATTTCTCCACGTACAAATCCAGTAATGAGGACTTTTGCACAAGTACCAGAAAATCACAGCATGGAGAAATCAAAGCCAATAGAAACAAATGTGTACAGGGTTAAGTGGGACCTCCCCAGACTAAACAGATGGGTTTGCATTCTGTGAGCAGTGACAGCATCCCCTATGCCAACAGGGGCATGGAAAGAATCTACAGAATGGAATGTCCTCATGTCCCAAACTAAAAAGATTAGAGGAACCTCTGGAAAGGGAAAAGCAGCTGCTCACAATGATCCACTCCTTTCTAATGCAGTAATTTCAGTCGCTACTCCATAACACCCAAGATTGCAGCAGACAGTATTTGAGGAGGTTGGGTTAGTACAAAGGGATGCTGAACAGTATTCCCTGCCTTAAGCAGGGATTTTAATAAAAAAACCAAAATGAGGATAAGAACATCCCAGAGACAAAAAATGCCAAACCCACAAAAAAATCCACCTCCAGAGCAACATAAGTGAGACAGGAAAGGGTTAGAGATTGAAGAGGGAGAAGATATGGACTGGATTACAAATTAAAATTTAAAATCTGGGGGTTTGGTTGCCTGTCTCTTCCTAATTACAGAAAATAAGTTAGAGGATCAAGGAAAATATTGTTTCACAGCTCAGATATAGGGGTTTTTTTCCTAATTTTTGAACTCTACAGGAAAATAACCAATCAAAGTTGATACATGATAATCCAATAATTCTTCAAAATCCATTCCTTTCATTAGCTTTTCATCAGCAATGTGTCCAAGACTTTAAGATAGCTAATGACATTTTAGCTGATTGTAAATTCAAAGTCACCCATAAAAAGGCTACTATATTTTATATGCTGTATAAACTTTCACTGAGTTTCATATTTTTATGATGTACATTGTACAGATGTGTCTACGAGATAGACCTCATTTAGAAAATGGATTAAATAACTGCACAGCCCTAGCAGTCAAGGCATGCTATCAGTAAAAAAGTTTAAAGGAAAGATAATATTTGCTGTGAACTGTTTCTTCCTCTTTGAAGTGGAAAGTGAAGTATTCTGTAGCTAAATAGGAAATGACTCACTTTCAGAGCATAAATGTGTTTTAACGTAATTGAATCAATTGACATTTGATATCTTAAGGGATAGATTGTTTGTAATTTTTTGGGAATATCTAAGTTTGAATGCCTTGTCCATAAAATGTAGGTTTATAAAAGGGGGGAAAATAACGAAACTCTTCCTTACTAGTTAATCTTTCTTGCAAAAGTTGCTTCCAGGATATATACAGCTCTGTCCTAATTAATGCAATCATTCACAGGGATTCTCAGGGGCAACCCCATGTGAACCCAAACTGCTAATGAACCCATCTCAAATATGGAATAACACAAACTCTCTGTTTTAAAATGGAGCCATCAATAGAATAGGAAAACATTTTTTAGCAAGGAGAACACATTCTCTGAGTCCAGAAATGGATGAAGTGTTTGGCTTTCAGTTCCACCGTGAAAAGATTGGATCATCTGGGTACTCTGTGTGGTTCTGCAGAAGTAACACAGGATAGTATCCTGAGACAATTAAAAGTACTGGCAAAATTCTGTGTAATTTTAATTGAGCAAGGATTTTACTCAGCATATACTGTGTGTATATAGATTTAAAATATACTCTTGCAAATATAGGTCTAATTAACTTCTGTGATTTCAGTGGGATAAGTTTGGAACCACAGAAGCAGAACTAATATAAGAACATGTTCTATTATATATATAATAATAATTTCCAAAGCAGGAGAGTAATACATGTTGAATGGAGGCAAAGCTAAAAAGTCTTGCAGGAAAAATTCTCTCTCACTGTCTCCTCCATGATTAGCCCCAACCAAAAGCTTGATGCTACTGTTCTATAAAGCAGCCACATCCCTTCCCTCCAGTGAAAGATTTCTGGCAGACAAACAGAAGGTTCAGGATTAAATTTTGTAATGACATCTCTGCAATTATTGTCCTTTGGAATACTCCTGAGAACCTTTCACCTTCTATTAGCACAGTTCACACTATTAAACAATTATTGTTCTACCACCTGAACTCTAAATATTTTAAAGATTTTCTTTCTGCCCTGAATTTCTACAAGATACCTTACTCAGGGAAACACCTGATTTTACATGCTGGGATAATTCCTTTGCAATGAAGTACCCAAAGTTCTTAAAATATGGTGTTGACTTGTGAATAATTTGATTTTATTAGTTGATTTTTCAGCCTAAATGGACTTGCATTTCCATGTGGTCCTTTTCCTATTCTGACTCTTTTGAATTTGTCTAACTGTCCATAATTAACTTCCTGTTCATTTTTACGTCATTACAAGAGCGATTAGTTCATGGGCTGCTTCAGTCTGAATCTGATACATTTTTAAAGCAGCAATGGCTCAACCCATGACTTCTCTTCACCTCTTGTAAATCTCTTGTAAATACCATCTACATTTTTAACTAGTTTTTTATGAAATGACCCTGGGAAGTGGTATGTTAGAGCCCTCCAGCTAATGATTAATATATCCCCCACTGAAAAAACTCCTCAGCCTCGTCTGTCCTGAATCCTTCCACAGCCTCCAGGAACTGAGACGGTGCAGCCTCTCAAAGTTCAACAGGGAGGAGAATAGTTTTAAGGCTATTCCTGGTCTGGAATAGCCTCTGGCTGTTATTCTTTGGACATGTCTGAGAGTCTGCCTAAAGCTCCAGGAAAGACTTTGTACAGCATAGCTTGAATCACTGCCACACTGCATT
This sequence comes from Myrmophylax atrothorax, assembly GCA_026770055.1. Classification (NCBI taxonomy): domain Eukaryota; kingdom Metazoa; phylum Chordata; class Aves; order Passeriformes; family Thamnophilidae; genus Myrmophylax; species Myrmophylax atrothorax. The sequence goes on from JAOXXN010000137.1 coordinate 18,909,992, forward strand.
CTGCATGGCCATGGAGGGATAGCTTGTCTTAAATCATCACAGAATCTGGCTCTTATTGACAAGAGAGTAGTTTCTTCTTTCTGTAACTCAAGAAATATAAGATCCCTTTCCTTTATACCTAACTTAGGGATTTTTTTCAAATACTACTGAAACTTTTGTGTACTGTCCTTCACTTATATATTCTAGCTTGCTTTCTTTGTGCCTCCAACTAGTCAATCATTTAATTAAATTTTAAAAAGCACTTGGGGAGAGAATTTGCAAGAAAGAAAGATATAGTACAAGGAATTAGATTCTTCTGGTTTTTATTTTCATTGTTTGAGAAATTAGTTTCATGTTAATTCACCAGAAATGGAGCCAGTTTAATTTATTAATTTGCAATTCTCAAGAGAAACTTTAGGATTCTTGTAGCCAGACCCATTAATTTGGAAGAACCTTCTCTATTTTAAGTTTTTTGCTTTTGCTTTTAGCACATTGATATCAAGAACTGAAGAAGTTATTTGGAGAGTTTGAAAACATGACTTTCTACAGAAAGTTGCATCTGCTCATTTATTATTTGCCTTGAAGCTCTCATCAAAGGTAGATGACAGAATGGTTTTCCAGATACCTGCCCTAAATACTTTGAATAGGCTTATTTATGTCATTATTACAGTATAAATTATTGTATAGAAATTAATAAGGTTTCCCCATTTGCATCTTTTCTACCTCTTAGGAATTTAAATGCATGCAGCTGTCACCTTTTCTCTGATCCAAGAGCTAAAAGAAGGTTAGTTTCCAGAATCTCCATGATGGGAATCTCACTGTACTGGAAAGGTCTTTAGAAGTCTGTTTGGGGAGTCTGCACGTGAGGATTGCACTGAAGTACCTGAAAGCTGGTGAACAATAAAAAGGGCTTCTCAGCTCCACCTGTGGGGATATTTTCCCCCTGAGAATCTGCAAGGAGCAGTCTCGAAGCAACTGCTGAAGAACACAGACAGTGGCTCTCACACAATTCCCATAACAAGCAGCCTGAGATCTTCATCCTCCATTTTTCTGATCACTGTGCAAACCTTAGATCCCCTGCAGTTGCTGCTACCTTCCTCTCTCCTTGACACATTGGAAGATAAAGAGTATCTGTGGTCTCAGGCAGTGTAAAGGTACCTCTGCCTTGTTCATGCCCACTTTTATTGGGCAGCCCCAATACTTATGTTTTTAACCTTTTTCATTTAATCTTCCACTGCTAAAATCCACTGCAAAAGACTAGTGGCATGCTTGATGTTCCATTCATGTGAAATCCAGAAAAGACACACAGCTTTGTGTGTTTCTGCCAACAGGGAGAGGGAGCCTGGGAAGCCACATAGTGATGTCGGCGATGGCAGCACAGACTGTCACACTTGGGCTCACCAGGGCCAGGTTTTGGCAGGAATCACTACAGCTGATACCAACTTTTCAAGTGTTCGTCAATCTTCCAATGCAAACCAAACTACACTAAGAGCTTGGCACACAAAGTACCTGGGGTGTTTCAGCCAATTTTCTTTAACCAGAAATCTCTCTACTGGCATTTATTGTGTTTTGCTTGTGCTTTGGTGTATCATTCCTACCAAGAGCTGAAGGTAAAATTCAAGGATTGTTTCCACAGTTATTCATCCCAGAGCTGTGCACTGGTGATCCCTTTACCATGATACAAGGTGCTTGAGGTAAATTAGTGTGGAAAAGGAGCCTATCATTTATTTGCATGACAGGGAAAAATGGATGATCTAAAATTTAGACTGGCTTGTAGTCTGCCCAATTTGAGTGGGTTTGCTCTGCAACATTGTAAAGCCTGAGCATATTACAGGCTTGGGGGAAGCAATCTTCTGTGTGGCAATTGCAGATCTATGCTTATTTTATGTTTACACATTATTATCCGACTGCCCATTTGGGAGAAATAATTAGAACTTAGCTAATTATAAATAAGACAGATTTGTTCTTTCTGGCAAATTCCTTCGTGCAACTGATTCCCCTTGGCAGAAAAGCTATCATGGCACGAAACTCTTAAATAAAACCTGCACAATGACCTTTCCATCTGTCAAACTATCAGAAATTAAGATATCAGCAGCAAAGAGAGTGAGAGCTTTAGGCTTGGTTCTCAAGTATGGAAGGCATCTCTAATTCATTTGACAGACAGGCTTATTTGCCTTCATTTCACCATTTTGATCTTTCTTGCTAGTACAAGGGGACCCATAGGGGGCCAACAAGTCTGATGGATGTGCTTTCAGCTACACCTGCAGAACCTTAAACAGCACCCCAACTGCTACAGTTTGTCACAGGCCTGAAATTAAAATTGACTCTGAAAACTTGTTCCATTGCAGATCTACCCAGTCACATGTTTCATGCAAAAGATTTTGGCCTGGTCATGCTCTTGTTGAAGTTTTGAATCTAATTTCTGCACTAATTGTGTTCATGTACTTTTAGTGTTTTCTCCTTAACCTGTTCTGTCTCTCTTACATGTGTCTTGCAGAAGATATAAAGCAAAAAGATTGAGAAGCCATCCATTGTGATCTGTCAGATCAGAAATATATTTGACGCCCTGACTCAAGGGAAGCAAAAAAGATTCTTCTTCATAACAGAATCTACTGGGTCCTGGCTGAGGTTCAGAGTACACAGAGCACCTAGTCTCTATTGAAAGTATAAATGTAATTGTTTCAGAGAATGTCAATTGAAGATATTGGAATTTGAAACTAAAATCCTGCAGTTACATAACTTGCTTTGAAATTCTGTCTTTTTTATTCAGACACAGTCAATATTATAAAGATTTCAGTAAACAACTTTGTCTCAAAATGTGATTGCTTGGATGACTACAGAGACTAGAATATGAGATTGGGTATTAGATAATAAGAAATCAAAGAAGCACATACCCTTCTGCAAAGAGAAGTAGCCTGAGAGTGGAAGTTATTTATTCGAGTATCATCCCAGTAGGCTGGTAGGGAAGGGTCCTCAGGGAAGGCACTGCCTCCTGTGGTTTGGATCTGACTCAGAACAGTCCTTCCCTGTTGATACAAGTTGACTTGAAGCAGAGTGTTGCCCACCAGCTTTGCCCACCCTCCTGCAGCTGCTCCCAGCCCTGCTGCTGCTTCCCACTGCCAGGGGGTACCTCCCACAGCCACCAAGCACAGGCACAGGACTGTAAATGTTACAGGCTGCAAAAGATGCCAGTTCTGATCCTGCCCAAAAACAAGCAGCTGAGAACTGGCAAACTGAGCTGCAGCCTACAGAAAATCTCACACAGGGAAATCTTTGCTCATTGGGTGTGGCCTCTTGTTCATGCAGGGTTTTTAACCTAAATGACCTTATTCAAAGCATGAAAAAGAAGGAAAGTGAACATTTAGGCAGGCAGTATTTAATTTTTTTCTTCTCACTCAGGTAGATGGGGAACACTTGTCTCAGGACAATCTTATAGTATTTTTGTGCAACAATATAGAGGAAACACCCGTGCAGGTGTGCTCAAGTCTCAAAGTCTTCAATCTCATTTTTCCTTCTTTGTCAGACACGTTTTTTCAGTGACTGAAATAGAGTTGATTTCAACTGGAGAGCCAATAATCAATTTGGAAACAATAATGATGAAATTCATTAATTACAGAATTGTCATTTCAATTACATTTCCTTTATATTTTCTTAAGGCTTCAGATTGAATAATAGGCAAATCAAACTGCAATAGTTTCCTCATGTCAGAGATTAAACAGTGATTTCCTCCTCTTCATTAATCTGTTTGTTACTCATCCTAGTTCAGACCACTCAGCCTCTCATACCTGCAGCACTCTTATAACTACAAATTATACTGGAGCATTTTCATCCTTATTTAGCCCTTTAGAACAGAAAAATTGCAGACTTGAGGAGAAACAAGAAGAGGGAGTATATACTAGAAAAGAGTTTCTAAGCAAAGAACAGAAAGATAAAAATGGAACCTCCATCTTTTTGTCTTTCCTTCGCATAGCAAAGAATAAATCCTTCTCCACTGTTTAAGACCATGTTAGCCTGCCTT
>JAOXXN010000137.1:18914790-18930062 GCA_026770055.1 Myrmophylax atrothorax
TGGCTAAAATGTGGAAATTGGCCAGACCTGCACTGTTACCGAAGGAATGATTGAGCTTTGCCCCAAGATAAAAGGTGCGGACTGCTCCCAGTGCTGCCTTGTGCTCAAAAGGATAAAGTCCAGCAACATCAAAGAAATGCTCCCTGAAGGCTCCAGCTGCATCATGGTCCTCCCAAAATTGTGCTAACCACAAAACAAAATAGTCCAGGGATGCTCAGGTCATTTAGGTGTACTGTATATTATTGTAACAATGTTTATTTTACATTTATTAAAGGAAGAAAACTCCTGGGCCACTCTTCTAATTCTCTCCTAAAAATTAGTTTTCTGTGTAAAAAAAGTCTATCACAAATTCTCCTAAAGGAAACTTCATTAATTTCAAAATCAAATGTAGAATAAAATATGGTACAACCCATATGTTCTCTAGGAGCAACAAGAAAGGCCAGGACTATTCTGAACAGCACCTTACTAGAATCTTAGTCTCACAGTTGCCTATTACAATTACAGCTCAGGGGTAACAAGGATACAACTACACATACAAGAATACAAATACCTGATGCTTTAATACTGTCCTGAAACAGGAATTTCTATATTTGAAACAGAAACCTGTTCCTATAAATGAAGAAAAAAAAAAGTGATAAAACAGTCCAGTTCACTTCTGATGGGAGAGAATCAAATGCAGTAACTTGATCTAGAAAGCAAAAATATTTCCCATGTTGCTTAATGTTCTTTAGAACCCTGTTTCAGTGCGTTGGATAAATAACATATTTGCCACACTCTGTTACAGAGACCAAGCATGGGAAGGAATCTGGTTTTGTAGATAACAATTTACATGAAGTATTAAATTCCCTTTTGACACCCAGTATTATAAAATCATCAAGTACATGTCTATGTTGGTGTCCTGGGCCTCCACAGCTAAGCTGGCAGTTTTGTCCAAAGGATAGTTAGGATATAATTCCAACACTATGAAATAGAGACGTCTGTGTTGATGAATACATTTCCACAGCTATAGCTATAAATTATTCATAGCATATTCCGACACATTGGGGAAGAGACCTGAATATTCATATGCCACACAACTAGTAAGGTCTCTATAATTGGGAGATGAGGAGATTGTGAAAACTTTCCTTATTTTCATTATACAAACCTTATGGGACAAGCTGTGCCAAAGTGGATTTCACTTATACAAGACATGCAATCAGATGAATCTGAAGAAGACTTGAGCCTTGAATCAGAGTTCCTATTTTTTGAATCAATTTTCCCCAGAAAAACTGGGGATGCCAGCAATTTGAGAACTGTATTCTGAAATCACAGACACTCCTAAAATATTCCCCGTCATATTGCACTCATTTGCTAATTAGTTTGGAAGTTCTTTTCACAGTCTGTCCATATTCAATAATGTAAACATCTGATCTGTGATTCTCTGTTGCTGTAAATGTTCTTTAGCCACTTATAACTGGACAAAATGCATGTAAAGCATAACTATTTCAATTTGGTGGCAGGTTCCATCTATTGTGCATTAATAAAATTGACTACTTAATGCCCTTAATGATAGAGAACATAAGGGTCAAGTCCAATCATTGCCTCTTGATAAAACAAAATCACTATTTTGCAATGTTATTCAGGGTTTTTCACAGAAATATGTTACAGCACTGGCCAAGCAGTGGGAAATCAAGACTTCAGTGTTCTTTTTCCTTTTAAGAAATCCTTTGATTGAACCATGTCACAAGCACGTTCTAGACAGAAGCTGTATATACACTTGTGCCCTTCTAGTTTGATGTCTAAGACTAAAAAAAGTCCTCCATTACTTTCCTTGCCTTTTCCATATCCTTTCTACAATGATCAAAAGCTAATTGGCAGCTTTTAATCTTCCTGGTACATACTACTATGATCTGGATACACGAATGCAGGATGCATCCAAAATGCAGACATGCTGTACTTTTTTGTTCTTGTTCAGGAGTCAAGTTGACCCCAAAACGCTTTTGACACAGTTAGAAGAATGAAGATCAAAACAGATGCAGCATTTAGAAGGTCCCATTTGCTCTATGGATTCTTTAGAGTTCCTGTTCTCCCAGGTGTCAGTGGACAGGAGGGACAGAAAATCCTCGGGGAATAAAATACCTGAGCAGCCATGAATAAGTTAAGTATGCTAATCAAGCCCTCAGACAACTATTTACAGCCTTTGTTCATCATTTCAGCTACTCACTGAGACAGGAAAGTAAAATCTCATTTAAACTTGACAAGCTGAGGCACAAAAATCTAAGGCCAGTCTAAATCTAAGAGTTTGGGTGTGATGGCACCGTATCTTCGACAGGAACAGTAGAATAAAATATTTCTGCCCTGAGCCAGGCAATGCTGCTTTTTCCATCCTACCCGTCCCTTCTTTGTGCCCTTATTAACTGAAGTGCCAAGATCAGAGCTAGTTGTCCTAACTTTTATCAGATATTCATGACTATTGTTACTAATTAGCAGCAATTTTGAGACATATTAATGTCTTTGAATGCAGAGCCAGAGCTAAAAATGTCAGACACAAAATGTGTGAATTATCTGACTCAGCAGATTGTCACTGTATCTGACACTGATCATAAATGTTGTGTGAAAGTCATATATTTTGTGTGAGCTGAAAGATGTGACTCTCATGCAGCTTAAAACAGCTTTAGGCTAATGCTAACCCACCCTTTTATTTCTGTGAGGAAAAAAGCAGGATTCATAGATCTGATTTAGGGTGAAATGATTATGCCTGTACTAGTTTAGTCTGTGCTGGGAGTCAGGATCACTGTTTCAGGTGAATGCACTCACCTGAGCCTCATGCTGGATGTCTTGTGTAAAATCACACAGCAGCAAACCTGTGTCAGACCTGGGAATGGAAAATTTCCCATCTCTTTGTATGATGCCTTTGTGCTGGATAATATCCCTGACTTTTGAAACTTAAGCAGAACAGATTTTAACTTTGTCTGTGGATATGAAATAGAGTAAAAAGCCCCAGAAGCTCTCCCTGAAAAGCCATGTCTGTAACACCAATTTCTCATTACTGCACACGTAGTTCCCACTGACATGAACAGTAATGTGGCCTTTCAGTCTGATGCACTGGGTGTGAAGTTGCTAAAGCAGTGGAAGCACCACAGCCCTCATGAACCAGCCTCAGGTAGATTTCAATTACTCTCTGCTCTTTCAAAATGACAGTTTCTGATGTCTGATTTCCACTGGTTACCACATTGCTAGAAACAAGCATCTTGTGCACGAGTGAACAGTTATTGTACACATGTGGGTCACCAGCCACCAGCTTGTAATGCAACCTGCCTTCAGTGGCTACACACACTGTGTCCCTCACATACATGTGTCTGCAGCAGCTCAGCCTCATTTAGATACTCTGATATTCAGCTTCAGAAATGCACAATAGAATGTGGATGTTGTTCTGGTGAAAGAAATCAATCCTAAAAGTCTGCAGGATCTTCTCATGTAGAAAAGTTCCTGGAAAGCTTGGAGCTATTCAGCATTTCTTAAGATTCCCATCCTTTCTTGGACATCTCTCTTTGCTCTAGGGTATGTGATTAAGAAATGCATGTGGGGCATTTCTCAGGAGGAAGTTACAAATGACAAAATGTCTCTCTGAGGACAAAGGAAGACATATAAAATAGAGCAGCTTCTGACTTGCACTTTTATGCATGCAAACTAATCAATTACATCCATCCATCCTCATTTCATAGTTGTTAAGCCGGGAGCAATCTTTCTGCCTAGACCCCTGCACTGCAACGCACACTCATGCACAGAGATCCTGTAATAGCCATAAAAGAGGAAAGCATGAAAAATCAGTTCACATCCCAATCAGTTTTGTTCAGATGCAGCAGCAGGGGAAACACACAGACTGCCAAACAGAGCGAAAGCACTGAGGCCTTTCCCCTTATGTAACACACCCTCCCTACAAGTCTGTAGAGCAAGATAACCTTTTAATTGCTGCAAAGGCTGTAACGATACTCACAACTTGTTTACAAAATAGTGATCCCTCTTTAATCATTCTGTATTGCTCCTGTGTTGTACTGCATATTAAAACGTTGGAGCCTTTCTAAAATAGATCTTGCTTACATAACATCAGGCACATGTGAAGTGAACATGAAACATAGCTTTGAATCTGCAGCAGTTCACACCAAGAAGTATCTCTGTGATTCCTCCATGGCTTCAAGCAACACTGTCTTCACTGAAAACTTTTTTCCCTATTAATTCTCAAAGTTCAGTATATTTAATCTTCATAAAAGTGCACAAGGCACTTCTTCAAAGGACCCATCCCACACCTTAGCCTAGAATACTGTCACCAAATAGGTCATTTCTTAAGAAGATCGTCAGTACACCATTTTGAGATCTAAAAAATGCTCACTTTATGTAAACAACTGCAAAAATTCATTAGGTTTATGTAACTGAGCTGTGCCTGGACTAGGCACAGTGAGTGCCTCTCAAACTGGAGGCCTGAGCTGGGGGTGGCACCTCTGCAGGCAGCAGGACAGGGCTGTGGGAAATGCTGGAGAAACTGAGAGAGGCTCACAGTTCCTGTGGACATCATTTTTATAAGGAAGACTAATAGACAAGCTCCAGTGCCAAAATTTAGGGTGTTAGGCGGGAAACTGAAGATAAGGAATCTCCACTGTAGGAGTTTCTGAAATGCTCCCAGTACCTCATGTGGGGTCAAACATGGAAGCCAAATGTCGGTGTAGAGGTGAGAAAATGATGTGAAGACAGGCATTTCAGATTCAGGGAGGGAAAACAAGATGGGAACCTTGCTACTGATGACAGAAACCTTTAAGCTAGAGTACTACAGAAAGCTGAACCAAAATCACACAGGTTTTGGGTTGTTCCAGCTTCTGGGATGACATTAAGGGAACACTGCATCTTTCAGTATGGCATAAAAAACACTTGGCAAAAGTTTAACAGAACTTTGCAAAGACTAGAATATCCAGTTTTAAAGAAAAACAGTGATATAAAAGGCACAAGAGAGACCTGGTAGAAGAGATTTAGATACTGTAGTAAACTATACAGTAAAACCAAGCTGTGGAAAGAATTGCACTGTACAGTAAAGAAAACTTCTCAGTTAAGAGCAAAAAAGTTAACCAAGTAATAAAGTAAGGCAGAATCCCTGGGGATTTAAATTCCATGGTCAAATTGGCAAAGTACAGCACTAAGCCTGTATTACTATTCACCTGACCACAGTGGTGCTGGACTGTAACATGCCGAGGGGCTGTGAGAGCAGGAAACACTATTTAAATGTGAACATGTTGGTGACAGATGTGATGTCAAGAATAAATTTAGATATCACTGACAACTGTTTCATTGATCAGCTCCTCATAATTTGCTATGAGAAAAGCAATTTTTGGCTTGAATTCTGTATAGATCTGGCTTGTAATATCCTTGGAGGATCACAGGAATTCAACAGGCAAACTGCTCCACCCAGAGAGGACAGCCATCCACCACTGCCCATGCAATCAGAGTTCTCAGCCTCTCAAACCAGTTCGTGTCCAAGCCAGGTGGGACTCTATGTCAAACTGGAATTCAAAGAGCCTTCTGAAAACAAAGCAATTAGTTTATTGTCCTGTATATATACAACTATATAAAGTTACTTCTTTGAATTTGTTAGCGTTTCAGATTATTTTATCTATGCATAGAGAAGCCACAAGAACAGAATCCAGACACACATCCTCTTCCCACAGAGTCAAGATATATCACATCGAAAGCACAGCTTCTAAAAATTATAATTTTGTGTAAAAGAAAAAATAAATTGCACTGTGGGGCATATTTGCTACCCAAAATTGACAAAAAACTATAGGATGTCAACAGAGAGCTTAAGTGATTGCCTAACCAGTTTCCCCTTGCTGTTCAAGATACGTTAGCTCTTTGCACTGAAAACATATTATATTTTATAGAACTGAATGTTCCTTTATATATACAGCATGCACAGACACAAAGAGACAAATGCAAGTAGAGATTTTTATTCCACAGTGTGTGCAGTTAATTTGAACTTGTTCTTGGTAACGCTCAAAAAGTCAATACGCTTTCAAATTAGGCTCTTGAGGTTTGATCGTGCTCTCATTAGAGGCATTAACAAACCTCTCAGTGATTTTACCAAGGGCCAGGATTTGGCCCTTAGAAAGATAAGAAAACTTAATATTAAGTGTTGCAATCTTCTTAAAAGATATTGTCACTATTCATTGATTTTCAGAACTAGCGTCTCATACACAGTTGGATCGTTTGTTATGATAAGAAGTTCTGCTGATGCCTCCAGCTTTTCTGAGTTTCTTTTTACTTTATATTCTTGTCAGGTAGAAAGATAAATGCTCAATGAACAAGGCAGTTTTAACGTAATTTTCTTTCATTTTAATTTACAGGTTTTTATAAGATTGCATTGGCTGTGTGTAATTTCTAAAAACACAATAATTTGCATAAGGTATGTTTGTGAAGGATGTCATTACTTCTGTCTCCTGCATAGCTTTTCTATATGAAAAGAGATTCTGGTTCAGAATTATGAAAAACAGTGTCTATAAATACTGTGGAGAAAATAAATTAATAATACTTGGCACTTATTTCTTGTCTTGAAACGTTAATCACTGGGTCTTGTTCAGAACCTGTCTAATTCTCAGTATAAGTGCAGATCCACTGAGCCAGAAAATATGTCATAAATTGTAACTCCATTTAACTGACAAGAAAACTGAGAATTGGAACATTTAAGAGACTTGCTGCAGTCTTTCAAATTTTGTCTGTGTTCAGAAAAACTTAGGCTTTTTAAAACTCTTCAAACCTCATATCAGGTTCTTTTGTCACCAAACTCTAACAGCTCAAACCAACATTTTACTCTGTGGAAAAGCTTTTACTACATGCATTGAATCAGTGAAATGAATTTCATGAAGACAACAGTAAAAAGAAAAATTTCTAGGATAGTGACATTCAGTATTATTCAGATCATCACAGAGCATGCACAGGGTCATGTCCAACAAAAATTCTTTAATTTTATAGGTAGACTCTAAGTAGATGGAACTCAAATTCTTTTCTTTTATTCCAACTGTACCAGGCTTTGTATTTTTCTCATTACCTTCTTTCTAATTGTTCTGGTTATTGACAAATCCTATGCAAGTGTTTGCACAATTTTTTAAAAAACTAATTCAATAAAAGTCCTTCCTTCAGGAAGTTAAGGAGTTAAACTAAAACTGTTGAATGAAAATTGATAAATTATAGCTCATTAGGTAATCTCGGTCCTATATTTGATATTTCTGAATGCATTGGCTGCTCTCTTTTTACAGCACAGTTACTCATGCTTTATTTTTATCATTTATTATTTACAAAGTGCCATGTGTTCCTCGTTCTTCACAAAACAGCAAATGTTCCAGGTCCCTGCCCAGAAAAGCCTTGGATTTGTGATCAAAAGGATGTGGACTCTTCTGCTTTGAAATGTTCTTTAATGTTACAGAACAAGCAGTAGAGAAGTCAACAGACTGCCCCAGTCCACTGCTGGTCCATAAACCCAAGACCTCACAGGCCTCATTTGTTACTGTAAAGCCTTAATCCATTTCCTCTCCATGATTTCTACTGCATTATTTCAGCACAGTAAAGCTGATGACTGTATCACAATTTGGTACACATCTATAATGTGTGTTTAGATGCTGATTTGTCCTTACAGCTGTTCACTGAAATCTGACTAAATAAAGAACTTGAGAAATGACTCTGACACAAAGCTGCATTGCAGAGCATGAAGTATAATTTCTTTTGCACTTTTAAGGTGAAATTTGCCAGCATACCCTGGATATCTGGTTTAAATGCACTATAGGTCTATAAATATAACTTATAGATCTATATATTTAGGTATTTTGGGGCTTATATAAACACTCTTCTGACTCCCTCTTGAAATTGCAAGTTGCATTTTGAAAACACTGTTTTAGTTAAACTACAAATGATCTTATAATTTCTGAGCGAAGATTTCAAAGTTGAAGTTGTCAGTACTTCAAAGTTTTCCCTCCAAGTCATTTAACTTTCTTCTGAGATTCAGTACCTTCCTCTGTCAAATGGAGATGATGATCACTCATATCATCATATTTCAAGTCTAAATTCATTAAAATTTACAAATTTTGCAGTGCTTAAGAGAAAAATGTTACAAAATTTAAAAGCATTTTTGCCGTACTAATTAGCTGAAGAGTGAGACTTTTATTGAACTGCAGTTCACACTTTGGAGAGATTGCAGGTGGTTTTGGAATACTATTTGTAAATTACTTTAGCTCTGAAAACATTTTAATTTATTTACTGCAACTGGCACACGTATAAAAGCACATGGAATGCACGGTGCCAACACAGCTCCCAAAACCACTGGCTGAGCTGACATTAGTTCTTCAGATTTTTATCTGAAATTGTACAGTTAATATGGCAAATTGTATTCCTGATACATATGAGGAAGGAGTAACTCCTCTGTTGCTTTTTGTCCTCAGAAAGTGCTGTGAAAATTGACTTGCAGATTATTCATAGGACTCATGACTAGAGCTTCATATCCTGACAGCTCACAATAACTGCTGAATGGGTTAGAGCAGAAATAAAGGAAAAGTACAGGAGCCGATGGAAGTGCCGAGTGCTCGGGAAGGAGCTGGAATTAAGGTGGGCAGAACATCATTGTTTAAACTGGAATTTAGACAAGACAGCAGAGCTAACATGCCAGTAACGTGAGAACACTGAGATGCAGGTACAGTAGATATTTTGATCGCTATTAACTCACTTCACAGTTCTTGTAGGGGGGTAACACAATCAGTTGCCATGAAAAGGATAGTGAAGATTTAATTGAACACATTAAAGTCTCTTTATCTATCACTGGAGCAACAGCTTCAATATTATCTAAGTGCATTTTCTGAATCCTTAATGGAAACAGCACTCAGTTTTTGAAGCAAAGTGTGCATAAACAGTGCTTAAGCAGCAGTTTCCTTGCTCTGATTTGTGAAGAGAATCCCAGACTGGAGCATCAATGTTCCAGAATCAGCTGATGGAAGTACTTTCAGCACATCAGAAAGAGATACCCCGTATATCACAAGGAGCAGATACACACCAGTCAAGGTATCTTTAACAAAAGGAAACAGCAGGCAAGCAATAATGCAAATTGAGATGGAAATCACTCCATACTTCAGAAAAGGGCAAGAGATTTGAGAGCTGACAAGCTAGAGAGTGAAAGACAGGACCCAAACTTTTCTCTAGTGTCTCCATCTATGCATTTCGTTACAGAGCAAAGCAGGATGACATGCAGTAATCCAAATAAAGTGAGTAAAGGGGAATGCATTAAAAAAATTAGGCTGTTGTCTCCTCCTTGGACCTACCAAGTCATATTTTTGCCAAAGTACAGATTCTCTACATGCCCTCCAGCTTCCAAACGTCAGCAATGTTTTTGCTCCTAATCAGCCAGACACTTTCAAAGGTAATGCTTTTGCCATGAACTTGTCTAACCAAATCTCCCAGCACACACTGCTTGTTCCTCCTTGTCTCACGAAACAGAGATGTCCCATACTCCCTATATTCTCCCTTGTATGTAAGCAAATGTGTGTGTCTGCTACATGTGGTATCTTAATCACTAGCACTTTCTCAAGAAAAGTTTCAACATCTGCTGTATCTTAATTAGAGCATCTCGAGGGACACCAGCTGATTTCCACATTAGTTAGCAAAGCCTTTCTTATTAGGAATTCTTTGGAGGGCAGATCGTTCATCTTAACAGTGGCACAACACAGCAGGTGAAATATTCCGTGCAGCAAAGCAGCACAAGACCTATTTACCCTCCAGTCCTTCACGTAGGATTGACTTGCTAAACCTGCACCAGAGGAGGTAAATACCTCACTCCAAAAAGATGAATTCCACCTCAGAAGAATTGGAGTTGCTCCATAAAGAGCAGGCCTTTCTCAGGTATCAATTATCATAACACTCTTGCCATGGAGCTATGAGAATTTATCCCTGCTGAGGATCTGCTCCAGGATTCTCCAGCTTCTATTGCTGTGTATGTATTGTCACAGTGAAGGGCTGTCTGTCATGATGAAAGCAAGCATAACACAAAGATTTGTTTGTATTTATAACTCTGATTTTATATCTGTTAGTCATTGTGGAGTTTTTTCCTAATCACATCTGCTCTTGTTACTCTCTGAATCTGAAACCCCCCATTAAGATGAGTTGTCAGCAACAGCTTTTTATCACAGTTTATAACTCTCTGCTGGCTCTGGGACACGTGCAGCTAATGACATGTACACACCTCTGCCCCAAACTACAGCTGAGAAAACAGCAATGGGGAGGCTGTGCTAGTGACAATTTTAGAGAGAAAGTGCGAGGAAAGATCAGATATAAGTTCCTGGTCTAAGTGCTACAAGACCAGAAAACATCCCTGATGAAGTGAGGAAGTACTTCTTTTGGAAAATTATGAAAATTCATCATTACCAAAGAACAAGAATTCACTTTAAAAGTGAACAAAAAGTGAATAATGAAAACTTGTTACAGCCATCCTTTAAAGCTTTATTTTTATTCTTTATTTGGTTGCACAACTGCAAAAAATCTCTTTTATATAGTTGTTTGAAATGAGCAGGCTTATTTTTTGGGATGAGATTTGCAAAAGCCCCAGGAGATTTCTATTGCAAATCCTATGTCTTTCTCTGAGACTTGTGTTATTATATCACTCATGTTTGTTTTGAAAACGGCCTCTTCTTAATCCAAGGGGATTTTTACTCTGTTATCAACAATCAGGACAGAGTTGCTCAAACTGGCCCAAAGTCAAAATAAAAATATTTCCCCTGTGTTGGAGTCTTATATTATCATAGAAACATGAAAGAAATCCTAAAAGACAACTGTTTTATGTGACACTGACAAACTAGAGGGCAGCTTTCAAAAGGCAGAATTCAGAGCCCAGTGGGGCACGTTAATCACTTGTTTCACAGGTGTGAAAACAGAGACGTCTCAAATGGCATAAGATGTAATTGATTATTCTTGCCCCATCTCAGCCTGTTAAATTGATGACTGCTGCTGATGTGCATTCTTTAAAGAACATTAAAATGCAGAGTGAACTTTTTGTTCTGTCTGTGCCAATGAATCTGAGCCAATTTTTTCTGTTACCATCTCATATCCCAAAAAGTTAAGATAGATAGTATTTTATTAGTAACTGAAGAAAAAATAAAATGCTTTGTTCTCCTTTGTGTAGTCAAAATGAATATTTCTGTTATGAATATTCTTAGAACCATCAAATCATGAGCCTGAAACAGAGATTATTTGTGACTAACAGAAAATCTAAAAGCAAAAATGCAGCAGAATTTGTTTGTGGCAGGTTAGTCTGACACGCCGAGTCTGACATTTAAAAACTCTTGCTATTTAAAAGTTACTTCCTTGTTATTAATCCCATCTTGCCATTTTTGTAAGAGCAGAAGAAAAGATGAACTGACCCTGGTGTATTAACATAACTCATGACCCTGCAGCTTTTCCCTTGGCAGGTGTCCATCACAGCTCCTCCCCCAGCCTGTGTGGGATCAAATCGGGACCTGTTCCCTTACCAACCAGGTGATGCACACATTCTCTGCATGGCTGCTTTTCTTGCTGTGAAATGCTGTAAAATACAGAGATCATTGTGCTGCCTCTCCACATGACATTACATCAAACATAAAGAATACCAAATGACTTAAAGAGGGACACTGAATCACTCAGGAACTGGCCCAGCTGGACCGAAAAATTTCAGAGCACCTTTCATATTGAAGCATCTGAGCAAGGACATTTGGTGTGCTGAGCTGCTGGGACAGACACATGTTCAGGATCCCATGAAGTTGGGTCTCAGAAGGGTCTTTCCTTATATTCTCCCTTTTCAGTGGTCCACATTCTATGTGTGTCAGCAACAATTCCACAATTCCTGATCACTGTGCCAGGAACTTGTTAACCAACACATACATTTCAGTAAAAAAAAATAAAAAAAATTCATCAATTCATCATTAGTTAAAAATATTTTTATGGGTTGAAATTGAGCATGAATTATAAAAAATCAGCATCTGAAACACAAACTTCTTACTCAGCAGAAAAAGTAATGACTTGCAAGCCAGTGCAGCATAGGAAGGCCAAAAACTGTAATGAAAAAAGCTTTGATGGCTCAAAGGGAACTGAGAAAGCACATTCCCCATCTGATAAGGGGGAGGTGTGGGAGATTAGCCCTGGCTTCCCAAAAGAGCCCTCCCAGAGTGACATCAGCTGTCTGGAGGAAAGGGGCTGAGGTTCAGGTTGGCCACCTGTAGGGTTTCCAGCTGCTGCACTCACACAACACAAAGGACAGCTTGAGAACTGTGTCTGGGCAAGGTGCACAGATGGGGGAAAAAGCTCCCTTTAACCTCTCACACTGAACACAAAAGCAGGATCCTCACACACACACACGTGTAAAGAAAAGTATATTTAAGAAATTCCAGCCTTTCTCTTATTTCTCTTATTTAGTCAGAAGTTGTTTGGTGTACAGGATAACACCCTCTAGCTTGGGAAGCAGTAAGAGCAGGTACTGTCCTGTCAGCGTCCCACTGGGCAGTCTTGAGTAAATCAGTTTAGAGATGACAAAACCAATACTTACACTGATTAATAGTTTGTTCCAATAACACTACTATAGGTCCAGTCTAAATCAATCCCTACTTGAAGCAGAATATATTTTTCAGAAAAAATAAAACCCAAGGAATCTTGGTTTTAAAAACTGCAGACAGAGAATTCACAATGATGCTTTAAAAATAAATTCAACAGTTTATAATAAAAACGTGCACCTGGAGTCTACCTTTGCCTAACAACCAATTTTACACTATGTCCAAGTTTTTCAGCTTCATATTCTGTGCCTTATATAGATACAGTCTGGGACAAATTACCTTTGCTTAAACTAAATGGGTTCAAGTCCTTGAGTTCCTTGCTGCACGGAACGTTCGACCCATTAATCATTCTCTAAGCCTTCACCAACTTTTTATTCCTTTTAGAAATACAAATCTGAATCTTCCCATGAATTCAGCTATTTGGGAAATTATCACATCACTACTAAGACAGGAACAGCATAACTTCATGATTCCTGTTTGAAGTTTCTCTTTAGCCCATCTTCATGCCTTTGGCCACTGTGTGACAGTGAAACCTCACTATATTTCCACCAATTATCTATCATGATCTCCCAAACACTTTTCAGTCATTATTTCTTAGGAGAGACTCATTCATCCTACAAATGTAAGCTAAATTATTTAGAAGCATAGAATATCCTGAGTTGGAAGGGACCCACAGGGATTATCAAAGTTCAACTCCTTGTCTTCCACAGGACAACCCCCTGTAGATATATATATTTAAAAAAAAAAAAAGCCAACAAAAAAACCCCAAGTAAGCCAAAGAAACAACAAAAGCAAAACCAAAAAAAACCCCAGAAACAAAACAAACCAAACCCCAAAGCCCCCAAACAAAGTATATGTATGGTATATGGGTTTATTTTCATTTTACTGATGTGTATATGATTTATGAATCACTTCATATGCTAAATTTATTTCCCAAATCTCACACATTTTTTCATCTACCATTAATTATTTTTTAATAATTTTCCAGTCATTAAAAGAAATGGGAAGCAGAGCATGACCCAACAATCCCTAAGGGAGCTTATTAGATAATGATTCCCACTTTGCCTTTTAAGACTACCAGATAAGCAGTTTTTGGTATTTTTAATGTGTTGCCCAGTTGAATTTGCATTATTCTCATTTCTTAATCAAAGGTTGTGTGATACCATGACAAATGCCCTGAGAAAGTCCATTACATCAACACTACAACATTCATCAACCAAACCTCATATGTCATAGGAAAGCTATTGAGTTAGTCAGACAAGATATATTCTCCATAAACCAATGAGAACTGACATAAATTACATTATTCCTGATTATTGCTTTACTAATAATGTCCCATATCAGTCTTCTATTATTTTGCCAGGGACTGGCACCAGTCTGAAAGGCCTGCAATTACGAAGCCACCCCATTTAAAATTCTGGCACAATATTTGCCTTCCCAGTGCTGTACCAATTAATAAAAACCAACATTAACAGTCCAGAGACATTCTTAAGCGGTTCCTTGAATACTCCCTGATGAATGTTATTGGAACTGCTCATCATAAAATGTCTTAACTTGAACAGTAGCTGTTTAACAACCTCCACAGTTAGTGATGGAATTTCACCATCCCTGTCTCTACCTCCATGAAATGCCAATAACTGCACTTACTCCCAAAATGCTTCAAGATCAGTAGCTTAAAGACAGTTTGTATGAGCCAAGTATTTGAGTTTTCTAACTCCTGTGTTGCAGTACCCTCTCCAGTGATTAGGAATATTCCTACTTCAATAAAAATCCTTCTTTATTTTATATTGAACAGGACCTGAGGTATAAGGCATTCTCATATCTCTCCTGTTCTGCCTACCCAGAGTTCATATGGCAACATTAAAACTTCTGCTGCCAGGAAGTACCCACGTGGAGTCACTCTAAATGATGCTTCACTGAATCCAATAATTTCTCAAGGTTTGTCAAGTACAACAAACAATGAAGTAGTTAATATGGTAAGAGGACTAAGTGTCCTTCTATATTACCAGTAACCACACGTGGACAAAATCTAACTAACAGGCCAAATTTTCACTTTAAGATCTGTAAAACATTTTTGTACTCAAGAAAAAAACAGATCAGAAGAAAATTCTTTCAAATCTTCCTTTCATTTGAGAGCTAGCATGTCTTGGGTACTACTACAGCCTAAACATTTTTAGCAGCACTAAACCATTTAAACCAGAAATTCATGAGCTCATGAATTCATAAACAAGAATTCTATATAAGCATTTTTTCCTAAATTAAGGTAAAATAATGTGTTTAAGTTGTTGTGCTGGTTTAAAGGTAAACCGGCAGGAGAAATGAACCCAGCTCAGGAGAGATCATAAGTCAGAATTCCAATGTAATAAAAAATATTACAATAAATACAATTATACAAAGAGAAATTGCTGTTAACCCACAAAACCCAGTACTATAACCCAGTACCCTGGGGCACAAACACAAAGGGGTTTGTTAGCCCCTGTGCTGAGCCCCACATGGTTCCCCTGAGTCCCAAGCATAAAGGAGGTAAAAAAACCTGTTGGTGCAGATGATGGTTGCAGTCTGATCGAGAGTGGTGGTCTTCTCCTCTTGAGGTTCTGGTCCTCCTTTGGGTCCGACAAGTGGCTCCCTAAGGTCTTCAAACCCCAAGACTATATTCCCTCAGGTCCAGGTGGGAGCACCCAGTACCTCCCCCAGGGC
>JAOXXN010000137.1:18939674-18954655 GCA_026770055.1 Myrmophylax atrothorax
GTGTATAAATCCCAGAAAGTCACTTTGTTTATTCCAAAGACATATGTTTACATTTCCCTCTTACTGTTTTACAAATGAAGCCTCAGAACATAGAAATACTGGAGAAGTCCAAGGCTCAAATGCCAAAGACAGTTAAAAAAACTTAAAAAGCAGGTCTGTCATGTCTTTACATCTCCAGGTACCTTTCTGTAGGATTAGTTTTCATGTTTCTTGTGCACCACACGTTTCATGTTAAATACAAGGAGAAAGGTGAAGCTCCTCCACAGGGCCAGCACCACAACAGAGATGAGATGCAGTGCAGTGCCATGGGAGCTGTTTCAAAGCTATTTCACCATCATAATAAGCTTAAGCACCTGATTTAGCCGTGTTTACCAACTCGTTCTGTTCACACAGTAACTGTCTGGAGCAGAGCAGGGACTGACATCAGTCCCGAGGCACGAGCTCCCTCCTGAAGCCTAAGCCCCTCAGGTGAGGCTTTTGCATGAGAAAGAACTTCAGATGAGATACACGGATTGTTTGTCTATAAACATACAACTTCAGTTATGTAAGAAGTCCTGTTTAATTCAGTAAATGTAGGCTCTGACAGGATGAAACCTGATGGATACAGGAGCACACCCTGGGATTCACAGACAAGGCAAAAGAACCAGGTCTAAATGCTAAACTGTACAAGGTGAAAGAGAGAGTATTTCTCTCTTGGGACAATGTGTGCGATCCACTGTGTGCTGTTTTCCATCTTCTTCAACAAAACAGTAGCAGACCAGATGGGAGCGGAACATAAGCTGAGTTAAACCCACAATCACTGCTCTAAAATGCCTGTCATTTTAACAAGCAACAATAAGATGGTTTAAAGTTTTTACAGTATATTATATACCTGTACCAGTCCCTCCCATTGACTTTTATGAGAGTTCTATAAATGGGTGGAGGGTAAATCACAACTACAGAATGGGATTTTCAGCGGCATTTGGCTTCCTATGAAATTCAAAATAAATGCCTTCAAAACTGTTTGCCTTGATGCTGCATATAGTCAGCTTTCCCTATCACAAATGCTTGAACAGAAGAAGTGCTTTGCCAATGTTGGCATGGGATTTTATATATGGCAGTGTTATGTTTCAAGATGGCTTAATTTAGACAAAGCAGAAATCCTGACCACACATGGCCATCAGGGTTCCTCTGGCACTTTTTCACAAGAACAGGCTCGTTAGTCACGATGGTTTGGCCAAGTTCCAGATCAGATAGTTTGTCTCCTAAACTTTTAATTGCATAGGCAATCAACTTCATACTCTTAATTCTTGTGTTGAGCTTTTTATTATCAAAGATATTTAACATTCTACCATTGGCATTTCATATTTACATGAAATAACCCATAGTAATCATTCACATTTCAGGAAGATTTCAGTTCAAACATTACCTATGATCGTAGTCGGTCTACAGAAAAACAACTATGTACACATAGAAATTCTTGCAGGATGAAACCTCAAGGGCTTCACATGTTTTAGTGGGCCTGAAAAGTGTTGCTAAATATTTTATAAAAAGCATTTTTGCACTGATTTCTCAATACTTAAGACATAGCTAAGTCACTGGGAAAAGGGAAGCAGAACAGCCTCAAGATTAACTGCAGATGCAAGTCCCATTTCGGCTTACTTGGTAACCTATTAAAAATACTGTAATATTGTTGGTTATACTGCTACCTAAATTAAATAAACCTCAAGCTATTAATCAGTTGCAAATTACAAAAAATGATGCATTTTTAGATTGATAAAACAGCTTAAAAAGAATACACATAAGCTAAACTGAATCTTTGCCCAGCTGTTAAATTCAACATAAGCTTAATAACTTCAAGATACAAAATTCTAAAAATCTGGGCATGTAGCTGTAATGCTAACTGATCCCTAGTAATGTCAATGAACCATAACTCCTAGCCTAGCTAAAGTTCCTTTATCATAAACTGATACTTTTTTATTATTACAGCTCCTCTAAAAATACTCACAACAGGAGGGCAGTGTTTATGGAGGTGTTTTCCATTTTGTCTTGGTATTTCCCATTTAGTTCACTGCACCTTTACAAGTTTTGAACAGCAGATTATGAACTGCTTATAAATGAAAAAAAGCTGAAAATAATAATCTCACTTCATAGAAAGAAGTTCATTCAAAGGGAGTAAGTGATTTTCTGCATTTGGCAAAGGCGCATTCCGAAACTGCACAAGTTGTGAGCATTTGTGGTGCGGGTGCAGAGAAGTGTTCCTTGAAGCTGTTAGGCACTTCTACAAGAGCTACCAGGAAATCTTGTAAAGGCTTAGAAATTCTTGGCACATGGTACATTTTTAGTGGATGTAAATTAAGAAGAACTCTTACTAACTAAGGATCCACCCCTCTATTCTGGAATTAAATTCATTCAAAACATTGAAAAACAGCAGTCCCTAGCACTGACATATATTTATATAAATGTTAGTCTAAAGCCAGTTTATAGTTTTCACCAAAGAGGCACTGTTTATTCAAGAATCATGATGGGTGTTCTTTTTAATGTACCACTATTGTCACAATTGTCTATGCAAAGAAGGAGAACAAAAAGTTTGGATAAACTCCACAAGATAAATCAGGATGAATTGTCCAAACAGAACAAGGTGCATGAAAGAATAGGAAAAATAAGGTAACCACATAGAGAAATTTAGAGTTCCTTTTAGGAAATGCAGTCTCATAAACTCAGCTGTAGAATAATTCATAATTTATAATAATCTTGTTTCTAAGCAAGATGATTATTTAAAAAAAAAAAGTTGATGTATAAATCAGGTCTGTTTAAAACCATCTATTTGGCTTAATTTGCTACTGTTTTGCAATAGTTAAAAATGAAAATAGTAAAAACATTGGAATAGTACTTAGAATGAATCTACTCATCATAGGAATTATGTACTAGTTATTTGTATCACAGAATCTAAAGTTTGCATAGTCTATTTCAGAAATATCTGATCCTGCAAAACTGAAAGAAGTACTTGTCTTCCAAATCAGGTGTCATGTCATGTAAACTGGGAGGTCACTTTCTGTAGTTACACAATTTTGTCATTGTTCAGTAGCATTACTAACAAAATGCCTACAGATCATAAAGAACATATTCAGCAAATTCTTCCACCAGGTTAGGATTGTTATGAACAGTCTAAGATTTCATTGTTTTCCTCTCAGGCTTTTGAAATTCTGAGTCATTGGTACATGAGTTTTACTTCCAGCAGTTTATTTGCATATAAATAAAGTAAATTCTAAAATATCAAGTAACAGAAACCTATTATAGTGAATGGCAAAACCTCCACATCTCATTAGATTACCTATGCCCAGGAGTAGAAAACACAACCCAAAGTTTAACATTAGCCCATGAATGTGCTTTTGCTGAATTTGGACATCTCAGCACTACTGCAGTTCCTCCCAAACATTCTGTACTAAACTTCCTACAGTCACTGCAATGTTTGCAAGGTAGACCTATGTCCATGAACTCACTTTTCTCACATGCTTATCTATTTTGGCAATCCCTAGAGAAAAAGAGCCACACTACAGTCTCTGTGACTTTCTCTATAGAATATGGAACACTCTACTGCTTCATGTTCACTTGTCCTAAAGCAGTCTGCTGTCTTCTGGTAACTTGCACTGTTAATTTCCTGTCATTTCCTTAAAACACCCCTTGTCCTAACATGGATACTGAATTTAATACAAATTACCACCAGGTTTGAGCAGCACTTTTCAATAAACATACATAACAACTATGTGTTTAGAGCAACAGCAAAAGCATATGTTATAAGGAAATTACTTTGTAATGAATTCAGGCAGTCTTTCTTGATTACACGAAGACTTTGTGTTCTGTTATGAAATACATAAAAGAAATTCAAATACTCTTATCCCTGACATTTAGAAATGAGACCTTCAGAATTATTTTTCTATGCATTTAATATCAATCATTTGCCTTCATAGACTTCAATAGTTTTCAAAAGCTGAAGAAACAAACTTTAAAATTTGGTTTACCAACATTAGAGCCAGCTGTATCTTACCTTTACATGACTGAATGTAAGTGGAAATCACACTGATGTAAAAACAAAGAAATAAAACAAAGAAATCTGAATTATTAGAAAACAGCTTGATGATCCATGGAAATAGTGAAAGAACAGTTATCCCTGCAGCACTCACAATAAAAGTTTATGTGCTGTTTAGGAAAGACAGAAAACCAAAGATGTTGGTCATATTAGGAACCTGGATCCCAAGAATGTGAGGAAATATTTTGTAAGAAGCTTCAGAACTAATATTTTCAATGGTTAAGGCTGTGCCAGGAACACACAGGGAATGGAAACAGTGTTCCTAAAAGGCAGAAGGAAAAAGTACAAGTTGCCTAAAATAAAGATTATTTGGATCTTTAAAATATGTTGAAACAACCATTGAAAGTTTTTCAGTTATGAGACGAAGAAGGGGGAGGAGAAGCAAAACATACTCCAAGTGGCATTTTATTATGAATAACCTAATTTATGGAGCAAACCCAAAATGGTTACGAGGGTATGAATTCTGCAAATTTTAAAACTGTGTGAAGCAAAAGCTCCTGCAGAGGAGCTCCATACAGTCTCCAGCCCAAACTGCTGATGCAACTGGTACGTTAAATTTACGACTTGGTAGAAAATATGTTATAGTCTAGTTATGAATCTGAACAGAACAAATACATCCAGATTTAAGATAATGTGAGAAAAATGGTACAACAACTAGCAGTCCAGATACCCAAATGGACATCCATAACCTTTAAGGCTTTAGGGAACAGACTTTAAGGAAAATTAAACAAACATAGACGCAAAAAAAAATTGAAAAAATGCTATTAGCATTTATCAAGAGAAGATAATGCCAGGGCAACTTGACAGCATCTTCTGTTATTGTGACTGGTGTTTTAGGCAAGGGAGGTGTAACTGCCTTGATCTATATGATCTTTGGTAAGCATTTGTTATGGTGCCACGAAAAAAGTTATTATTGAAGCTGAAGGAAGTAAAGAAGAGTAGTAAATCTCTAAAAAGGGCAAGAAACTCGTTCATGGGGAAATGAAAAATAGAGCATTAAAGGAAGGACTGTCAGACTGAGGAAAGGTTAATAGGGAAGGTCTTTGTTGGTTACTGATGTCTGATGTTTCACACATAAATGTACCAGAAACAGGAAGATGGTGACTGCACTGGTTGATTACTCAGTGCTGGGAAACATCATTAATATTGGGAAACATCACCAGTACTGATCAGTTTTGGGTCACTGTACAGAGAGAACTGCCTGTACTTCAACAATACAAATACCATTAAATTTAACAGCACAATACACTGTTCATCATCAATAACAAAAAATGTCTACCCTAAGCCATGAACTATCATTTAGAAATTATTAAGAAGAAAGACTTGCACACACAAGGGGGCTCTAAGTTGTCAATATGATATATCCATAAAAAGATAGATGCAGTTCCAGTTTTAGAAGAGTTTTTTTCCAGAATAGTCAGGAAAATATCAATGCCAGGTGTCAATGCCACTAGCAAATTTTCAGTTGAACATCTTTACGGAAGAGAGGCATGAAAACAGGTCCAAAGAAGGATGATGAAGGAGAAGTGTTTCTTAAGAGAATAGACCAAAAGGTTTTGGCTTATTTTGTTGAGCAAAATGACAGCTCAGCAGGACCATAATCACAGCATGTAAATGCATCAGGGAGATAAACACCAGATATGGAAAAACCTAAATTAGCTAAGGACAAAACTGGCACGGGAACAAATGGATATTAACTGGCTGTGAATAAATTTAGGTTGGAAATTAGAAGAAGGTTTCTGATCATTACAGTAATCAAGACTTCCAATAGCCTTCCAACTGGAATAGTGGAGGCAAAAAACCTAATTACTTTAAAGATGAAACACGATCAATTTATGAGAGATTTGGTAGGACATGCTGCCTGTGGGACCAGCAGATTGAACCTCAATAACCCAGCAACAACACGCTCCTTGTCTTCACAGAATCACACAATGGGTCAAAGGGGAAGGGACCACAGTGGGTCACCTGGTCCAACCTCCCTGCTCTGGCAGGGTCATCCCAGCGTACGTGGAACAGGATTGCATCCAGATGGTGCTGGGATGTTTCCAGTGAGGAGACTCCACACCCTCTCTGGCCAATCAGTTCCAGTGCGTGGTCACTATACAGTAAAGAAGTTCTTCCTCATGTTCAGCTGGTACTTCCTGTGCTTCAGTTTTTGCCCCTTGCCTCTTTTTCTATTGCCTGGTACCATACTCAACACCCACCCTTCAGAAAATTATACAAATTAAGGATGTCCCCTCTCAGTCACCTCTCTGAAGTCATCTTCAGAAAGCCTTTCAGAGGTCCTCTCAAATTTCTCTGACTTCAGCAGAAACAAACCCTGACCCTTGTTCAGAAAGATCAAAATACTGAACTTCAAGAAGTCAAAAGTCTTCCTATTATGGCTGTGGAGGGCTTGACTGTCTTCACAGCTTCAGTAACCTCCTGCTAAGGGAACCACACAGGCAGTGACAAATTAGTCTCACTTTGCCTCGTCCAAAACATCATTTTGAGTACTCATAGAGCTGAGCTCCACAGTTTGAATACTCTCTCTGCCAGCTTCCTTATCAAGTCTCCCACTCAGTTGAACTCATAGTTTTGCTTCATATAAAACCTTAATAATCAGAGGAAATGTATTTCCCCCATGCAGCTAAACTCAACGGTTCATGCTAGAAACATTGAAGCTTTTCACCATCTTGTATTCATGTTCCTGCAAGCAGGCACTGAGGGTTTGAAATCACCAGCTGTGTTAACACTGCAGAACAGTAGGCTTAAATTTATTTCAATAATAGCGAAATTGTGTGTGCATGAGAATCTAAACTAGAATCCATCAGAACTGGGAGGGGTATTTTCCCTGACCTCAGAAGAGCCAGGACACAGCTCTATCTCCATACTACCACCAGCTCACTTTTCTCTCCTGACCTCCAAAAATAAATGCAATAATTATTGTTTAGAGCCTGTGGTCTTACATAAGGGAACTTGGTTCTCTGTTTTGCAGTCCCAGTCAGGAAAAAACTACTGAACTCACTTTGGAGTGTTCTCTTTGAAGGGATCAGTAAACCACATCTTAGAGTCAGTCCTACATCCCTTTTAGTAGGGAGAGACTTGTAGGTTGATTCGGGCTCATGAAACTACTTCAGGATCTGATTGCTGGGGTTCCTGTCCCATCTCAGATCATGACAGCTGTGATTTGCATCTTACAATGTATCAGGCAGACAGATGTCCAGGAACACTCCATCACAGTTTGATACATCCTCACAGCCTTGCAGCTCTTGGTTGTTGGCAGTTGCTGCACTGCAGTTTACTGAGGACCAATCTGCTACTCAGATTTCAGAATTTCAGGAGTCACACAAGCAAAGTTTCCAAATAGGTGAGATCACTGGATATTGGCTAGACAAAGTATGGAAAAGCACATCACTAAATTTACTGTGCAGAGAAACAGGGTGATGGCTTGATGAATTACACACTTTTTCCTGCCACTACACAAAAAATTATTTCCAGAGTGTTTTATAGTTGTCTAAGAGTAACCAAATTTCACTGCCTTTTTCTCAAGTAGTCACTGACAAATATCAGAAATAAAATACCTAATAAAATTCCAAGTAATTAACTCAGACTCATTAATCATCACAGAAAAGAACCCCATATATTCAGGTTGTTCCATATATATTCTGTGTATTTGCTAAGCACCAAGCAAAGCAATTTGAAGAGAATTTACAAACAAGAGAATTTGCTATTACTTCTTGCACACAAACAAGTGTGTTCACATTCTATCCTGTTTAAGTGTCGTTTGCAGAATTGGAGTAGATGTTACTGAAGTGACCAACCAGACTGGGTAGAAACAGACAAGAGAGACCACATATAGCAAACCAAAGTTGTCAAATGGTTAAAATGTGTGTACAGTGTGCCCATGAACACCTGCAGTTGGCTGAAGAATTGCAAATAGAAAACACAGGAATAGTAAGGCTTTTACTGATTTTTCTACAGCTCTATTCATGAGGAAATAGATTTCTTGGCTTATACTAATACACAACAAACAGTCAACATTATTTTTCGACTATGATTAGTTTGACACCTGCAAGGTGCTTTCACTATAGCACTACCAACAGGCTGCCTTTGATTTCTGGTCCTTCTTGCTAAATCAACAGTTCTAAAAATTAAAATCCCACCTAGTATTTCAGGAGACAAGAAAGTAGTTGCTTCAACTGCTCACTCTTTTGTACAACAGTCTGCAAGGAGTGCAAAAGAAGCAATTACCCTCATCTACAAGTGAAAACTTGCTCATTTTTTCACTGACATTTATATAACTCATTCTGGATTATGTTTTATTTTGAAAGCACCGAGATGATGACTGGACTGTCATTCTACTTCAGCTGACAATTAAAAACACAGCTATCAAAGGCCTGCTAATGCTTTACAGAATCCTCTAAGTTTACTAGTCAGAGACAATTATGTGTTCAAATTTTTTCATGAGGTGTTTTTTTTTTTAATCTTTATAGCTGACACATCTTGAAAAGCAACAGAATTACTGCTTAAGGGTTCAACTACACTTGTCATTTGTTTCTCCTCAATTAAATCATTTTCATAAAGGAAAAATAAATGTATTACAGACATTACACTTAATTCTGCTCTGACTTTACAGGTTCTCACTAATTAATAGGAGAAGAATTTATTCAGTATATCTGGTTACCATTTGTTTCTCTCCTGCTTTGGTTTTGGGCTGTCCATCAGAACTTGTGTTTATGGCCAGAAATTAATTTCTCAAATATGAGAAGCATAATTTCCAGAGGAAATCTGTTACAGATTTCTGTCCTACATCACCTTCTTATTAAAACTTAAATCCTGGCAGTGGACCATGTCAACATGTACTCACATACTGCAAGATTCATTTATGAAGATGCTATTCTATGTTCATCTACTCTCCATCCAATGGAATCTTGAAGTCCTGGTTCCAGTGAAATCAGTGATAAGGATACCATTAACTTCAGTGCAATTAGGATTTTGTTAAGAATCTTTCACAGTAAGAATCACTATTCCTTGCCTCAAAGTAGTCTTGAAAGGGATATCTTCATTCTGTGAACACAGAGAACCAGCTGGCATAGAAATAGACTAAATTTTGCTTTGAGCATTTGTAACTCTTTAGTCTCCATCTGTGTGTGGTACGTGCAAGTTCTGTCCCATAACTTTCTGGATCCACGAGCAACCTGCAATGGTTATGGCAGAACTACAGAGGGATCTGAGGTTAAGTTCCCACTTTGCCATTGCCATAGATTTTCTATAGGAACTTGTACAAGGCACTTACTGCTGATGTTTCTCTGTTCACCATCAGTAACACAAGAATAAAAGCACTTCCATCATCACAGGGTGTTATCCAGATGTGTTAAAACATATAGAAACACATGCTCGTGCAGTTATGGAGACCACTTTCATTTTTAATTCCTCAGCCAATTTTTTATTCTTACAAAAATATAAAGTAATCTTAAAAACAGCTTTTAGATTTGAATCCAAGCTTTTTGCCAGATTTCACACAGAAGTTATGGTGTAACAGCATGCAACAGAATTCAGTGGCCTCCACATAACTGAATTGGTAGAGGAGTTGGAAGATACAAACCAATGATGCAATCCCAAATACAAGAGATTTCTATTCAAAACATGGAAACTGGACAAGTAAATTTAACTCTTCCTCCTGGGATATTGCTGATAAGACATGGACAGAACAATGATTCAGAGAAGAGAAGCAGATGAGTACTACAATAACAGAGAACCATAAATGGTTAAGGAAAACTAAAACCAATAAAGGGACTCTGAAGCAAAGCCCAGTTGGGAGTGACCTGCCCAGGAACAGCTCACGCACTGACAAGGGGGAGCAGTATGGAACAATTGAACCCCCAACCACAGACAGTGAGGAGGAGGAAAATCTCATTCTGAACCAGGCTCAGAACCTGAGCAAGGGGTCAGAGTTTCAGGAGAGGAGCTGGTTGAACATATTTTAGCAGAAAGCACAGGAACTCCCTGTGTTTTTATCCACTGGTTCTGTGAAACTACAACACATTTTTTTACATGACGGTGTCCCAGTCTAATGATGTCTGGCTAATCAACTGTAATGCAATTAATTGAATGCATTAATGCATAACTGCTGTATACTAAAAATTCATAATAAATTAAATGGATTAAATGGAATAGTGAGACCACTCTTGATTTCCCTAAGTCAGTTTGCTGCACTGGATCACAGTAGGAAATGATACAGTCTTTAGGAACAAACCAAGATTGCTTGCCTTGGTTGAAAATTTTCTTATTAATGTTGTTTACAGTGAAAGATTATTCTGATGTCTTCATTTTTTGTCTATAATGTAGAAAAATAACAATGTAGTACACCTAGCATTTTTCCTGAAGCAAGGTTATTTGTTTTCAGAGTGGCTTTCTAAGTCTAATAACACATAATATGATAATTATAAGAGGACAAGGAACAGGGTGGTAATCAGCAACTGGATGCAAAAAAACCAACTACTGTACTGATACATTTCCAAAGCAGCTTTTCAGGGTAAAACTTTTCAGTTGTGAAAAGCTATGAAGCAAAAGAGTTCAATCAAAGCACTAGAACCAGTTTGAAAACTTTGATAAAAACCCATACAGAGGGGTACTGGTAGAAACAACAGAGCACACTACTTGGAGCATGGAAGGGATCTTAACACAGTAATTAGCACACACAACAGCTGGAAACTTTGAAGATCATCATGGGATAACCTTTCAAAGACTGATACGTGATGAAAGATTTAAAGGCCTCAGAAAGAGGCATTTTCAAGATAATTAAGATATTTTAGTCTTCTAACTACATTCAGGTGAAACATTTCAGTGAACACAGGAATTTAAGATTAATGCCTTTATATTACCTGGAGCACATCCTTTCCTATGTGATTCTTGGTTTATTACAGTGTCAAAAAGCAGCTGTGAGAGGGGCCCAGCCAGATGAGCAGCAGTGAGACACACGGCCCCAGCTGTTGAAGCACTTTTCCAGGAGGAGGAATATGCCAAAGGCATCGTAGATATCACTGTGGTCACCAGCTGCTTTAGCAGCTGGTATAAATCTCAGCTGCCCCATGGGCAGAGCAGGATGTACACATTCACTTCCACCCTCTTTTCTCAGGCTGTGTTAGGAATGACAGTGTCAACAAAACCTGCTGCTGAAGGCCATAGCTTTTGCCTTAAGTAGTTCTCAGTTTTGAACGCAATGCTTTGTCATTGGCTTATGTGAGCTGTAGGGTACTGCTTGTAGAACCCCAGAGCAGCTCTCCAGGGAAGATCACCAATCTCTCAAAAGAGTTATTAAGGAAAGAGGTGATACTTGCACCTCAGTTCCCTAAGGATTCTTGTTTAGGAAGAGAAAGGAGTCCTGAGTTCTTTTTCCTCATTATGCTGCGCTGCCTTTAGAGCTATTACTACTAATGATACCAAATATTATATGTAGTGGATCTTAGAGATGGAAAATAGACTAAAATCAATTAGATCTTGAGTTGAGTGGAATAGATCACTGCAAGCTGCTGAACTACATCCCACCCTGCCATCTGCAGAGAGATGATACAGATGTAATTAGAAGAGAACCTGATGGAAGGTGTTAGAAATAGTAGAAATATCTGTCATAAATCTATAGTTACATATATAATATATGAGAAAGAACAGCTAAATAACATTGTGTCATGAATTAGTATAGAGGAGCTATTCAGGAATAAAAGAATTTTTTTTTCACAAAGGGCTGAAATACAGAACATGCTGAAAATATCCAGAAACCATTAAACACAATCATTTTAAGAGAAAGCTACCCAGGGTTTTTTTTGGGGAAAAAAAAAAAGAATGACCAGAGGGCAGTGCTGCTGGCTAGGTATTTGTTAATTTTTCATGTGAATTTATTGCATATGTAAGTGATTGAATTAGTAGCACTGACAGGAACCCAGGCACAGTAAAAGCTTCCTGATACTGACACAGCAGTGCTGGAGCTGTGCACTCCTGACCATTAGCGATCCTGAGCTCTGCTCCCGGGCGGAGGCTGCGGAGCACACGGGAACGGGACCGAGCGAGGCAAAGGCTAGCATGAGACCACCACTCTGCCTTAGATTAATGACCTTGCTTGGACTCTGATGCCAGGCTCCAGGGAAGAAAGTCCAGTGTGAGATAATATCATGCTACCAAAATACTGCAAGGTAAGTTTGGGGGGTGGGGGAAATGTTGAGAGTATTTTGTGTTTCGTGGTAAAGAGGTTAAATGCAGAAGGGAGTCAGAAACAGGCAGCTTGCAGCAGAGACTCTAAGGTACAGGAATCAGAGGGATTTCCCACCTTTGAGAAAAGAGGGTCATTTCCAGATGCTCAGAGGCTGAGCAGTGAAATCTGGATCTTCTGTCAGGGAGCAGTAGATTGCTTCAGAGCAGCGAGGCTTTGGGAGCAAACTAGCAGAATGTAAACTGCATATCTAATAATTTAAGCATGCAAGTGTACTGCCAAATACTACCATCTAAGAGGAACAGATATTATGGCTGCTATGAAGTCCTTAGGGAGGCTCATAACCTTTTGGGAATCCTTTCCTCCTTCCTTGCAATGTATTAACCTTTTGACCACATCAGTGCTTGGATCTATGTAAAGAAATTGTCCCCACAGACGGTTATGGGTGGGGAGCAGTAGGAACAAAACTGTGCAAAACATCAGGGATGCAGGATGTTGTGTGAATTCTGTATCAAAACCTCATAGCCAAGAATAGATACAGACCTAAAAAAAGGTATTTCAGATGTATTATGAATGTGCAGAGGAGCAGCCACGGGGAAACATTTCATTGCTGTCTTATAAACTATATTCCTGTACCGTCAGATTGTAACAAATTATAAGAACGTAATATGAGCTTTTTGTAAGAGTAACACTGCTGGATTTAATGGTGCTGCTAATGGAGTAAGATTTTTCTTGGAGTAGGGGTGCCATAAACCAGCCCTCACTCACCACTTCCTGTTTACTTGTGGTTTGTTCTCCAGAGCAATCACATATTTCTCTCACTGGAAACTGCTTGTTACAAAAAAAAATAAAAAATCATTGCTTAGTATTTTCTTTTTCATACCATTCATCCCTATGGAGCAATTTCTTTTCGAGTCAATCATTTGACATGTAGAAGAGTGAGTGAATTGACTGTTCTTTGATTAGAGTGGTACTCTGCTCTACTCTGCTGAGTGGTAGAGCTTCACTTGACATGTTCTTTCTCAGTAAGTCTAGACAGACTCTAAAATTTCATTTAGGTATCATTTGTAATTCATTTAAACAACTTTAGTCACTTAGTAAAGTTGCTTCAGTATTTTCTGTTTTATTGAAAGTTATTTCATTGCTGCAAGCAAGGTATTTTATTTTATGATTTTCCACATGGTTGATCCCAAAGGAAAAAACACAAAAGAGTTCCAATTTAAATTCTAATCCAATTTAACAACAGCTGTAAGGGAAATGGGGAAATATTAGTTACTCTAAAACCTCAGCCTCATGGTAACATGAAAAATTAAGCTGATCATATGGAAATTTCAACAATTTTAAGTTTTTACCTATATGTGAATGTTTCATGAATAGCTAGAGACAAAACCAGGCAGAAACTCTCATTGAGCTACAGCATTGTACCAATGACAAAATGATAAATAAACACACACTGAGGTGCACAACTAATAGCAAAACTAGCAAATGTTTTTGACATTTGGACTACACTTGCAGTTACAAAAAAAAAAAGTGTTGTAATAAGATTTTGAGGCTAGAAAGATCCATTTATTGTCGTGTCATATGAACTGTAATATCATGCAGTCTGATGGACTTCACAGACTTGACACAACTGATCTTCAAGATCACAATTTGAATGAGAACAGCATATACTCCAGTAGTGATTCTTCAGATTGTTCAAAACTTTTCATTATAAGGAAAGGCTTGGAAGGATATTTATAAGTGTGCATAGTGCAGCTAATTCAAGACCTGTGTAAATAAGCACAGGAAACAATCAGTTAAAAATGTCCTTTTTCCCAGCACCACATTTCAGTTCACTTACAGTGGACAAAAGTGGCAGTTGGAGGAGCTGGAGGAAAAACCCTCAAGGCAGCAGCAGCCTCTTGCTATAAATGGCACAAAGTTATCTTACAGTGTAAAAGTTCCCATTGCCTTTGGAGGAACCAGGATTTCAACTCTACTCTTGTGGGAGAGAATTATGATCAACTTTTAGAAAAGAGTTGAGTCACATAACAGGAAGGGTGTTTTGTAGAGCAAATTTAAGATCTATTCACATGTATATGTCAGGAGTGTGTGTCTCTATATTATAGTAAGCAAAATGCAGTCTACCTACTCTGAGGCAGTTTAATCATACTTCTATTTCAGCATTTCCTCAGAAAGTTCCTGGAAATGAGAATTTTCAGAGTCCAATTTACACAACAGGGAATGACAGTCTCTAAGCCTGAAAACAATTCTCACTAACAGTAACATGGACAAGGCTACAGATAAGAAACTCCTCTCTTCCTTATACATGGAAAGCTAATAGGATTATTCAACCAGTTGCAAAACATGGAAGAACCATTTTTACCCACACTAAGAATGAAAGCAAAAGACAAAGAAGTTTGTACTTGTCAGTGAAAGAAATAGGTTAGCGTGTGTCCTGATTTGGGAAGAATAATCAATATTTAAAGACACTGAGCAGACTACAGTTGAAGACAACAATCCTCTCTGCAAGAGAGTGTTAGAAGCCAAGAAAAGACTAAAGGAAATCTGAAAGGAGAAAATGCATTGTGCTGGTAAATCAGGGTAGCAAACACAGGTCAGAATAGCAAGCGGACTGACTCCACTACAAACCTCTTGTTTCCCTATTCAGTGGAAAGGAGAAATGCTGCATGGAATTCCACCCATCCCCAGTGCTTATCATTTATGATAACCAAGCCCAGCACT
>JAOXXN010000137.1:18954755-18967794 GCA_026770055.1 Myrmophylax atrothorax
GATAACCAAGCCCAGCACTTAACAACACTATTTCATGTTTTCCAATTGTTTTCACTGGATTCATTTCTGTCCTGTTAAGTCCATGAAGACACCAATTTCTTGTGTAATTCTCTTCTCATTTATTAACAGAAATAGTAGTAATTTCTGTGCAACTAATACCAAAATGAAGTGCATTGATTTGGAAATGTTTTGTGTACAAGTAAAAGAGAAATGGAGTGACCTTGCCTGAAAAATATGTTACTAAATGCTTGAATATTTAACTGGACGGGTCAGACAGAAAATATTACATTATAGAAACTTAGATATTTTGGACATTATGATATTTATTTCCTTTCACAGAAATTATTCAATATCATTAATTTAAATGAAAATACACCTACCACATATTTTTTTAATGCTGGGTTAGGACTCCAGGGATGTTTTTATTATTCCCTCATGGCTATACGAAGGCAAAAAAAATCCCTGTGTAGGGAATCCACTTCTTTATGAAGCAAAGCTATTTGTTTTATTTAGAACAGTCTCAGCAGACCTCAGGTAGTGCAATGAATCTCTGCCTGGATGCTGTCAGCCCTGCTTAGCTAAAACAGTGCCTTACCTTGAATTTCTAACATTTTGACCAATATTTTTTTTCTCACAAGTACTTCATTTGCATTTATTCAGCAGCAAAAGTTGATAATAATTCACCAACAAGATTATGTGCCCGCACCTTTGCCTTGCAGCTGTATTTACTCAAAACAAAGGCACTCAAATGAGCCTTAATCAAGACACATCATTCTGCTCGCTGTGTGTGAGCAAATGCACTTGGATCCCCTCAGCTGGGAACGCCAGCAGCAGACCCCAAACTGGAAGGGAAGTTCACTGGCAGGGAAAACTGGATTCATTGGGATGGAGCATCCATGCCACATTTATCTGAGTTAAAATTCACCTGGGTCCCCTAAGTACTTGCCAAGACATGTTGTTCCTTCTGTGCCTGTTGAGCCATTGTTTGGAAGCTGACAGAGCTGCTCCTTAATGCCTGAGCATTTCCTTTGGCAGCTCTTCCTAATCCGTCCCACTGAGCACGGGGTAGGTGTCAGCCTGTCGTGCCCTGTCACCAGTTCCAGCTGGGAACTGCAGCTCTGGTTCCATGTGCAAAACAGTGTCAGTTATTAGCTGGAAATTCCCAGGGAAGGATACCTCTTTTTTAAAAAAAGCTTATTTTATTACAATTAGAGGTGAAATTACAGTTAGAAATACTGGAAATTGAATTACTAGAAGATAAAATAATTAAAATCATTAACAATACTGAGAGCCAGAGATCCTGCTTAATGGAAGCCTGTCTCCTAAACGCCATCTGTTAGTATTATTTAAATAACATTTTGACAGTCCAATATACCAAGTTATCTGAAGGGTTTTCACAGAAACTGAACAGGATACATCAATAACCCAGACGGGATGTGAGACACTTGTGATCCCCCATATGTCAGACTTGTGGGATTCTGCCTCACTGCCCCATGTAACTCAGTCAGAGCTCACTGATATGGCTGTGTGCAAGTTAACAAGCCACAGCCATTACTTGAAAAGAAAAATTAACTTTATTGAGTAATGGTACATGCTTTCTAAATACTTTTACTCCCCTTCTGTTTCACTTCATCACCTCCCACTAAAAATAGTGTCTAAAGTACTTCTGTATGGAGTGACTATGAGGTGAAGTTCATTCGGTGCCTGAGACTTACCAATACATCAAACAGTGACAGCACAGTGGAAAGAAACAACAAATTTCCAATGGCTCCAACAAAATAGCTGGAACACCCTGCCATGAGACACAATCTTTTATCTTTTCCCTTGAAACTGTGGATCCTGTATATTTTATGCTCTAAGCACTAAAGAAAAAATAGAATGGGCAGATGCCAAAAGTAAGACAAAACAATTTTAAAAGACATAAACATGGAGCAGTAAACTGTTTTTGTCAGTCTGAGATTGTGGGAACTTTCTGGTAGTTGGCATCAATCTGCACATCCAAGCTCATGGCAGTGAGTGGGCAAGGCCACAAGTGCTGCAGTTCACACTGCAGGGGCTGTGCTTGTTCTGTAATGCCCTCAAATAAATCCCTATATATTTTATCAATACAGCAACCTGAAGTTCAGGTATCTTGAATGACTGCTCGCTTTATCTAAAATATGAAATGTATTTTTGAAAAAGAAGTTTTGCTGTGAAACAAGCATTTATGGCCAAATTACTGCAGAAGATAACATGAGCCTTGTAGGAAATAAAGCTATTTGTGTAAGATTATGAGGAACCTTTTCCAAGCAGTGTACTTTGGAACATCGCTCTGTAGCAATATTTACTTAGAAAAGGTGGCTTTTAACTATATGACTACAAATCTCCAATGGTAGATTTAAGAATGAACTACAGAAATCAATCAAAATCTGTTTTAACATGAAGTTGGGATCATTTGTATATACAAGAAATAAAGAACTGAGCTTTTCTAAACAGGCAACTTGTATAACTAATACTTCAGGCAGAGAAACACAGGATTAAACAGAATCATTTGGAAGGTCACAGAAAGAGACTGCCAAAAAAATTCCATTCTGACTCCCTACCAGACTTATAATGAAAAAATATTTTGTGATATTATCAAAATTTGTAGGACTGTAACCTCTACATAATAAGAGTACTCTTGTCCCCAGAAAATCAATAGCTGCCTCTTCACTAGAGGTAATCACTGAGGCTAAAATTCTAAGTGCATTTTGGCAAAGCAAGCTTTTATTTATATGTGTACTTTTATATGCATAATGAGATAAATAAAATTAAAGGAGATAGATTATATTAATGCAAAACTTCCAGCAAACACCAGAATATCATCTCCAAAAGAATTTTAAAAATTCTTGCTGTGCATGTATAGACTCTAACAGTTTCTATTTAACTCCTCTGTCTTGAACACAAACGTTAGTGTCATGATGGAAATTATTGCATACAGACCACAGGGTTAGTAAATAAACAGTAAACATTTCATACCAATATTTTTTGCTATGTTTTCAGCCAAAAATCTTTAATTATGATCCCAAGATATTTGAAAAGTGCCAACACTCTGGAGGATATTACTGGGCACACGGTTCACTCTGCCTGTGAATACAGTCCTATGTTTTCTGAGGTTCTCTGTGCCTCGGTTTCTCTCTATAAAAATCCTTCAGGGGCAGTCCCAAGTTCCCTCACAGAGATCTATCATGTGGTTGGTTAGGCACTGATGCCTAACAAGTTCTTCAAATCCTTGCATAAAAATAAGGGTGTAACAGGGAAATGATACTGCAAGATATATTGGCAAATTAGGTGTTCTAAGATAGAAAAGGTAGGTATTAGGAATTAGATAGTAAGGTAGAAAACAAACCACCTTCCCAAAAGGCAGGCATGGGGCCATCCTTCTCTCATATGCAAAACACAATTGGGTTTTTTTCTTTCATAGTTTTTGTAATTAGAGCAAGGCTCACATAGCTGTCAATGAAGTTTCTATCAGCCTTTCCCATTTCCCAACTTTTATGTCATCATTTAAAATACTTTTCTGTCCTATGATTAAGCCTTTTAGCTGAGAATTAACTTTCTCAAGTCCATTTCCTGCCTTCTGGATCCACACACAAAATGCAGAAATTACTTCACTCATTCACTGTTCTAACCACATTTTTTCTTCTTGGAGTCTTTCCATCATGACAAGTTTAACCACTCCACTTAATGCATAT
The DNA here is from genome assembly GCA_026770055.1 of Myrmophylax atrothorax. Lineage (NCBI taxonomy): Eukaryota > Metazoa > Chordata > Aves > Passeriformes > Thamnophilidae > Myrmophylax > Myrmophylax atrothorax. The sequence continues at coordinate 18,958,469 of JAOXXN010000137.1, forward strand.
ATATGAAAATGAAATCAAGGAAAAGCCCTGCCTTGCCTGGTCAGTGTAGAATTATGCTCAGAAAACCATTCAGACCTGCCATCACGTTTGGCCATCACTGTGTTACTGTAAATATTTAATCCCTTTAGCACTCCATTTAGATCTTATGGCATTTTAATGTGCATTGAAGTTTCAGACTTCTTTATACCAGGTTTTTGTTTGATATAATCCGAAATAATACCTTGAAATTGTGGCAATTGTTAATTATTATAATACAGCAAGTTACTTATTTTTGAAGGCAAAGGACAGGAAATACTAAATCCTGCACTATTAAAAATTATTCTGTACATCCATAGCCCAAGTCCAAGAAGAATATATATACATACACTAAGAAAAATCTACTGTTTCAGCACATCCACAGGGTTGGGTAGGAAAACCGTTCAACCTGTTAAGAAGCAGCTCACATCAGCACTTTCTGCAGTATGACCTAGCTACTTCATCTGGGGGAGCTTCAGCCTCTTTCTCTGGCTGGCAGCAGTGAGCAAAGAGATACTGAGAGAACAGAACAAAATGAAAGTTGGGGTGAGACATTAGCTTGAGAAAGCTGTAGAGGGAATCTCTTTATCTAACTCCATTTCTCCCAGGCTTGCAGGCACCCATCAGTGAACTGCAAAAACCTGCTCATTTTTTACACATGCAAGAAAAATGTCTAAGATTTAGTGTCTTCTAAAAAACCACATGGCGAGCCTGAGTCTACATTGTTACCAACAGGAAAATTATTGCAACATTTTACCAGAGCTGATAGATTTATAGGCAGATGGCCTGCATTCACTAACGTGCTCTCCTACAAGTTTTTTTGGAACTCAGGCCCCTGAATAAGGAGAAGAAAGCCCTCCCCAGTTCTGTTCATCTGAGTATGTTATAAATATGAGTTTTCAGTGCCTTTAATTCCTCTATTGTTACCAGTATCCCCATAATGACTTTGAAAAGAATGACAAATACACACTAAATACACACCCCATCTCATTCATACTAAGGCAGAGAAGGGCAAGTGCAGCAGTGGTCAGGGAGCTCTGCCTTAAAATGCTCACAGGGCCAAGGAGTGAGTGGCAGAGGAACCCAGCTCTGGTTAGAGGCTGGTTTCAAATCACCAAGCCACACTGAAGCTGCTGTGGAGACAAGAATTGTACCTGCTGTCCTTACACATGTAGTGGCTTTATCAGTACAGTATCTTAAACAATTCTCATTTAATTCCAGAATGTTATTGGAAATTGGGTCAGTAGTTTTATCTCCATCCTGTAAATGGTAAAAAGTAAAGACAGAAGTCGCTTTTCAATCCTGCATGGCAGGCTGAAAGGAAAAACACCTCAGAATTTTACACCTAAATTTCAGTATCTAAATTAGCTCCCTAGATGCCTTTGAAATCAGCAGACTCCCTATGAGAGCAAATGCAGGCTGTCCCCCATCCTGGAGCAGTGAAGTACCTAATGCTGCGTTATAGGAGCAGCCATCCCTGGCTCCTAAATCCCACTCAGTAATGCTGCCTTTTTTCTTCATTCAGTTCCTTTCTTCTTCCAAGAATCAGCACCTGAAGGAAACATGGCATTTGCAGTTCCAGTAAGCCCGTGCCATGTGTGTATGAGGCTCATCCACAGAGAGCTCCTGCAGTCCCCCATGAGGCAACAGTTTGTCTGACAAATTCGTACTTTTGGAATACAAACCAATTTGTGGTCAGCAATTTTAATCAAAAGGACAAGTTACAATTTCCTATTGTAAATCTTACCATTGCTGCCTTTTCATTCTGATACTCCAATATGCTGCAATTGTACCATAAATCTTTACGGAACACATTGTCTGCTTTAAAGGTGGTTCACAAACACAAAGTCATGGAGAGTAACCCTGAGATGTGAGCAGAAGTATCATAACACACAGCTTTTCCCCACCAAGCAGTAATATTAAAGTACCCTCAAAGGGCTTAATTTTTCAAAATATAGCCTATTTTTAAAATAATATCTCATACATTGTTAATAACCTCCAGGCAGCAATCCTGAGCACAATGTCTGACAAATTAAGCTAAATGCTGTTACCCTACAGGTTATATTTGTGCTGGTAAAAGGTCAGGGAAAGTTCCTGGACACTGGACTGTAATAATCTGTACTGTTAGGCTGCCGTAATGGTCCCTGACATGCTTTCAGGCCATGTTAGCTTGCAGTCTTCCAACCAATTCCCAGACACGATTCAGAAGGTGGCAGAGGACAGTGACCACTTCTAGTGGCAGTGCAGTAGCACAAACCAAAGAATGAGACTCCCATTCTTCTGTCAAGTTCAAAAAACTGTGTTCAGAACATCTTTCAGAAAGCCAAGCTATCTTGACAAGAGACAGACAAGCTACTGCATTCCTCAGTGCATTTGCTGTTAACAGAGTGCAACAGTTCACTTCAAATGCCTGAGGCTGGTGTGTTTTCAGCACTGTTACCTGCTTTGTCTAATTAGTTATTCCTAATTGTATAACCCAGGACTAACTGTGTGGTGATAATGACTTAGGAAGAAGCTTATCATAACTAGAAGAAAGTATTTTGATTTAAAGTCACTAAACTGAAAATGCATTAATAGAAATTGTAGCATGCTTATTATGCAAAAATATGCAGAATTATCTGAAAACGAGCAGTCTGCAGAGGGCAGGTAGACTGTGCTGATGTCTCTGGGCGATATATGTGTTTTGCTGTCTTAGCCATTCTCAGCAGTTTCTTTTGTCAAAAAAATAAAGCATGCTTTCTGAAAAAATCAGAGGCAGTCTAGTGCTTGTTGCAGATTTGTCACTAATAATTTATTTGACATACCTTTTCTTCAGAGTAGGGTCCAGTGAGGGTTTATTTCCTACATAATTCTCATCTGGAAAACACTGATATTACATAAATATTGGAGATTTAAAGGCAACACATGTTTTTAAAAAGTGTATCTGTAATAGATTATGTATATGAAGAGTGATTGTATGTCTCAAAATATCTGCTTGTAATGTATCAACAGAAACCAATTATTCTTACTAGTGAGAATTAGCTTCTGCTTTCTGTGCCCAAATTCTGTTACCAACAAACACTTTGCGATTACCTCCTTACAAGGCTGAATCTCAATGGTTAGATAATCCTAAAATCAACACAGTCATCTTCCAAAAACAAACAGACAAACAGCATAAACAAACAGGTGTCCAAGGGGCCCAATCTAATTTAACACTGTAGGGAACATTGGTACTCTCCAAGCTGTTCCTGCCAAACTGCCTTCCCTACTGGTGGAAGTACTTGGGTTCTCTCAGTGCCAGCAGCATGAAATAGCGTAACTACTCTAGCATAGAGCAACAGCAGATCTGTCATTGGAAGCCAGAAAATCCATCAAAATGAGGCTTTGTTCCCTCAAGTTACTACAGATCATTGAGCTGCTTATTTAATATTCATGCAAACTCTTGATGATTCTGTACTCAACCATGTATCAGAGACAATCTGTGCAAAGGCAACTCATCTAAGAGGATGAGAAAAGTCCTAAATACATAGAGGAACTCTTGTGTCTACTTTGGTAATAAGTCCAACTTAAGCATACATCAGCTTTTGAGAGCTCCACGAGCGATGTTATGGAAAGCCTGCACCCCTCTTGTTACTGTCTAGACTGGCACATAGTGCTCCAGATCTTGGGATTCAGGATCAGCTTGAGGTCTTGAGGAGGGAGAGTCAAATATGAAGACAAAAGCAGTCGTGTAGTCCTAAAACCAGAGTAATCTTTGCACATCAAAAGGAATTTGGATGGTTCATTACAGGGAGCGATGCTGTGCAGAAACAGTATGGGCACGTAAAGGGTGTTGGAGGCAGGTGGGTGCTGCAAGCTGAGCTCAGGATTTTTCCATTGATTTAATGCCTGTAGATCAGTTCAGATGTGCTGGTTTACACAGGACAAGAAACAAAGCAAAAGGAAACCCTTTCCCTTTACATTGTCCTCAGTCTCCTTAAGGAAAGTTGTCTAGATACATCTAAGCACAGTCACCTAACTGCAGTTTCTCAATTACAGTTTCCTTTTCAGCACAATTCACTGGCAGATTTCTAAATTGGAAGCCCAGTACAAACCCAATTGCCTTCCAAATTGGTCTGCTCAGCACAGCAATAAAAATAATCTCAGATGCCACACTGTTAATCAACCTGGCCCTTACACAACACTGCAAACTCCACTCTTACATAAATGTCACAAATGCCATAATTAGTATCAGCTCATGCTGTAGGAGTGGATCAAAATCTGTGTTATTTGATCATTTGTTTTTGATCAAAACTCACTTTTGGAAAAGCAAAAAAATAAAGATAAAAGAAAGAAAAATCACTTTGATCAGGACTTATTTTACATAATCTTGATTACAGGAGTTCATTGGTGTTTGCAAACTGTAGCAGTGGTATCTGACTTACACCTTACCATCCCAAGTAATTCCTAAAATAAGATAAGCATAAAATTAAAATCCCCTTAACTCCTAAAATTTCGAAAGTATTGGGGATATAGACAGTGTTTAACTAACACTTTCTCCCTAGGAGTTATTACACTGATTTTATTATTCCTGTCATGTTCTGTCTTGTTTAATTGGATAATAACTGCAGTCAGATTATTGCCTTCTAAGTGCATACAAGCACCTAACAATGTTTATGCAAAGAGCTCCATATGCCTTGCTGGTTAAATGGGAACATTACATTTTGAACGTGCAGCAAAGGGTGGTGAGTTGCTTCACGAGTGCTAATCATAGAGGAACAAGCAGACAAAGGGTGAATTAATGCAAATTCTGATATCTGACCGTTGAATCACTTCTGCTAATAAGTGAGAACTAGTGCTTTAGTAGCACAAGGTCTGCTCCTGACAGTCACGCCCCATGCTCCATGCTTTCCTTTCTTTCCTTGTGCTTGTTGGAGCCACAGAACAGGGAACAGAGGGGAACGAGTCATTTGAGAATAGGCACTGATAGTTTGGGTTTTCCCCTCCACACACTGTGCCTATATTGTATTTTACAGCACAACAGGTTTCCAGGTCACGTGCCAGGGAAGAAAAGGCACTTACAGCTTTTTGCTTCCTAGTCTGGCAGGAATCACACAAAGCTGCTGAAGCTCAGTGACCTCAGTCCGGCTGCTTGTTACGGGTCAGACTCACCCCAGTCAAAATCCTCATTGAGTCCACTGACTTATGAGGCTTCCATATTTCCTCTGTAGTCATGCCCTATATTCTGGAAACACGGGGTGCAACCAGGACAGAAGTTTATTTACCATCATTTATATTCAAGTTAAACACAATCTGAGGGCAATATCCCTGAAAGCTGTCACAGAGGAGTTATCAAATGCTCACATTATATACCGCAGTGCAAGCTTGATTTGCATCAATTTAATGTTTGGTATGTTGAGGAACTCTTTCCAGAGGTTCCAAATCGTTTCTAACAGAAAAATTGGAAGAGAGCTATAATTTTAATTACAATATTCATGTAAATACTATTTTCTCTTATTTTATGGAAAAGTTTCTCCTCCTACTGCACACTTAGGTAGATTTAAAAGAAGAAAAGGTACAGTTGACACATTCTAAACTTATGTTTTTCCCCACTGAGCTTATTCTACTTCGCAGAAGTCTGAATTCTGATGGAGAAAACTGGAAACATAGATCAGTCTTCAAGCACTAATGTAAATGATTGGTACTGACACCAGTAAAGGCATGTTGTTTTCCCTCCAGGTTGCCTACTTTTCACAAAGGCAAGAAAAATTAAAGACATAAGACTACTCTTCAAGTGGGGAGGTGATAACCTGCCTTCTCAGAGGGATTTCATTATCTCAGAACACGTGCAAAGAAGAAAAAGCACAAGCAACTTCCCTGATCAAGCTGTTTTGTAAGAGGTTTTTTGTCTTCTAGTTGAAATATTGTTAGGGCAAACAGTGTTTCATAATCTTTTTTGAGGATAAAAGTGGTTACATCTTTAAATTCTTACTAACCAAGTGACTTAAATGGTCAATGCAAAATGAACATCAGAACCTCATTTGTTAATTCAAATGCTGAATAGTTACACTCAAGCTGTAACTCCTGGAATTGTGAGTTCTTAAATACCAAGTAGTAAAGAAAAAACAAGAATTTCAGAGTGTGAAACACTACATGTAAGGACAATAGTGTCCACCTCTATATTTCTCAAGCAAAAAAAATCTCTGGAGAACAGGACAACCTGTAATAATAATATGCTAGGGAGATTTAAAAAAATATCTTCCAGCAGATATTCTGTCAAATCTCCAGCAATTACATTTGATGGGCATCTCTCTCACTTCACAAAGCAGTGTATGACCCAAAAGAAATTTCAGGTCCCAGTTCTATGAAGTACTTCATGGTTTGTGGTGATAAAGAGCATCCCCAGGATCACACTGGTCTCTTTTTTACTATGGTACCATAGAAGTACTTTCATTTCAAATAATGGACACAAAATAAACAGTGGGGAATGAACTATTTCTATGACTGATGAGTTTTCTGACATTACCTTAAAAGGTTCCATTTCAGTTAAGAAGCTGAAAGGGGGGTGGGGGGGAAGAGTAAAAAAGATTAAAATGCATGAACTCCTGATTTCTTTTCCATACAAATAATTATAGAATAAGCATTTGTAAGATTATAATCACATCTCAGAATCCTAAATACACAGATTAGGAGCTAAAGATTAGAATTTTTTATGAATATTTTCATTACATTTTATTAAAAACTTCAATGGAATATTGCCTTACTAACTGCAGGAATATAGTTTAGTCAACACATCATTTAGAGATATTTGCTTGAAAGCCTCCAGCAAACACTAAATAAATGTGCTTCTAATCTCTTTACCTGCCATGTATTTAATTTCTTTACAGCAATATGAAAATGCCTAGTACAAATCAAGCATACAGGAATGAAATACATCTGCAGTATCAGGTGGTGTGTGAAATTGTACTGTTCTGAGCAGTCCTGCTCATAGCAAAGGGATCACTGAGAAGTAAACAATTTCCCACGCCACTTTGCATGGCTCAAGGATTCAATGGCTGCACATAAATAAGTCTTTTATCCACAATGAGAAAAGTTACATTTAAAAAAATAATTTCAGGTCCTCATCTCTCCCCTAGTTTCCTTCCTAGCAGTTATCTCCCAAACAAAATACTGCTGAGAAAGTGCATAGCCAGATTCTTAAGGCATCTTGCATGGTATGCTTGGGAACCTGCCACAAAACAAGCCCAGTTTATTTTTAGATACCCTTAACTTTATTTATTGATTTAGGAGGATATGAAGAATGGGCATAAGCAAAGACAGTTTTGTAAAAATGGTATCTTTTATTAGATTAGCTGATACAGCTTGAAAAAGCAAACATGCTTTTGGGTACAGACTGCTTTCTTCAGCAAAATCTAACTCAATACAGGCAATTTTAGTCTAATCTTATTACATTGCTAACATGCTATTATGAAATAACTGTGGAACTGAGTAAGAAGAGGAGTGTGCTGAAGGTTTCTTTCAAATTTCCATGTATAGCCAAATAAAATACCTTGGTAAAGATGTGGGAAGAAAGCACAGGATTTCTTCTAACCCTCTCATTCTTCCCCTCCCATGCTCATCACTCCTCAGAGACCTGGAGGTGGCTGGTGCTGCCACCCACAACTCTTACAAAAGCAATAGTTACTCTAAAGTTTCCATACAAAAGAAAAGATACTCTTGCCAGTAATATTTGAGGCTTACTAGACATAAAATAAGTAGTGAAATGCCATTGGCTTACACGACCTCATTCCTCTCCCAGTTCCTGCTAGAAAAAGACTATGAAAACGTGTGGGAGATATCCAGGTGTGGATTGTCAGTGTGGCTGTGACAGACTGAGAAACAAAGTGCAGTGAAGACAAGGCCATCACATGGCTTCACTATTTAAAGATGAACACAGAACCTGCACTTGAAATGAAGAGAAGGAGCCAAGCAAGACTAGAGAGAAACCACTGAGACCAGTAGGGTAAGGTATGTAAAGAAAGAAAGCCAGGCTGCCTGAGTGCTCAGATGTGTAAGAAAGAGTTATCAATGGATGAGAGGAGAGAAAAATGATGAGAATAGAGAAAATAACAGACAGCAATCCCATTAATAAGTGGAGATCGGCCTCTGTGGTGATTCCTGGCAATACCACTGATAGTTTACAATTAGATTTTCCCACAGCAAAATGTAACTGTACAACTAAGCAAAAATACACGACTTTTATAAGCAGCAGAAAAACAGCTCTGCAGTGTCAATCAAAATTATCCTAATTAATTTACTGCTAATTAAATGTGAAAGTCCTGAAGAACCAGCCATTTACTGGATGAACTACAGCAAGCAAATCAAGTGCAGCTCTGATTATTGCACCATGTTTTCAGTCATCTGTGTCAAGTACAAGACTTCTTCTAATTCTTCCTGACTCTCCTGCTGGAATACTCCTTCCTGAGAGAAGGACTATGAAAGCAGCATTTAGGCAGAGAAAGGCTAGAGGCTTTGCATCCTATATCAGAAAGATCATCCTAAGCACACAAAGCTGCAGAAAAAGAAAATGATGCAGGTGAAAGAAGAAAGGATCTCATGAAGATCAAAACTGACAACTGTAGGACTGCATGGCAGAAATGTCGATAGTGTCACTGTGAACAGAGGGTGACCCTGTTCTCTATTTTCTTTCCATAATGTCCAGGCTTCAGCTTCCATCAAACCTCATTAATAGAAAATGTTTCTATTCAGTATTCATTAAGCTGGAAATGAATAGGGAGAAAAGTTCTGGCTGGTTTTATTTCTGTCTCTGGTATTAGTGAGCTGCAGAAACCGCAGGCAAGTTATTTATCACCTTGTAATGAGACACTGCCTGAAATACTGAGGGAGAAGGCGGCGTAGTTCAAGTGCCTCTAGAGGCTCCTAAGGCAAAAGAGCAACATTGTGCCTGGATTGGAACAGAGACACGTTCACTCAGTTCAGATAGGTCTGATCTTATCTGGGTTTACTATAAAACAGTATCAAAAATTAATATGGCCACACTTCCCAGTTCTTCCCGTTATTGTCATACACATACTGGGATTAATGGTATGGGGATTAGAGTTTGCCTGAGAGCTAAAAGAAACACAGGATATTTATACATCTCTTCTGCTTTTGTACTTTTACTTCTCTTTGCTTTGAATTATCCCATCTGTAAAACAGGACCAGAATAGTTCTTTACTGTACCTGCAAGTGTTACTGTGGCTTTGCAGCTCAGGTACTGGAGGAGGTCATGTGAAGTGCTGCTTGACAAGGAAGACAGAAGTCAGAGCTCTTTATTCACAACCTTTCATCTGACAGTGCTGTGCTTTGCTACC
>JAOXXN010000137.1:18968063-18996537 GCA_026770055.1 Myrmophylax atrothorax
AAATTGTTGTGAATATTCTGAAAATTGTTGTGAATATTCTGAAAATTGTTGTGAATATTCTGAAAATTGTTGTGAATATTCTGAAAATTGTTGTGAATGAAAAAATGCTTTAAGATGAAAAAACAGAAGAGAGCAGAGATGAAATATTTGCAGAAATGTGCTCAGGATTCTAATCTTTCCATCAAGCACCTGGTCAGGACAGGAGAGGCACAGTGGGGCTGAGCAGGGCAATATTTCACTCAGAAGTATTGCACTGTGTCCTGAAACCTACAGCTGTGCCCCAGGCACCTGAGGTGAATGTGTGCATGAAATCACCATTCACAGTCATTCATAGCTGGAGCAGGAGCTGCTTAAGAAACCCAGTGCTCAGAAAAGGCTGGCTTGGCTTATTTCTATGCCACAGAAACCACTTCTTTAGGCCCCTTCCCAGGAATCTGATACTCAACATGTTGCTGTTAAGAAACTGAGGTGGCCCATGTGTCCCCTCCCAAGCCCCTGAAAGTGGAGGAGCAGCAGTGCCCTCTCCAGCACAGCTCTTGGGCTCCAGGACAGAGGTACCCCATTGCAGAGCATGGCTCTGGAATCCAAAACAACATCTGCCACCTTCAAGGTGTCCCCAAACAAGCAGATGTAGGACAATCTGCTATATTAATGGAATTTTCATTCCTTCCTGCCGAATTTGCTCCACTGTGCAGGGAGTTGATTAAATATTCATAGTGCCAGTCAGAAAAGGGATAAAAGCAAATTTGGATAGAGCCCAGCAGTCAGAGTAGTCATGATGGAAAGAAAAAACACCTCCATTTTAGTCTTTCTTTTGCTGATCCTTTGAAAATAAAAGATGAAATGTCCAGTAGAACAAGGGTCTGAAACTCAGGGTATTCCCCCCCAGGTTAGCCCCTCACTGGGCTTTCTCTATATTGATAAATGGAGCTTTCTCCAGTCCACTGAAAAACATTCATTCCACACAGATTACAGTTACTTTGATAAAAAATAGACACAAGAACATTTATTTCAGGAATCTTACAGATGCAGCATGAGACAGTACAGTACTATGAAGATGGAGGTGCCCAGAAGTAAAATTTTAGGTAACTGAATAACTACAAAATAATTTTAGTGGTAGGACCTCCTTTCTTCACCAAAAAAAAATACCCACAAAGAGTCCTTCCTTCATTTGGAAGCTCTTGGGGCAAGTCAGCATTTGATTAGGCAAATTAAATTTAGAACTTATGTGACTAGAGTAGAAATTTTATATCTAAAATCTGCCTACCTAAAGAACATTGTCACCACAAGAGAAAGGCAATGCATAGAGGACAGGTATGCAATATAATTCTACAATTAATATTTAATAAATTTGAAAAATAACTGACCCATTGACTCAATTTTTGAGACTGTGTAAAATGATAAGGAATATGCACCATCTTGCTGTAAAGCCAGGTAACAGGGGAGAAGATCTCATGAGCACTGCCAAGCTTTCCAACACAAAGAGCATATGTCACATGACATATGACACAAACAACACGTATGGGCACGAACAGACACAATAAAATCATGGTAACACATCTACTGTTGTAATCTAGGCTGAAATGGTAAAAGGTGGGCACTAACACCTGAGAGTCTCTGTGAAAATACAGTTGTACCAGGGAGAAGAAATATCCTCCCTTGGCACTAAGTGCTGTGTCTTGCACACTCTGAAGTTTAGTATGGTATTAATTGCCCTCATTCATCAGTGTTTAACACACAAAGTGCAGAATAAAGTCATTTAGGCAATCCAGTCTAAGTAATTAGCTCCTTTACAACCTTTTTATTGTAAAATAATCTGGTTCCTCAATTTATGACTTGGAAAACCTTCAAGATCAATTTAGTGATAACATATTAATAATTGTGCACCGTTCCACTCAGTTTCAGTGGATGATATCATGTCCACAGACCAGCTTATTGTCAGGAGAACAAATCTGAGATGCAAATCAGTGAGAATGTCATTATGTTAAAAAGACAGATGCTCTGCCATTCACTGAGCCTTCTACTGACAGCATTCAATGAAACAGAAACTGAATGCAAGTTCTTACACACAATTGTCACTTCCTCAGTGATATCATCCACATCAGTTACCCCTTTGCTGTACACGTGCTCCTGGCTTATCAAACAAAATATCCACCCACAAGGAATTTTGGTTGATTTCCATTCACACCTCTGTGCCACAGAAAGGAACTCTATTCCATACATTTCTTTTTTACTGCTATTGCACCATTTTTCATTTTCACTAGTTGGCTTTTTGGTCTCATTCTGTTCTTTTCAAAACAGCCAGGCCCTAGAGCCACAGGATCATAGCTAAAGTTCTCTTGGTTTTGGAAAAATGTGCTTAGCTTTTATGGCTGTTGAGAGAAACTGAAATGTAAAGACTTAACAAGCTACAAAGCAAGCAGAATAATTGACAGTTTTATTTTTACTATCTCATTTATTTTAATTAGTTTGTCTGTGTTTCCTAAAAAATTCAGACATTCTTGACTTTCAGTGCCATATTAGGACAACACTGAATCTAAACCTGCTATTTTCTCTTGAGAGAGGACATTTTCAGAAGACATAGACCTGTAAGTGGAACAAATTCAAGAATTTGAGAATATAAAATTCCCCAGGTTGAAAAAAATTGTGTGTGCGAAGAATGCTCAAGCATATACAAAAAAATCACAAAACTTGTCTGTTTGCTTTGATTTTGTCTTTTTTTAAAAAACAAAACCAAACCAACAACAGTCATGTTTAAGTTGATTTAATTTACTGCGCTTGAAACTACAGATAAAACACATTGGAAAAATAGAACTTATTTTTTAAAAAAATAAATGTGCAAATACCTTTAAATTTAGTGACTGAGGAGTTAAGTTACTAAAGTAACAAAATATTTTGATAAAGGGAATATTCATTAAAACCTGACTGCTGCCACGTAAATCTAAGTAATGGCAGCCTGGAAAAATCTCTTCTGATCTTTTTCACTGTAAAATGGGCTTTTCCACATCTCACTCAGAAAATTGCCTCTGCAGAGGAGAATACAGCTACAGCACTCTATTTCATTCTTGCCAGGACACCACAGGACAGACTAATCAGGTTACTTATTCCCTCCCCACAATTGCCTGGATCATTTTTTTCCCTCTGATCTGATCTCTCCTAACCCCCAGTTCCAGCACTGAAAAGCATCTTACAGTAAGCAGCCCTTCTGTACTGAACTCCAAAGTAGTTGGATGTCAATCACTACTCAAGGCTTTTCTGCAGCTTCTCTCAGCTCTTCCAATGGTATTCAGCTTTGAAAGATGTCTCAATGTTCATTAAAGTGGGGAAATGTCTAGGGATTGATTATTATTAGTGTGCTGTAGATGTTTCTTCCTATTCTTCCTGTTTAGTTTATCTTCATAACCTGAAAGACTGTGTAAAAGATTAGCTACATAAACTAATTAGCCGTTACCAAATCTGCATTCCAAAGAGGGATCTGCTTCTTAATGAAAGCTGCAAGAAGCAGGTGACTTCTGGTGTCTTTAAGCATGCTGATTTATACTGGGCTTTCATCTAGAACACTTTTAATTTCTTACCTCTTTCTTGCCATGGGTACAGGAAGTAAAGCACCCTTTGTTGGAGGGGACAGAAATGGCAATAAATGCAGATTACCATGTTGTGGAAAGTTGTATCAGATTTATTGTATTTTTATTTAATATGCAGAACAAATGTGTCTCCATAACTTCATGCACAGTGTTTCTATTAGTACAGGCTGAGCACAGCTAAGTTGGAATGGCTTTTGGATACCACTTTTTAAACTTTTCCAGCCTTTAAAATCTCCTCTCATAATCACGCGCTGACTTTCAGCTTCAATCTGTGATTTCCTGACCCTGCACCTGGTCCCAAGATCCAAAGCTTCCAGCCCCTGTGCTGCTGGATTCCCACCCAGCTGCAGACACATGCACGTGCCCAGCACATATCTGCTGGGAGCCTGCCTGTGTTTTCCCTGTCGTTGTGCGGAAATCAATAGCCAATCTTGATGAGAATTGAAAAGGCAGCATTTGAGTCAAACTCTCCTCCACCAGATCGACAGACAGCTTTAATTAGGATTAGAAATATGCAGCTTTCTCTTTTGTGGCCAAACTATTCTCTCAGTCTTCTTAGAAGACAATCCTGTATGACCAAAATTTGCACTATGTGCATTAGGAGAATTCGCATAACAACATTTTAGCTGAAAATTAATGTAAATTAGAAAGTTTGGTATACTAGTTGTACTATTTTTTTCTTAGCAGAATGGATATATTTCAGTATGTAGACTTCAGCTGCCTTAGGAGAACAAACTCACAACTGTGGAAAATATGTATTCCTGCTATGCTTTTCCCAACATAATACTCAGCAATTTCTTGCCCTCTTTGGTAAAATCTGCAAAGGCTCAGTGCATGGTAATCTGCTGTGAATTCAGCATCTGTTTATGATATTCTCAACAGGAAAAGTTTCTTTCCATCATATACAGATGCAATTATGCCAGCAAGGCCTGCAAAATATTCAGATATGAGATGTTTAAGCCTAGTAAAAACCCTGGAATGAAATGTTACTTCTGTCATAAAAAAGATCCCCTGTGTTCTTCTGATCAGAGCCCTTTAGCTTGAGTGTAAATATCATGTAAGTATAGTACTCTGTACCTTTGTTTCACCTTCCATCTGAGCCTCTCGATTCGCTTTGCAAACACAACTGAATTAAATATTCCAACAGGGAAATACTTTCTGCAGAATGCAAAAGCAGAATACCCCCGAGGTCACGCTTACACACTGAGCTCTGCCTGTCTACCACAGTTAACACACTGTGTGTACTGTACATACAAAACAGAAATTTAAACTTTTCAGTGCTAACACGCACATTTTCTAAAGAAACACAAGACCGTATTAGGATTTGGACCTGCTAATCACAGTAAGATCTGACAGTTTGAGAGGAAGTGTCAATGAACTGTTATTCAGGGTTCACAGCCACATTGCCCACAAATAAAGAAGAAAATAGCATTCCCACACTCAAAGACTTTAGATAAATTTGTCAAAAGTAACTACAGAATAAATGACACCGTGGTCTTAGATACATGAAATTGTCCCACCAGACAGTAAGGATTCCCTGTCCTAGACTGCACCAATACAAAACAACTCAAGTTCCTTCAGCCATTATTCCCGAGTTTCACATACTAACATAACTGATGATGTTGGAGGATTCTCTAGAGATCATCTAGATTTTCTCTGCTGAGAAAAGAGTTAACTAAAGCAAGTTGCCAAAGATGGTGCCCATTGGGATTTTGAATATCTCCAAGGATAGAGAATACACAATCTCTAAAGACAACCTGTTCTGGCCTTAAATCATCTTTTTATTAAAAATATTCTTCCTTATCTTTAAATGGAACTTCCTGTGTTTCAGTTTGTGCCTACTCAGGACAGCTGAGAGGAGTCTGCCTCAGTCTTCTTTCTCTGTCAGGGATTTGTGCACATTGACACAATCCCAGCCTAAATAATCCCAGGTCTCTCAGACCATCCCTCATGTTTAAGATTCTCCTGTCTCTTCATTATCTTCGTTGCCCTTTGCCGGGCTCACTGCAGTGTGTTCATGCCTCTCTCATCCTGGGGAGCCCAGGGTTGGGTAAAGCACTCCAGATACGGTGTGACTAGGGCCGAGTAGAGGAAAGATACACCTACCTCAATTTGCTGGATATGATTTTCCCAGTGCAAGAACAGAAGGCTGTTGGATTTCTTTGCCACAAGGGCACGTTGATGGTTTATATTCAATTTGGTGACACCAGGAACCTCCAGACCCTGTTCTGACAAGCTGCTTTTTGCTGGACACCCCAATGCCTGTAACTAGAGCAGGGGATTATTTCTCACCAGGTGCAGGACTTGGCAGTTCCCTTTGCTGAGCTCAGGAGTCCATTTTTCCAGCCTCTTGAGATCCCTCTGAATGACAGAACAATCATTTGGTGACACAGCCAGTCCTTCCAATTTTGTGTCTGCAGTCTTGCTGGGCTCACTTTAGCCCATCAACCAGGTCATTAATGAAGGTGTTTAACAGTATTGGTCTGATATTGATCCCTGAGGTAGACGAGCAGACATGTAGTGTTTTCCTACAGCTGAAGCAATTTATTTCTGTCTGAGCCTTAGTCCCACTTCATTAAGTGCCTAAAGATGATGCTTTGCAGTATTTACACAATCACCAAATTACTATCACCACAACTTTCTTTAGGATCAGCAACCTAACGTGTGTAGATAGGTTTAAAAATATCGCTGACCCCTATCTGCATCTTTTGGCAACGAAAAACTTGGCAAAAATCTAACAGGAATTATGTTCTACATGTAGCTCCAGCTCCTAAAAAGTCTGTCACATTTGAAATTCTAATTTGTAAATAAGCAAATAGTTATCACTGTCCTCTTAGAGATGACAAATGGAAACAATAAGAATCTGGGCAAAGTTTCACAAAAAGATTGTAGTAGAGCCAAGGGCTGAACCTAATCACATGGATTTAGATATCATTCTTCTCAGAAATTAAGTTGTGGTAGAATGGCTGAAGAGATATGAAAATTATATATAGGGAGCCTGTGTACCCATTCCTGTAACAAATAACACAGAAGTTGGTTTTGATTGAAATTATTTTTGTATGTGCTGCTAATTTTCTCCGACTCTGCCCTTTTGCCTCATTCTGGTTCACAAGTCTACTGCAACTTGGAGTAGGAGGGTGACAGAAGGAGCAATCAGAGGAAGGCAGGCAACAAAGCAGGAGACATTTGCTTTGTTTTTCACTCCTTGGTGCTGAGCTGATGAGGTTCCAGCCAGCAAGTCCAGGCCAAACAAGATAACTGAGAGTACAAAGGGCAAGTAACTCAAGGACAGACTTTGAAGAAGTGAACTGGTGGAAATTTTGTGTAAGACGGGCAACTACTGCACACCTCCAGATTCTGCAATCTAAGTAGATCCTAAGATAGTTTTTCCTGTCACTAACTAAAACTATCCAAAATTCTACTGTCAGTTTTCAGTGGGATGATTCTGTAAAGATGAGTAAGTGAGAAGTTACAGGAAGCAGTGTGGTTTCTGATCAGCTGGCAGATAGTTACTCTGAGAAATAGATGATTTACTGGAGAAGACCTCATCTCATTTCTTACCATGCACTAGTGGTCAAATTAGGTAACCAACTATATAAAGGAATTCAATTTTACTGTAAGGGTAGTAAAGTTTAGGGTTTAAGTAACCATTTATTGCAAAGGATTCAGGGCTAATAACTGATCTAAAATGTCCAGGTAATTACAGAGCCATCCAGACAGCAGTAGTAAAGCATAAAACAGAGACAAACACCACCAGCACTTCCCAGCCCACACCAGTGGTTTTCCACCTGCAGCCTGGGGAAAACTTGCAGTGAAGGAAAATTCACGGATAATATCTAGAGAGGCTGAGAAATGCAGTTAACAAAAGCAATGTCCCAGTTGCCAGGTCTAATTTCCCTCTGCAAAACTTCATTCTTCCACTGGAAACATACACAGGTGTGCAAGTGAAACTGATTTAAAAACAGTACCCACGGTTTCCACTCAGGAGAGCAAGAACAATTCATTGATTAGAAAGAGAGCTTTTGAACTGGAGAAAAACATTGAAACACCTGCTCTGCCGTGCACGTCCATGATCCTTAGGAAATCAATCCCTCTGTTCCCAAGTCTACCTGCACAACAGGACTTGCACATCCCTCTCTCTCCAGATCCTTGTGAGAACATACACTTCAAATGGATTGTTGTCAATAGGTGCCACTAAGATGGAGGAACAGCTGTCGATTGAGTTATTTCAGAAACATTCATAAAAGAAGCTCCCTATAATTCCAAGTGGTTTTATTGGATTTACTACACTGTGGAAGAAGGAATATTAGAAACAGCATCTAGTCAATTGTTCAGTCATTTATGAGACAGCTATGAATAAATGAAAGGGGGTTGTGGAAAAAAAATAGGAAAAAAAGCCAGAAGTATCCCTCAACTGTAATATATGAGATTAATCACAGGATAAGATCAGTTGCTCTTCATTCCACTGCTCAAACTATTTATTAAACCAAAGAGCCTACAGGAAGCAAGAGAAAATCAATCAGTAGCTTAAAATTATTTGGGATTTTCAGTCACAGCACAGAAGAATTTCATTTTGCACTTGAAGGGAAGAAAGTATTTTAATAGGAATTTGTTGCTTCACTGTTTCTACATACTAAAGTATGATAATAAAATGCCTCCCATAGCTATTTATAAGTTTAAAGACAGGCAAAGCTTCCAGTATTTAAACAGTACTCCATGGCCATTTCTGGGGTACTATATATTTCCTCCTCCAGCAGAAATGTCAACGTGCAAAGTGTCAAAAGATCTACCCTGTTTTGTGGATTCATCTCTCCGTGAGGAAATATGAGCTAAAAAGGAGTATAAACGTCAAGATTTTGCCAGTGGAATTATTACAGCTCGTAATAATCAAGGATTCTGTCCCAGATGTCCAAGATTAAACATATATCTACCAAGTACATAATAATAAAACCCAAAATAGCACTAAAAAATTAATAAATTGAGCCTGAAGAAGTAACATAAAGTACAAATATTTTGCAATGCACTATAAATAATGCTGAATATTCTGACAACTTTGCTCAATTCAGATGCCTCAAAAATGCAACTAGTCATTGGGTCATTCCAGGCTGCTAAAGACTTAAATATTTGTCTTAATCTCTGCGCAAGATCTCCCTGTTTCTTGGCTATGCTGTGAAGTCAGATATGTCAGAAAAGTCAGTCTGTGTCTGAACAAAGCCCTCTGGATTCCAGAGAAGGTGTCAGATAGTGCAGCCTAGACCATTCAAAAATGCAATTTACACAATTTCCAGTGCCCAGGTAGAATGACTTCCATAACAGCACTCATATACTGAAACAGGCAGGGTTAATGCTGTCCTTGTCAGGGTCAGGGCAGACCTGGTAAGGGTATGCAGAGATAAGTATTTGTGAAGCATTCACATACTGCAGTGATAACCACAAGTAACAGAAAGGACATCTCAAAAATAACCCCACTCATAAAACATCTTTAGAAGCAATAAAATTCTCACCAGCAATTACCTTGATTTACTCAAACAAAAATATGTGAGTGATATTACATAAAACACACAAAATTAAAGACATCATTCAAAACTGTGAAATAAAGTACTGCAGTAAATCATACTTAGTCAGCACCTTTTATTTAAAGCTTTCTGTAACAATCATTTGCTCTTTTGCTTGGTGGTTACGTTTCTGGAGTGGAATCATATGGGTCTTCTGTAGGGAAGTTTCCTGAGGTTTATCTTTGAAAACAGTGTGCCCTATCACTGATAAACATCTCAAAATGGTCTCTGCATCTTGGGCAATGTTATTAGTTTCTAATTCTATTTCAAGTCATATAATTCAGGCTATCTTCAGTAGGATGACAAGTCTGGGAATAACATGATTTTCTCAGTAGAAAAACAGGAAGAATATAAAAAGGCCTATAAAAGCAGAAGGTAATAAACAATCCAGTGCTTCATGAAGCATCTGCAAACAACTTTGCCATTTCCAAGAGGATGGTGCAACCTGTTGTCATTAGGTTGGCAGCTCTCATTTTGCCTGTCAAAGCATGACTGCTTTTAACATTACACGTGCAAATGGAAACACACACCTAAAAGCTGTTTATGTAGTCAATTAACACTCATATTCAAATCAACAGAAACATTTGCCTGGACATTTTTCTTGAAATTCTCAAAATTTTAATGCATCTGTAACTCAAAAGCTTCTCTGACTTAAGAGCTTTCAAAGGAATAGGATTGAAAAGTGTTCTAATATATAGCTACAAACTTTTAGGATGTTGATACATACAGTAACAGTTGTAGGGTAACGCAACCCACAACCCAAACTGCATTTCAGTAATTAATGCAGCAACTCCTGCACAATGGGTTTAGAAAAGTTCAGCACATTTGCTAGCAAAAAATACATGAAAAATTAAGCACTCTTTTCTTATAAGTTTCTTCAGAAAGTATCTATATCTAACTTTCACAATAACTGTCTTTCAAATAGTTCTGCTCTACCTGGTTGTGCAATGATAATCCTGAAAGTCTTCAAGGAAAGATCATATGCCCAAAATATCCAACTTGACCGAAATTTCAGTCTTCTACAGCTTGGACAATTACAAATAGCCAAAAATGTTATAAAAGGGTAAAAAACCCACTGTCCTTGGAAATGGAAAAACCCCACGGTCTCTTTTAAATGAACATGTACATAGCCTGGGCTCTATTTACCCTTTAAATACAGGTTTCCTCAGCACCTGAGTAGGAAAGAAAAAAATACAAAGCTCTGTAGAAATTTGCATTAGGCAAATCTGTGAGCAAATTGTTTCATAAAGTTTCTAAGCAGATAAATTCAAGGCAATATTAATAGTATAGAAAGCCAAGGAGAATGGGTTTCTGGCAGTAAGTTATAAGTTTCATCAAGTACATCCTAGCCCATCTCTTTCTGCTTTTGACAACATCATCAATTATATCTTATCCTGTTAGATATCTTTCTCCTACTCCCTGTATTTTGTCCCAAGACAGAATAAGGTCACATCCATACCAAAAGTGTGTGAGCATAGACAGCACCAGAACAATTCCAGTCTCTGTGACACGATATGTGAGTTACATCCACAGAGTTAAATTTATTTGCTTGGCAAACTCTTCCCTCCTTCCTGTTTTCTCACCTTTAGCTTACAAAACTCAGTGCTGATTAACAGAGCACTGCAGAGGCTAATGCTTAATGGATTTAACAGAAGGGCTTGCAGGAATGTCCACAATGCCTGAGGCTTAAATCCTGACACAGAAATGCATACCCATACATATGCTTTCAGTTTCACCACATCGAATGTTACCCAGGATATTTTCTCCTCGTAACAATGCCTCTAGCAAAGTTCAGCTTGGGAAACCCAAAATAGAATATGTAAAGATTCCTCACTCAGCCAGCCTTCCTCTATCAGCTTTTAAAAAGTGTTTTTAGCTCTGATAATATTTCTCAAGGCTCTGGTAGAGCTGCATTCATCCAACCACTAAACAGAGAGAGCCAATACCACATCCTGAAAGAAACAAACCATTCAGAAGCTGAATATTGAAATCCCATTTGTAATCCTTCAGTAGACTGAAATATGTTTACATGAGAATCCATTCAAAAATTCTGAACAGAAAACCTGCAATGGAGAATGAAGAACTGTTCACATGTGATTTCTCAAGAAGGACTGAAAGATTTCTCCAGTCTGAATACTCAACCCATCTCTAGCACCATTTTATGAAGTAGTGTATGATTCATTATTTACATCAAATGCTCACTGGAGGAAAAGGTTTACACTCCAAGCTGTTAACCTTTTAGGTATGCTTTCTTTCTTTTGAAGATTTACTTTACCTCAATGGTTATGTGAGTGACACACTACTAAGCCAAAAGACTATCTGAAATTTGCAGCCCAACATTAAAAAACGGTTAGTTTTAGGTTACGCTTCATCATGGATTTCAAGCAAGGATAAACACAGGGGCCAGTGCCTGTATCACCATTAATGTGAGTGGGAAGAACGTGACATTGAGGAGAAGTGACAGAGCCAGGCTGCTTCAGGTGCACAAGAACTGGGTAGTTTCACGTTAACAGGAAAATTCAGTGAGTGTGGATCTGTCACAGTATTTCTGCAACGACTTACACCAACTGATGTGCACCAACACAAAGACTTTAGGATCTAAATCAACTACAATGCAGGAAGAGATGTACACCAAGAACTGGAAGCACGTGGCCATTTTTCTTGCTAGAATTTTACATGTGGAAAAATCAAATTGATGTAGAAATCAGTACTCAAAGGGCTGCTTGAAAAAAGCGAGTCAGGAGACATTATTGTTCTCATACAAGCAATAGAATTTAGTTTCTTAATTCAGTGGTTCTGTAAGGTATTAAGAATTTTCTAGAAGCGTGAAAATGAGGATGATTATTATCTCCTAGGAGACAATAATCTTCAGTAGAATCATCCTCCTGAACATATTTAGTAACTCTGTAGGGCTCAGTTATTTTAGAGGAGGGATTCAGAGTTTACCTGCACTTTTAAATGTTTCTGATGGGTGGATAACCACTGAAGTTTAAATGTACCCTTTGAAAGATCAGTAAAGTGAAATTATTGGAGAGGGACCAATAGCATTTACAATTATTTCTTTTTTATAGTCTTTGACGAAACATAGAAACAATATATATTTCTTCAGAAGCCTAATTTCCATGGCCAGACTTCATGCCTTGGTTTTCAGAGCCATATTATTCATCAACTCCATCACAAATCATGTAAGAATTTCACTTTTCAAAACAAAGGTACACATCCAAAACTCCCAACAGAAATCTAAAGGTCAGGCATTTACATTTTCACCACTCAGTACCTTGCCAGCAAAAACCCCCATGGTCTATTCAGCACATTCCTCATTGTTCTGACATTTTTTACCCTTTAGAAAACAGAGGGTGTTATACCCTCTTTAAATGGGAATATCAGTATTAAACACAGTCATTTTCTCCTCATATTGAAACAAATAGTTTATAATTTTAAAAATGATTGCCTTGTATAATGAACACAGAATGTAGCATTTCTTTCCTTTGGAAGTGCCCTAATGAGCCACTGCCTTCTCTGCACAAGAGGATTGCTCCTATCTATCAATCTTGAAATATGTCAGAGACATTTGTTTCTTTGACCCAGGCTAATCTTAAATCATCAGCTTGACATGGGAGAACTTCCTTGCAAAAATTAATCAAAGTGACAGACACGGAAAGAGGAGCTGATAGAACAGTGACATTACCAATTAGAGAGAGCATTCTTGGGGGCCGCTGCCTGTTCCTGGGGACCCTCTTGCTGCTCTGGACCCAAAGGGCCCTGGCCAGGGCAGGAGGGTGAGCAAGAAGAGGAGCAACCCTGACAAGCTATGGGGCTCCCACCTCCCCGTGCTGAACGGGCTTGGTTTTTCCATTCAAGTTCAATAAGAGGGATGGGGTTTCATACTCTTCCCTTTCAGATAACTAATTACTCACTTTATCAGTTTGAGTGTTTTCATATTCCCAGCTCATTCTCATCCTTCTAGGGCTGCTTTTCCCCAAGTCAGGACCCAGAGTGCCACAGTAAATGTTTTCAGGATTATCACGCAGTACATGCTTTATATGACATATTGGAGATTAAATACTCCCAGTATTTGAAAGAAAGTCATTTGCCAGATGGCACCTGCAGAACAAGAACCTCAGACAACTTCATAAACACTGTCCCTCAGTTCCTAATCAGGTAGACTCACAGGCAGGAACGCACCAGGAGTGGCTGTGCTCCCTCTCCTCAGGTCTGCTATTTAAATGTAAAACTACTTCACTTAAAAGGAAGTAAAGATTAAATTCAAGATAAGTAAATAGAATCATATAATAACTCGATTTGGAATGGGCCTCTGGAGATAATCTGATGGAAACCCCTTAGCCCCACCAAAGTAGGTATTTGGATTTATGTAATACAAAAGGAGTCTATAAATCTGCAGAAGATAATCTTATGCAGAGTCCCATCCTGTAATACCCTTCATAGCAGATAGAAAGTAATTGAACTCAAATGCAAACAGAATTGACAACCTCTGTTCTTTTGATATCCAGTGACAGACCTAATCATAGGCTTTAGCTGAGAAATGCATTCAGGCTCCTGGAACGAGGATTAGCAGCCTTCCTAACCATGAATGATTTCCTGCCTCTCATGTGGTCTAAGTCCCATGTACCCCATAAGCAGAAGGAAGGAACAGCTACAATAAAAGAACAAGAATTTTACTTTGTCTTCCTTCTCACAGTAGGCAAAGAGGAAGCTTCATTCAGTGACACCACTGCACAGCCAAAGGAACCAAGAATTTGTGTGTCATCCCACTCTTCCACGCACAGACAGCAGCAGCCAAGTGTGAAAGATGTTTAATTAAAACTCTCAAGTTGGTTTAAGTTTGGAGTGCTTCCACTGAAATACATTCTTTCCCATAAAAAGAAAATTATAATCAGCCAGTATTGTGGGACCCACTGACAAGAGGATCAACAGGCTTTCTGATGCTGCCTGCAGATTTTATTAATGCTCTATTGAAAAAATACTACTTAAAAATTGTTTTTATGACAGGAATACAGCAAAGTCAAAATAAAATAAATGGACAAGCTGGTTTGGAAAAATCCATAACTCCATCATTTACTGGGACCTTTTTGCTATAGCTTTTTGCTATAGCTTTTGCTATACCCCACCACATTTTTAAATAGTGTGAACCCAATAAGCATAATGCAAAGATCCAGGTACAGTCAAGTACAGATACTCTATTCCCTCTATTTCAAATAAATTAAACCAGATTCAAATGATGAGGACCAGAGTATAGCATTCGAGTTAACCACAAATAGTTTTTGTCATTGGTGCCTACAAACCATCAGCAATAGTCATAAAATTGGTTATAAACACTTTCAGAGGGAACCCTGTGGAAAGCTGCACCCTGACAGATCTGTCTGGGCCACCTCTTCAGCTGCATTTTCTGTGGATGTGTGCCAAGTACAACACTTGGAAGAAGATGAAACTCTTCAGATGCATCTGGGGACCAAAGCTCTCTCTGCGGCAAAGCAGATTTAATAACTGCTTTGAAGAAAGCTCTTGAGGAAGTTGGAGGAGCCACCAGTGTCTTATAAGTAGCACATCCAGTGACTCAATTCCAGCCCCACGCTGTGGTGCCCTTTACACAAAGCCTGAGTCACAGTATTAGCAGGCAGATAATGGTTATATAAAGTGGGCTTACACAGGAGGACAGGAGAAAGAAACATGTTGCTTGTGCTCCAGGTGGTTGTACCTGCAGTGTTCCCAACTCAACTCCTCCAGGGAGGGTGTGCAGAAGATAAAGCTCCAGCTGTTCCCAGGGTGACAAGATGGCCTGGGGACAGTGCACAGTTGTCTTTCAGGGTGACTCATGGACACAGGGGCTGCTCACACCTGTGAGCATCTCCAGCTTCAACCCTTCTATCAACAATTCAGCCCCACTCTGGCTTTTATATAAATGTCAAAGTCCATCTACATTTTCCAAGAAGAGGCTATAGGATGGCAAGCACTTCAAATTGGTTTAAAAGACACTGCAGCTAAAATACAAGTACATTTTCCTGGCAAAGATAAATGCAACACCTGGGAGCTACTAGCTCCAAGAAAGGCATATTAAGATATTACCAAGCCAGAATTAGGAGGGAACTAGGCACCTGGTCTTCCAGGTGTAGCAGATTCACAGGAGACATCCCATCACACACATCTTTTAGAAAGAGAATCCTGAATTTATAGCATATGTACAGCCACACAATCTGGTGTGCCAAGGCATCTGACTAGTTTCAGAAAGTGCATAAACACACATTGGAAAAAAAAGGAGGAAAAAAAGAAAAGAAGGCAAAACCTCCTACATTTTAATTTATTCTCTTTTCCTCCAAAATTAACTTTCATCTTTGTCAATAAATTGTCCTCTAAGGAGAGGGGGTGGAAGAAGGCAGGGAGTTTCTAGAGTAGATTTTAAAACTTCAGTTTTTGGCATTCTCCCTAGGGTTTTTTTCAGCTGCTGGATACCATCATGAACAGCTGCTCCCAGCCACAGCACACTTACTGCTGCCAGACTGCGTGCTGAGAGCTGGAAATCTACTGTAAGAGGAGGATTGTGGAGACTCAGCCTCCACACACTGCTTTTAGGGCTCATTTAGAACTCTAGAGAGTAATAATTCTGTTTTTACTGGAATTTTTACTTCCATGTTTGATTATGGGATAGGCCTTTTGTTTTAAGAAGAAAGATTGTGTGCCCTGTGCTACTTTATTGTCTATTTGGTATTTTACACATGCAATGGGTAAAATGACATGGCAGCACGAATCTTGCAAAGTTGTGCAAATAGTGTGGCTTTTCACTTGAAGTATTTATACCTATTTACACCCTTGTGTTCATTTAGGAAAGCATGATGGATAACATCATTAATTGCAAATGAGTACATGTTGTTGAAATATGACCATCCAATACTTAGAAGCTTTAATACTCTAATAGTCATGTTTCTGCAGGTGCTGAATTTTCTTCCTAACTGGTCTTTTAAAAAGACCACTCTACAAAAATTAGTGTCTCACTTCACTTAGTCTTTTCACTAATTTAAGCAGTGTAAGAAGTTAATTTATACAATGTGGTTCACAAATGTTTAAGAACTTAACTCTCTAGATTGTGACTTTTGATAGGCTATATATAAGTTCAGCTAATGTATCCCTACAGAAAAATGTTATGCCTCAGAATAGAAAGTCTTTTGCAGCAGCTGGAGGCAGTATTTTCTAACGACATGCAGTGCATGGAGATGCAAAGCTATAGGATTACTGCAGGTGATAGTCATACAATACAGTTCTGGAGTAGAAGACAATCAGTTTTCACTGTTTATTACCAATTTGAACTTTATCTCTCAAAGTGGAAGTTAAGGTTCATATAAAGTTCAGAAACAGCAAAGACTGGGCACAAGATGGTTTTGAGGTTTAGCAAATCACAGCAAATTTTCTATTGAAAATGAGCTGATAGAACTTGAGAGATGCTTTTAACCATTACAGTTCTTGGCTGGTCCTGAACAGACACCTGAAAAGGTCCTGATGGAGAACAGCTTCAAATAGTTGCATATGTCTCATAAGACTGTCAAACACAGCTGATCTTCCTCCCTGAAGACACAACAATATAATTAAAAATAACATAAGAAAGACTTAAAGAGACAACATGTGGACAAGGAGACAAAATACAAATTGCACAAGCGTATGTCAATTACCTGTTCATTTTAACAGAATTATTAATCATTGGCAAATACACACAACACAAGGTATGAAGGAAACAGCAGCAGATGCCTCTGCCACGATGCATTACTCATAACACAGCTACAGTTGCCACCCTGCCCTTGCTGTGGGTTCCTCATTGCCCCCATGTATTTCAAGCTCTCTGTGCTACAAGTTCTGTGACAGACTCTTTGCAGGGCTCAGGCTGTCAAAGTCCATGGAAGAATTCTTTTTTTCCTTCCCTGAGACTTTAATCACAAACAAGGGGAGCAGCCCTGCAGAGAAGGACTTGGGAGTGCCAGAAATTCTTTACCATGAGGGTGGGGAGACCCTGGCACAGGCTGTCCAGAGAAGCTGGGGATGCCCCATCCTTGCAGGTGTTGAAGGCCACACTGAATGGGGCCCTGGGTAACCTGACCTAGGGGGTGGCATCCCTGCCTATGGCAGGGGAGCCAGAACTGGATTATCCTTAAGATTCCTTCCAACCCAAATCACTTGATGAAACATGATAAAAAAAGCAAAATCTGTGCTACAGATATGTGAGTGTATAAGCAGAGAAAATTTCCGTGTATTGTGTATGCTTGTTATCTCATTTCATCATGTCAAACATTTGACATGACATACTTCATGAGGGCTGATGGTCTCATCAGTCTTCTCCTTCTCCTTACTTCTGACATTTTCCATTATGTGTGTTCTCTCTTCTTCTGTCTGACCTCAGCACTTCTCACAACAGCTGTCTCTATTCTCCTGAAACCAGTACTTATAGACAAGGATACTTAATCCCTGGTGGTGCTAGGAACATGGAGATGTGGTGAAACTGATAATAGGATTTTGGATTTCATCAACAACTCTTTTTTTTTCCTTTTCTTTTTAACCTGTGAGGAATAACAACTGAAAAGGAGTATTTTGCCATCCAGGGGCTCTGGCTTGCTGCAGCTGTGCACACTGACTGGGGCTCCCTCCAGGCTCTCCCAGTTCTAAATATTCAAAATATTTCATTATCATATTTCCCCATCATTCATACAATACAATTACAAGCTTCACTTACCACTGGGGACCAAGCTTAGTCTAAAGCTGGAAATTTCAATCAGATGTGGGTTTGTGCTGACTGAATACAAAGTTTAGGCTGCCTTTCAATGTTTATTTTTAATAGATTCTGAATGCTTCCACTAATTCAGGAACTCAACAGATTAAAACAAGAGAAGGAGGACTTATTTTACTGAATGTAATTCCTTCTTATGGGATTTAGTGAGTACCCCTTATAGCTGGAGGAGGCAATGGGATTGGGAGCGTTTAACGTCTTACAGCATCAAGCCACAACCCCTGTCCAAATGCCACCAGGTTAATGCTCTGAGGGCAGATAGCAGGGCTAGCTGGTGTCACATCCCTAACTACAGAGAGGGGGTTATATTTAGGAATTAAATGTATGAGATTTAGTCTTTATACATGTCAAAATAGATCATTATATTTATAATCTTAGCCAAGCTCTTACCTTGATATGAGTGTCATATGTAGCCTCAATTCGAATCCAGGATACAGTTTGTTTCTGTAATTGCATTACTGAGACTTTAGTAAAAGTAGGGGAGGATAATCAAAACTATCTCTTGCTGCTGTGAGCTACCAACAGTTTGGTTTTAGGAAATACTTGTACAACACACTGTAGTCATGTTCTCAGGGGCTTGTAACACAGCAGTACCAGCATGGATGGGCAGTAGTAATTTGTAATTTTAGACTGGCTTCTAGCCATTTAGATAATTACTAGTTGATAATTGCACTGCTACAGTACAAAAGCTAATAACTGGTATTATTTTTCTATAGCTCATTTTACAGCATAAATTCCCAGAATCCAAGATGAGACAAAGCACCTGTGTGATTCTTGTTGCTCTTCCCTCCTATTTCAATTATTTTATATATGAAAGAAGCAAAAGATTACAAACAATTATTGCAATAAGTACAGTCTCATCATTGATTTCACATTTATAGCTGAAAAAAAATCTTAAAAAATGGACTATGGAAAAATATTTTCTCTTTAGAGTGGTATGGGACAGCTGTGTTTATCCGTTACCCTTTGTGCAAAATCACTGATTTCTCTTGATTTGTCTTCCACTGTTGCATCCCCTTAGCCAGTATGTTACTATACAGCCTGTGGCCTTCACAGTTCTGAAAAACTTTTAGGGAGTTAATAAACCTTTATAGAAGTGTTTCCTCACATCCACTCACCCACCAGGACCCCAGGGAGAAAAGCATCAAACCCTCAGAAGTTGTTCTGTTCCACTGCAGAGATGACAACTGCATTGCAAAGATTTCCTGCCAAGTGCTGAACCTTGCCATGAAATTCAGAAACACCTTTACATCCCTCTAGTCATGCTGGTTTTATTCCACTTGCTGCCAACATTAGGGATTTTTTACAAAATGAACAATAGAAAAAGGAGATAGGATTTTTCTCCTTTGGAATTCATCCCTGGAAGCAGCAAGACCAACAAAGAAAAAAACATGTTTCTAATGCAGCAAATGCTGAAGAGGATTCCTTAAAATGAAAAACAAAAAAAAAAAATCAAGACAGTTCTTTTGATTGAACATATGTCAGTTGGTTTTAAGTGTTCACATTTCTTTTCACTGAGAGGGATTGACTGGTATGACAGAGTTGCATACAATTTTAATAAACACCATATTTAATTTATTTATTTTACTTATTATTAATTTAATAATTATTAATTTAATTTATTTATTTTTAATAAACACCAATTTTAATAAACAATTTTAATTAAAATTTTAATTTCACACTGATTTTTTCAGGAAAAATAATGCACATATTAGGTTTATTAGCATTCCCAGCTTTTGGTGACAGTCTTCTGTGAAAGCTCCAGATGTTCAGTTACTGGTCTCCTTCTGAGCTCTATCTTTTTCTGTTACCTCTGTAACTAGACTTGGACTTAGTAAAACATCCCTTTTAATTCAAAGTTAACTACTTCATAAGTTTGCATTGCATTGATAGTCACTTGAGTTGTGGGTCAACAAGGGATTTTTTCATTGTGATTTTTCCAGTCAGCCAATGAACCAAAGACAACTACTCACATGCCAGAAGAGGCAGATGCCATCTGGAGAGGAACAGAACACTTACAAGGGTATTCCCATATCATTGACACTGCTGCTTGTGCTAACTGAGCAGAGGTCCCAGCAGTTCTCCTGCTGAATCTGTGTTTGAACACTGCTTTATTCAGATCATCCTGGGAGGTGACTGCTATTCCAGACCATTCTCATATCTTTTTTCTAAATGATGATATTAAATCAATATATGACCACGGTAGGAGAAATGCCAACACTGTACAGGAGCTGCTGCAATAGGATTTGTGTCCCTAAGAAGCCACAGCTGTGCCTTACTGGTCCACAGTGTAATTGTAACTCAGCAGTTTTGTTATAGGATATTTCACATCCTCTTTTGCAAACAGTACCCATAGTTTCTAGGTATGATATTCAGTATAACAACAGAATAGAGGGCAATACATATCAGGACAAACCTCCTCTTAGTCAAAAGGTGAAACAAATATGTAATTTAGTTCTGTAACACCATTTCTGACTCACTGAACATGTAATTCTCAGAAGATGAATTTCAAGTGTTGACATATTTATTGTAAAGTAAAATTAAGGGTCAAAAACTAGCCTAGATTACTGTTTTATAGATTATTTCCTATAGAGTTTATAGAAATCATACATGAAAAGTGGTTATCTGAAGTTCAATGTTTGCATACAATGGACTACCAGTGTGATAGCTGGTGCTCTGGTCCCTCTTGGGTTGCACTATAAAGAGTAGAAAGGTAGCAGCAAAAAGAGAGCAAGGCAAGCAGAGAATGCTGAGGACACTGAAGGGAGGTGCAAACTGAAAATTTATGAAACCTTCTCTGCACATCACACCTGACCTGAAGTGTGAACTCAGGAGAGGAAAGGCAGCAGCTTCCCAAAATAAAACATTCCTCTCCAGATCACTTTAGATCCTTTCCCCAGGCTGCTGAAATCCCTGCCTGTGGGAGGATTCGGCACCATCAACTCCCACTGGAAAAGTGAAGCACTGACATGATGACGTGAACAGCAGGATGGGTTTTGGGGATGTATCTCATGAGGAAGGAGTAGCGAGCAATTCAGTCTCTCAAGCAGAGCTTGATTTTCTCTGAGCTGAGAGGTCATGTAGTCAGCAAACATGTTTCTCTCACTTAAGAACAGCACTAGAGCACTTCACCAGCAGAACAATAAAAATTCCACAAACCAACTTTTTTGATTTAAAAAGTATATCTATATGTATCTTAGAGGATATTCCCTGTGAGATATGAATGATGCACAAAAAAAAGAAAAATTTCTTACATTGTTATATATGAGGTCAACTAAGGTGAACACAAGGCATACTATAACCTATCACATGGTATCACACAGCCCAGAAATTTAAAGCCACTTTCTTAATGGTACAAAAAGTCTTACTGTAAATCCTTGGAAAGAAAGTTCTTCTTCTCTTAGCTCCCACAATATTTGTAACAATTTAAAATGCCATCTATAATCTGCTGATGTCTGTAATACTTCTCATTAGACTTAAATGGCTAACTTGAAATAGTTATAAACAAATCACACTTGGTAATAGAAATTCTAAATTAGGCAGCTACAAGACAAACAAAAGCCTGTCTTTTGCTCTTGATCCTTCTCTTGTGCACAGGAAGCCAATTGTGCACGTTGCATTTGATTCACAAATAAACAAGGAAAATTCAGACTGAAATTTCAAAATTAATCACAAAATGCAAGCACTTCCTGTATTCACTGTGTGTGTCTTGTTTACACTGACTCTCAAAAAGCTCACATTTCCAAAGAAGACAATGGTTCACTTTAATTAGTGATTGGTTTCCTCTCAGCTATCTGATGTCTTGTATTCTATGTATTTCATAGCATACAGCTACCTGTATGTGTGAAGAGTTTTCTAAAAACTCACAGCCTCTGCTATTATCAGGATGTTTACAGAGTGAAAAAAATATATTTAAAAGCCTATATAGGGGGAAATAATACAAAGTTAATAACATTGTTGAGTTCTTAGTCTTGAAAGGTAAAATCTAAACTATACTGTCACAGACAAGAGAAAATAAAAGGTCAGAATTTGATGAAAATGCCAACACAAAAAAGATCACTTTGGAGAAAATAGCAACTGCCTGAGCAGGGACATGAGGAGTTAGTCCTCTACTTGTCAGAGAACAGGGGCAAAAAAAGAGAGGGGTTTCTTTCAGTACTTTCAGGAAAACACAGGAATGTTTGAAAGGAGGTGGTCTTTCATGTAGGAAGGTATAAGAATAAAATCTTAGTCTACCATAGCCAAATTCTCTTCAGCCATTGGCACTGTTACTGACCAATAAACTTGTTCTATTAATGAAATGAGTCAAAATGTGTGTAAAGACTCAAGTGTAGCTGATGAGAGGACAGTGCAATTCAGAAAGGAGTGCATGAAAATAGCCCTGTTATCCTTTCCACTTCGCTGACCATGAATCAGCCACTTGAATTTTTTTGGCTTCCAGTGATTCCATGGGCACTTCATGTGAAGGTGTGAGCAGGAAGGGGAAAACCAAACTCCTGGCCTTGCTGTGGACACAATTAGCTCAGATTTTAGATCAGGCTCAGCTTGTCAGGGTGTCAAACAGGGCAGCTCCCTTGTGGCCCAGGTAACACCCTCCTTTACAGGACAGCACTGGTATTTTCCAATCTTCCCCAGGTGCTTTACATCATTTTTGGTAATTCTTCCTCACCCTGACCATGCAGTAGCTACACCCTGCCAATCCCACAGGTTGTCTCACTCTTGGAACTCTTTCCCTCCTCTCTGCTGGATGCTCTCTGGCACTGATCTCCTGGGACAGACACACAGTTCTCAGGTCACTTTCCCACTCATGAACATCTCTCCACAGGAAGGCATGAGGCGATTCACACTCTCTATGAATATGCAACTTTAATGAGTTAATAAGCGTATTTCTTGGAGCCTGAGATTTTGGCAGCTGCTCTGGTGTGTTATCCTACCTCGGTAACTCCCCTGTAGCAAACTTGGAGTTGAAGCACATGTCACTGGGCCTCTCACTGCTATCACCATCTGCGACAGCTTCTTTTATTCCTCAATTATGCTCATGTTATCTGGGCTGAAAAAAGTCTTCCAGTCTTTGCCAGTCTAAGCATATGCCTGTGTATTTTATTCAAGTAATTTTTAACAATCCGAGTTGACAATGCCATCTTTCACATCATTTCACTGGAGTTTTGTTAATATGAAGTGTCTGAAGCTTAACAGCAAAGACCGAAGTTGGGATCAAGATTTCCTTATTTATGAGATTTTCATAGCAAAATGGAGAAGCAGTGAATACAAAATTCAGAGTGCTGACTCACAGATTGATTCCAGACAGTCACTGGAAAAGCTATCTAAGGCCACTCTCTCTTCCTAAATCCATCAGGAGACCATATAGTGAATTACTGCTGGTCTACAAGAGAAAACTTATATTTCTTTCTGTGTGCTGGCTCAGTTGCTCCCCTTAATCAGGAGAAAACAAAGTGAAGATATACATATATATTTGAGACTCCACAACTGATGCTCTTCCCCCAGGCCTAACACCCACCCCACCTGGGTGCCAGAACTACCCGGACCTGCTCCGAGTGCTTGTCAGCCCCATCCCAGCCTGATCCTCAGGACAAGTGACAGACACGAGGGAGCTCCTGCACTCCTTTCCCTCAGATATGAGCCTGCTAATTCTCTGGTAATAAGCACATTCACTGAGGCTGTCTGCCAGCAATTCACAAAGTGGTTAACTCATCTCTGCTCTTTCATTTGATCAGGGTTGATTTTGATGTTCAGGAACAGTCTGTGGTAAATGAATAAGTTCTTGTGGAAGGACTCGCAAGCAGAGATAGCCCTGCACTACATGATTAAGACAGATTTATTTTTTTACAGAACCTCTGAGGAAAAGTATTTCTGACAGTAGCTGTCATTTTATTGTCAGGCAACTTAACCTCCACAGCCTTAGGTTACTGTGCCCTGAAGTACATGGGAGATCTAGTTTAGCTTTAACTACCCAGGACAGGCTGGTGCTGGATTGACATCCCAGCTGAAGAGACACAATCCACTCATTACTGCAACTCCACATCCAAGGGGTTTCTGTGTACCACAAGCCAGTTGAGAAATACAAGGAGTATAATTTACATTCCAAGAAAGCAGCAGCTAAGAAAGCTTCACAGCAAACATAATTGGTGATTTATATTTTTTTTGCGTATGAAATCTTAATTAAGATGTTTTGAGAATTAACAATTTCTCCCTCAGAGCCTTTTGCCATTACCAGCTGCTTTTACTATCTGGTCTTAGATATTACACTGTGAATACCCATAGAGGTTTTATTAACAAAACTGCTACCTTACCAACCAAACAAAACTGCTATAAAAATTGTGGATTCACCACCTTTTTAGTTATACTGCAGACTTGCAGATATCTCCAAACTGATAGTTAACAGCTGAACTTTTAACACTGTTGAATTGCAGAATCAAAAATAGAGAATTTCCTTCTCTAATGGGGAACCTGCACAAGTGGACTACAAATATAATGTCCTTTATAAACATTGTTATATCATGTTAAAGCATACATTTTAAAAGCATGTGTAAAGTGAGCAAGTACATCATTTTCTTATTTTTTTTCATAATTTAAGTTAAAAAAACTTTCAACAGGATAGGGTGACCAGCTGTTTAAACAGAACATTATAGAGTACAACTGATATCAGTGATATGCTGTTAGAAATAGAGATGTTGCTTTCAGCTTCTTGTGGAACAAGCCAAATGATAATCACTGTCATTGATATAGCAAGAAATTAAATCCACTGAACCCAAAAAGAATGCAGAACCCTTGCAAATACATAAAGAAGAGCAGATTTATAAAAATTTAACTGATGTGGCCCATTATGTTAAAAAATCATCTTTAACAGTCAAGGTTAAAGGCCAGGCCAGATGGGATTCTGAACAGCCTGGTCTAGTGGAAGGTGTCCCTGCTCATGGCAGGGGGCTCGAAGTAGTTGGTCTTTAAGGTCTCTTACAACTCAAACCATCCTATGATTCCATGATAAAAGTGAGCTTTTAATTGTCCAAGACAGCTGAACTTCAGATTAGGTCTAGAAGTAATTATCTACTAATGCACTCCCATTTTCATTTTTGTAATTACAATATTCTGGCAATATTACAGTAGAAAAGTCCATTCTCTCCACTAACAGCACACATCAGAGAATTAGGAATATCTTTTAAGAGCACACTCATAATACCTCAATTTTAAGAATTTGCTTTCTGAAGGTTTCCAAACTGTGTAATAAATAAGGGGCTAAATGAAGGGACAGTAGCATAATCCTCTCTAAATGGGTTTATATGATGCTGCTAATGCTGCTTTTATATGATGCCCTTAATGCTGGTTTTGCAGCATTAACATACTTTAGTACTTCAGATGAGACCATTCCAAAGCTGACAGTGCCTGCAGGGGCCATCTCCAGGTCAGGGACATGAGGTTATTTTGCAGTCACAATTATCCAATGCCTCATCTACTATCGCAGTTTGAGAAGTGGCAACCTACTTTTTAGGTAATAAAAATATGGGGGTAAACATATTCTACTATACAAGGTTAAAAATAGAGTTTTATTCCAGCAAGTAACTTCACTAAGATTCATACCCCCTTGTTACAAAGAACACACAGAACAAGAGAGACAGGGTGAATTTTGGGTCAAGGATACAGTATAAAGGCTCTTTATGACTAAAGTGCTAAAACAGTTCTACTCTGACTCCATTCACTGTAGAAAGGACTTAAATCTTAAGGTTGTACCAAAAGAAGGGACAAAGTCAAGGGTATCAAATGTTTATATCATGGTGGGAAACACATGTTTATATTACGGGAAGGGCTAAATCTATCCCAGTAACATTCAGAATGGAGACTGGAGGGACCTTGAATAGGGCAAGAAAACGAGTCCTAAGAGTATTTTTCAATCAAACTATCCTGATCTGATGTTGTCAAACCTATCATCCAGCATGACATGTTTTCATTATTTAATATGTACAGGTGATGACAAAGTGACAATCGGCTTCAAAACAAACACAGATCACAAAACTCCATCTACCCTGTGTTACTTTTTTGGTCCATTCATCCTCTGTCTCACCATCTGTCTTTTACATGGCAGTATTACATATGTTGGGATCAAATGTACTTTAGCATTCCATGTTAATAAAAGCTTCCATTCTTTTTGATGGTGTTTGAACAGAGTGTTTAACAAATGAGCCAAAGAAAAACAAAAACACTAAACAGAATTAAATCATGTAACAATATACATAAATCATGAAAAACTCTGTATGAAAGTATTAAACTGAGGACATGAATTTTGATCACATAATGTTTACCCCAGATTTATATAACTCAAATCCTGAGATTTTCATCCTAATCTTCAATGAGAGTTAATAGTGACGACAATACATTACAAAGTGTCTTTGGAGCCCAAGCTGCCTTCCTTGATAAAAAAAAATCAGAACAATCAAAATAAGTAATTTTAAAGTAATACAATTTTATATGGTTCTGAGATTAGGCACCTAGCAAGAGACATATACCAATTCATTTCTTTAAATACCTATCATATTTTTAAAAACAGTTTGCAGAATTCTATCTGAATCTGAAATAGGTCATCTGAACAGTCACCCTTATTCAACATAATTTCATTTTTACAAAACAATACCTTCCTTAAGGGCTTTCAGAACAAAAGTACCTTTACCATGACATTAAGCTGTGGGGACTCTTGATTTGGTAATGTAAAAGCCAGAGGAAACAACAGACAACAGTTATGTCCCTCTGACAGTTTTGGTAAAAATTCCTGTTGTGTTGATTACAGGTGTGCCAGTTCTTTTCTCTGCAGAAAACCACAGTTTCAGGGCTTAAATGATCTTCAAACTCTCAAAGAACTGTAACTGTAGGATCAGATCAGATTAATATGCATGCAGAACCTTCCTCTAGCTCTGTAAGAAATTTCCTTATCTTTTAAATGACATTTCTTTGCCTCTCTTTCTCCCATTCTAAATGTCTTAGTCTCTGCCCAGTCTAGAGATAGAAAATATTGGGCTAATGGAACTTAATTCCTTTTTTGGCTCTGCAGGTGTACAACTGTGAAGGGAATGGTTTTATAATGATGTCTGGAACAAGAACAACAAAGTCTGCAAACACTGGAAAAAATACACATTTCTTCTGTGTTCCAGACAGGGAGAGCACAGATTATACCATTTTAACATCAGAACCTGCATCACTTTCTTCTAAAAAAAAGAGTGTGCATGATATTCCAGACACAGTTATACTTCTAGTTGTCTGTTACTCCTAATTTAAAGTATTGTCATACCCTTTTCTGAGTCTCACTAGTCCCAAATGAAGTAACAAAAAAGAGAACCAACCTACACACTGGCCACTCCCAGAGAGCCACTTTGTTCTCTGAGGCTGAAGCCAAATGATACTGGGTACTTGGAGATTGCCTTTTACATGAGGCCAAAGTAATTCTATGTTGCCACATCTGTGAACTTTATTTTTGAGGAACATTAGAGATATCAAGACAGAACAGCTTCTGGAAAGAGCTGAATCTGTGTTTGGTTTTTTATTTTGTTTTAAATGATCAGGAACTTCTAACCTATGACATGGCTCACTCCACATTTTGCTCCAGTAAATGCTGCCCTTGCTATAATAATATCAATAAATTTGTGTTTTGACTCTTAGGACAACACAACTGAGAGTACAGGAGCCTCTCTAACAGCAACAGAGTTAAAGGCAGAGATAATAAAAAAGCAAATCCAAGCAAAACTGCCAAAAGGATGATTCTCAACATCTATAAACATTTGTGACAAGCATGCAAAAAGTTAAATGTTTGTCTCAAGCTTTGTAGCTCAAGCCATTATCTGAGGTTAAATAAGAACAGCTGTTCACTTCACTGAGGGTCACCCTATGGCTACACCTACAAAACAGCTTCTGTAAGACGGGCTCAGAAACAGCTCTCTTGTAGTCGTCAGTGAACTCAGAATAATGTTCTGTGTTCTGCATTTCCTACAAAGATTATTTGGTATTCCTGCTCATTGATAAGCCTCTAATTTCTCCACATAAAATACCATCACCACTCAGTTTACTTTTATCATCTTTCCTTACCAGACTGCAGACTTAGTCAGTGTTCTGTGAACATTTCATGAAACAAAACCATAAAAACTGTGTAGCAGGAGGTGAGGAACCCCTATCACTTCAAAGAACAATAAATCACGTGCTGGGAGGAATAGAGTGAGCAAAATCCATCATTTACATAATACGTGTGCAGTAAACACACATTTAAACAACAGACAGTACATTAGTCACCAATTGTTTATTTTCAAAGTGATCTGAACTCCTTGAATTTCACTTGAACTAGGAATGTCTTATTCTAATTCAGTACATGCATCATCATAGCAATATAGCGACTCATAGCAATTAATTCTGGTTTGTGCATGTTATGACTGGGGCTCACAGGACTGAAATCAACATAAGATGAATTCAAATTATGGGAAAGAAAATACTTTAGTATTAACTTGCTGATGAAGACTATCAAACAAATTTGAAATTGCCAGTTGCTAAAATGCAAT
>JAOXXN010000137.1:19009973-19032342 GCA_026770055.1 Myrmophylax atrothorax
AGTTTAACCCATTTGCATATGAATTAATAGGAGCTGCTTTTCAGAAACTTGTTGGCTCTTCATTCATGAATACTCTAAGTAGGAGTATACTGTCCTGTTGAAGAGTCACAAATCATGTACTGCAGTTCTAGAATCACTAAACTCGATGTTTTTACAGTGACACTGTTCTACTGAACTGCAATTCCCAAACCCCTGATGATCTCAAGCTCTTCAACCTGCAAACAACCTTCCAAAGCAACCACACACACCACAACAGATCCCTACATAGAAAAGCCATATAACAAGAACTTTTTACTTGATTCCTACACCTGGGCCACAGTAACCCATCCACAGCCTGACTCTAAATATGCTGCAGAACTTTGAAAAATAAAAAACAACAGAAAGGACAAGAGAAATCTGTGTGCTTTTAAAGTTATTACGGCTACATGCAAAGATACAGCAAGGGTACAGTAAAAGATGATTTTTTTTGAATGGGAAATGAAAAAAGGGCATTTTGAACACAGTTGAAGATCAGTAGGAATGGCACAAGCTTTACAATAACTAAATTCTGCAAGAATCTGTGATATCTCTGATATCTTTAATTCTCTCATCTTAATCTCTAGAGTCTTCAAGCTGCTATAACATGAAGATTTGGTACTGCTCAAACTCTTGAACTTACCATGGATCACTGGTGGTTCACAAAGAACTTGTACCTGCAGCTCAGTTCTATATGCTGTCAGTCTTGCTTCCCTTCAGCTAGAGAAAAATATTAAATAGTTGTAT
This sequence comes from Myrmophylax atrothorax, assembly GCA_026770055.1. Lineage (NCBI taxonomy): Eukaryota > Metazoa > Chordata > Aves > Passeriformes > Thamnophilidae > Myrmophylax > Myrmophylax atrothorax. The sequence goes on from JAOXXN010000137.1 coordinate 19,010,736, forward strand.
AATACCTTGTAAGCAAGATCAGAGTTGCTCCCAGAGATGCTCTAACACTACAAATGCATCCCCTACAATGTGAGTGAAGCAGCACTTTTCTAGTTTCTGTCCTCTGCCCCTTATTTAAGAGCATTTGAGAACTGTGGGTCTCAAAGTCAAGCTTCCTCTTCAGCTGGAGTTCCCCCACAAAAAGTTTCAGTGAATGACAGAGAAACCAGAATCCGACATGAAGAGTTCCCTGTAGATACAATCATTACACTCCCTCAGTAGAGGTTTCTTCAGGGCTTTCTCAATAGATTGCTTTGGATTCTGTGTCCTTCCTGTTCTACAAGACTGTTCCAACCTGCATTTACTCAGCTTCTGTGTCCAATTTGTTAATCCCTCAGTTAACTAGCAGGCCATTTTAGGAGTACAGACCAGGAACTTCTATAAGAAATCATTTATTTAAAGGGGTACTCTGTAGCTTCTTAGTGACTATATTATTTTCCAGGATCTCTGATAGTGAGTTAATTTTGTCTTTGATCACTGCTGTAGAGAAGTTCTTAAGTCCAGGTAGTGATATGAGGAAGGAGACAAGCTAAAACACAAATCACAAGGTAACACCACAAAGATAATGCATAACAAGTGAGGGGAAACTAAACAGATAAAATCTTCTAACACCCAGGAGAGAGACACTCCATTTTGGAAAAACAGAAAAGGAGGTCTTCCTATTCTCATTATGCCACTGACTCAGCTGTCAGACCAGTGCTTCCAGTCATGCTCTAGAGAACAATAACCTCAGTTTCTCGTTGTGGTTCCCATTTATCAGTTTTTAGAAAGAGCCAGGTAGTGAAAACCAATTGACTTGTTTCCTCTTATCCTAGTGAGTGCCACCAAAGATCCTGGTATGCCAATGTGTGCAGACAACCTATCTATCAAGAAACCAGTGCTATGTGTCATACAAATAATTAGTGATTGGAACCAGCTGATGTCTCTCCTTTAGTTTAACACTTACAACTTACTGGAATTGATCTGACTTGTTCACCTGTTTGTCCAGTCTCACACAAAGAGCAGACAAGTTTCTCAGGGTGCAGTTCAAAAATACAATTTCTCAACAGAAAATCTGACTTAAATGCTCATGACCACATATGCATTACCACTCCCTGAGCCTTGCAGAGTAGCTGATCTCACTGATGCAGTCAGCAGCCCAACCACACTCTCACTGGGTGGGCAGTACAGGGAAAGCCAGGAGTGTCCAGGAGCATCTTGGCTGCTGAACTATACAGGGGGCTACCCAGTAGTAGTTTGGGTCTCCCTAAACTACTGTCATTAGTAGCTCAATCAGCCTCAGGTGAAAAAATGGATCAAATCCAATCCAATGAACCTGGGTAGCTGGTTACATCTAAATTTTAGGTGCCTCTTGAACCAGACCCTGTAAGATAAATTCCATATATAGCCAGGGGGGAAGCGAGGTGCCTTTGAGAGCCTCCTGAGGGACAACCTAAATTGGGCAGGCACAACCTCCCTCTGGAGTTGCTTTTCTAGGCATTTATCTCTCCTTCTTGAACATGGAAGGAATTTTGTCACTTAATTTAAGAGAACTAGTTCACTATGTGCTTAAAACATAGGTGCTAATTAGCTGCCTATGCCTGACTGGACACTCTCTCTCTCTCTCACACACACACACACACAGTTTAGAGTCAAAATAATTTATCTTAAAGACTAGCATTATGTTATGCCCTACTAGTATTTTGAAACAGAAACAAACCAGCATGCCTTGTGCACTGCAAACAGACAAAGATCAGGAATGCAGTGAGAGAATGTAAAAAAGGGGATGGAAGGACCACACCTTACAGTTGTTGCTACATAATCCTTGTTTTGAATATATTGAAGCAGTGGGGCTGATATCAGCCACCAGATGACACTTTTGACTCTCCCAGTATCTCCCAAAGCACCCAGAAGCCCCACACTTTTTTCTGTTGTGCTGTTCAACAGCAGAACCAGTCCCCGAAAAAATCATTCAAATTTAGAAGGAGTAGTTTCTACTATGAATGAGTCTCTTCAGATGTATTGATAGTAGGGAATATCACCCTTCACAGATTTTAGAAATCCCTAAGTTACAGGAGTGTGTGGGCTTCTCCTTTAATTAAAATGAGTTTTATAAAGAAGATTTAAATTCTTAGAGACATTATGAGAATTTTTGGCACTCACTGGCTAAATCAGTACTCAGAAACCCACAGTTTCCCAAGCTGTCTGTACTGCTTGATGTGTGCACAGATATTGTGCAAATAAATCTGATGCAGCACCGTCTGCCTGGATCCTGTTCCAGCGTCACTTCCTCCTGCACCTGGTGATGTTGGGTGACTTTCTTAATTTCACTTTACTTCCCTCATCTGCAATGTAGAGATAATACTTCTCAGCTCTGCACTGGTGCCAGCCTTGATTCATGAATCTTGTAAAGCATTCTGTGATTGTCACCCAAAAGGTGCTTGAGAACCATAAATTATTAGTTTAATATAGATCATAGTTTTCATCTCATGAATCTTTTATAGCACTACTCCAAATTCATGCCTGATATAACTCTAATAACTTGAGCACAGTTAAACTAGGGATAAATTTGGTACAATGTATGAGGCAGCAAAATGAAATTCCAAGTGTGAGACCAGGGGCTTAACAAGTGGCATTGCTTACACAGTAATGCCAGAAACCCACCCCACTGCCCACTTACCTACAGACAAAGTGTCAGCTCATGGCATTCTAACTTGTTAAGTCTTAATTCATCATTAAATGTCTGCTTCACATTAAAAATAGTATTTTTCTGATTTGTTCTGTGCATATGTAGTTTGTATTTATTGAAATTTGTAGGCATGATCATGTATTTTCTATCTGTTTAGACCCAAATATTTCAGTTGAAAGCAGATTATTTTTCACAGGAATAAGCCTTTTAATAAGACACTCATACAGCTTCTAGTCCTTAGTCATGGGAACACAGGACACAGGACCAGGAAGGATCCTCTGGGTCACAGTCCACTTCTCAAAAGCCATCACTTCATAATGAGTTAAATAGAAGGCTTGGCAAAAGCCATTTTGTGCCTCTACCCTAAAAAACAAATACTGTTCATACAGTTCACTGTTGTGGTAGATTCTTTTAATTCCCAAACCATGCCTATTCATGGTCAGTTTAGAACTCTGTTATCATGCCATTTCTCTATAGTTGAAATAACTTTCTTCCTCTAAAGTCATCTAACCACCCTCCCTTTATGTATACATGAAGAATAACTATATTCCTACTCAATCTGCATTTTGTTAGCATGAGCAAGTCAAACTCTTTTAGTCTCCCTGTAAAATGTGGTTTCTATTCCGCTGATCATTTGGGTGGCCTATCTTTGATGAATTCAGTGTATTTGTTCACAGTCAGAGAGTCAGAGAAACCTATTTGTTTTACAATTAAACAAAAATGTGGCAAATGCAGCAGAAAGAAGCCACAATTTAGAAAAATTTAAATCTTGTTTGCTGATTAAGCTGATATTACCACCAATCTTCCTGCAGTTTGCTGGTAGAATTTTTATCAAGGGTTTTGAACAACCCACTGCTGGTATCCAACTAATGAAGGCCTGTTGCTGAGCAGGTCTTCCTCATCTAAACAATGTAATAAGGACATTTCTAAGGACATGATAACCATCTTTGAAAAGAAGTTTATCCTCTTACATCCACAACAGGTTTGGGCAAAAAATTGCCTTTTCAGTTGGTCTTCAAATTTTCTGTTCTTCACTGTCTGCAGTGAGAGATCTTGGGTGCTTTGGAGTTAAATGCGCTTGTGCACAGCTACAGTCAGTCAGCATTAGGTACCAGATTAAATGTTTGATCCATCAAAAGAGTGGACTTTTTATTTCAATAGCTCTGGTATTTTGCTGCAACTTTGCTATACAGAAATCAATATCTATTCATACAAAACAAATCTATTTATATCAATAACTATTCATAGAAAACAACTTTCTTCATTACATTTGAGGGCAAATCTGATGTGACTCAAAGCACATCATTTCTAGCAGATTTTTAGGGCTGAAATAAAAGGGTTTTGTTTAAGGCTGCTGTACTGGACAGCAGTGAATCTAAGCTGGTTTGCTGTAATAACTTTAGAGGTAATCCTGCTGCTGGAGTAGCTCAGTGCCAGTAATTAACAACTATGAGAATAAGTAAATACCCTTTTCTGCCAGTTTTAGTCCACAGTAGCATCCTTAACTTAAAAATTCAAATATAGCTGAGAGAAAATTTCAACAATTCAACAGTGTAAGAAGAGTGAGAATAGAATAGTGAGAAGGAGAAAGAAGAGGAAAAAAAGAAACCTGAAAGAGCTCCAGGCAAAAGCAACAGAAGTAAGACACAGTTTCACATTATTAAATGCAGGACACACCATCAGACATCCCTCCAGCTCAGCTTAGGCCTTGATCCTCCAGTCAGAGATAGATGGCAGAGAGGAGACTTTTATTTCTGAAATCTTTACTGGTTTGTCTTTTTAATCCCTAATACATTAAATAGCTTGTAATGCAGAGATTTTTTTCTAGGTAGCAGAAAACCAATGCATTCATGCAATTACAATAGAAGCGGAAAACTGCTCATAAATAAAAACTTATTGTGAGTGTTCCCACAGTCAGAGCTCGTGCAGGCAGTCCATGCACTCACCAGGCTCCATCCACTGTCATTCACGTGTCATTGTATGGCAGAGAAGTGTTTTCTGTCTCAGCAGGTTATTGTTTAATGGGCTAATGCATATTTGCTGGATGAAATGCTATTGTGGAATTCCAGTGGGGAGGCATGTTACCTGGGGGAAAAAAGGCCTCTTCTAAATACTAAAAAAAGCCCTGTTTAGTCTCCTGGTGATAGAGAAGGCAAACTTCACCATGGATTTGAAGGGACTTGCATCAGGCCTTGAATACTTTAGCCCTATAAGCAATAGTATGCAATAACTGCTAAGGAAAAATCATCTTGCTGCTTTATTTTTGTGTGATCTCTAAAACTGGAATATAATTTTGCCCCAAAAGAGTAACTAAAGTCTTTCTATTTTAAAGCCAGAACTATTTGTGCATCTTCTAATTGCAATATCTTACTCTAACAATCAAAAATAAAGCACATGATATTGTGAGGGGTGTTTTATTCATTGTGCATCCCAAGAATGCTGTGTGACCCCAGGGTTCTTTGTTGGTAGCTGGTGAATGAGCAGCAGGAGAGCAGACCCCTCCTCAGCCCCTCCATTGACGACTTTCTCTGTGAAACTAAACCAGAAGCTGTTGCAAGGCCTGTAACTTCGAACACTGCAGGTAAACAACAATCTTTACTATCCCTCACTAGAGAGAAATAAATTTAAGTTTTAACTACAGCGCATTTCTGCCAAGTGATTTCTGGATTTTTTACTATAAGCCCAAAATCAGAAGCTGGAGTTAAATTGTAATTGCCTGAACTATTCACAGAAAACAAATTTGTTCATTACATTTGAGGGCAAAACTGATGTGACTCAAAGCACATCATTTCTAGCAGATCTTTGGGGCTGAAATTAAAGGGTTTGTTTAAGTCTCACAGAAAGTACCTGTTAGTTTGACCAATTCTCAGTTTTTGCAAAATTTTAACCTGTGACAAAAGCCACATTTAGTCTGATTTTAACCAAACCCATTCCACACACTTGAAAGATTTTTTTTTTTAATAAAACTTGGATGGGATAACAGAGAAAAGGGGAAGAGATATCAAAACAATTTACCCAGGCTGAGTTCGGACACCTTATTAGTGAAAGGATCTAACACATTTCTCAGCTCCTTTGTGTTTGAAGAGATAGGAGAGAAAATAATCAAAAGTGAATCCTGAAAGCCTTTTGAATTATACTGAATTCTATTTGAAGTATATTGTCCTTTGGAGGTATTTTTAGAAATTGTCCCCCTACTCCTCAGTATTTGTGCAAATGTAATCAATGCAGTTGAGCAGACCAGCAGAGCTTCAATAAAATCAGCATAGCTCCACTGTGTTCTCTTGCTACCTCATAAAATTACTTGGCTTGTTAGAAACCATTTAATTAAAATTCAGATACATGCAAATTATTTAATGCATAATTGACAGCTGGCTCATTATCTTTGTACGAAATTAATATGTGTCTAAAGCAATGTGCAAGTTCTAATAACAAAAACTGAACACTAAATTGAAGAGCAATTGTAAATAATATTTTTTCCTCATATATAAAGACATTACAGGGATAAATAGAACTATTTCAGGTTGTTTCAGAATGGTGTTTGTTGTAAAAAAGTATCTGTAGATTCTGGATGTGCCTTGAATATCTACCACATTGGGGAGATTAATTAGATTTGACCAAAAACAAAATTAAAAAAATTTATTCTGTGAAGATGACAAAATTCTGTGATTTGCCAAGAACACACACAAAGCCCTCCAAGAGATAATACAAACTGATTTGTCAAAAACACCTGTCCTATAAAAAAATTATTAAAAGAGATTTTTTCCTATATTTTACATGCTTAAGAATGTTAAATATTATTCTTTAAGCAACTCTTAAATGAAGAACCCAGGAAGATTCCTACTCCAGCTTTTTCCAAAAAGGCCTGTGGCACCACAGGAATGCCCTAAGCAGCTGGTACCAGTACTCGATACATCACAAAACTGCAGCAAATCTTGGCTAAAAGCTCAGTTGTGCAGGGAACCCTCACAACAGAGGAAAATCTGTGAAGGCCACAGCCTTAAGACCTCAGATATCTTTAAGATTTTCGGAGGAAAAGCCTTTTATGCAAATCTATTAAACAGCAATAGTTAAACACCTGAAGTCCCCAGTCATATTTTAATATGCTGGTCATCACCTTTAGCCAGGAAAAACACACCTACTCTGTTCAAATGCAAACACACCAGTAGTTTTTGACCAATTGAAACAAATCTTAAAAAGTGAGATTTTTTTTAATTAAAACAACACTGAATTTTAACATTTTGTCTCTAAGTATTATCAACAGGTCTGGATCTCTTGGATCTTAGTGAACCTGTCTTACAAACCCAAAACAAAGCAAAGAAATCAGAGACTCCATCAAGAAGTGAAGGCTTAAAAGCTCCAACCCACAGAAAGAAGACAGACAATCCTGACCTTATCAGTGTGGAATCTGAGCAGAAAGTCCAGGCTGTCAGAGTTGCAGACAAGTCTTCACTAGATTTTGGTAAGACTGTAGCTATTTTATCAGTGCTCCAAAGCCTTTCTTAGCACAAGTTTCTCCTGGCAATTATCACAAAATAATGAGAGCGACACCAGATTTTTTGTTGCCTCGCATTTTGGCAGGGAGAGTAACCTTTGCTCCACCTTAGAAACTAATTGAAGCACTTTAAACTTGGAACACTGTGAACACATTTTGAGTTTGGCATGATAGGTATTAATCTCACTAAGTGTGCTAATAAAGTTTTGAAAGGTTTCCCTGAATAAAATAATTTAGTCAGGGTGACTAAAATGGTAGGAAAGTCTATAGGGTATGATGAGAAATTGGGAAAGGACACAAATGAGAGGCAGCCCATACATAGATGTCCTTTTCAGAACTGCAGATGTCAGAAAGACACAATGTATTTGTAAATGCTGCTCTACCTGTGCATAGGAGAGAAAAACATCCATCCTTGACAAGAGAGTTATGTTTATACAGATCGAAAAAAAATCCCCCAAACAACTCAATATCCTGCCAAGCCTGATCTATCGACAAGCTTTGGAAAAGGTGAATTTAATTTAGTTCCATCCAAACTGAATTACTTGCGCTGCAACTGAGAAATTTGCAAGGCAAAGGTAATTTATAGCAAGGCAGAAAATTTTCCATTCATCAGCCCAGAAATTCTTTTAGATACCTTTATCTTCAAACAGGAGCTGAACATCTGATTTTTGCACAGCAATCCAACATATGACTGAATAATATCAGTTGCTTACATAGTAATTTTAAATGTAATCTCAAAAAAAGTTTTATTTTTAGAGTTAGACTAAATTACATACAAATTTCTGATTTTAAATCTGACCATGAATGCCAACAGATTTAGTAACAATGTGGTGAATTTCCAAATATTTTCACAGCATGTCACATACACAGCATTTCTGTATATCAGATCTTAACTAAAATATAGCCTTTGGTGACACCCTTTTCTCTATAACATACATTTAGCAGAGGAGATAAAATTTCCTGCAGTAGTTTCTGTAAAAGATTCGTATTTTCTTTTCTTATTTTCCAGTTGATATTCAGACACAGATAGAGAAATGGGATGATGTCAGTTTTCATGGAGACAGGAGTAGCAAGGCCCACCCTTCTGCAGAGAGAACATCAGCATCATCTAGAGCTCCATCAAAGGAGATTTTATGGTACAGATTTTGCTTTCCTTACAAGAATATCTCCATTCCAGCTTTCCTAAATCACAGAAATGCTTGCTTGATGGCAAGTCATATTATTAAACCTGTTATGATTACATTAAATGTGTACAAGCACATATTTTGGACAATGCATCATAAGCAAGTACACTCTAAAATGACATTTTGCCAGCAATTTTTAATGTTGTGAAAAGTAGCAGGTGCAATTACTAAATAAATGGTGGTGAGAATTCTACAGAGACATTCTGCAGTGATGCAAATCCAACCACAAACATGTGAGTAAAATGAGTAAAACAGGATACTTGGCAGTGATTTGACACTCACTGGATATCCAGTGTACTTTGGGTTTGCTACTAAGAGGGCAGAATTTCTATGTACAGCTGGAAGAGGCAAGATAAAATATCCAAGCCAAGTGCTTCCTTTTTCATGCAGTTCAACCAGTCTTGAGGGGTTGTAAATGAGGGATGAATTGCACTTTGGGAACAGTTCATGTAGATTAATTCTCCTACCTTCCTGATATGTAAGCAACACTCATTCAACACATTATGCATGGACATAATTAGCATTTTCATACACTAGAAGAAGGTTTCTGACCAAATCACGCTGATCCTGTATTTTGACCTGCCCTTTTTTCTGCGTTTCATTAACTTAGAACTTGACAAAAGTTTTGCTCAGTGGACAAGATTTTGGTCTACAGGTTTTCATTTTCTAGGAAGACAAAATGTTAGGAAACTGTGGCATGAAAATGCACACATGCCAAGATGAAGTTCTGTATTGTGGTGATTGATTCTCAGACACTGACTGCAGGTACAGTCATGTCATTGCCTAACCTTGTTTTGCCTGGATATGAAATAGAAGTGTAAGAGTGAGATACTGAGAAGGGTCCAGGTACTTTCGATGACTGCCTTTGGATAATTCAGTTAAAAGAAATACCCTAATTAATTAGTGTGTGCTTATGAACCTGACAGACATGAGGCAGTGTGTCTTAGTGTGCAGTGATGAGTATGTAAATGCATTGTTTCTAGGTCCACAGAAAACAGATCACAGTCTGAGCTGACTAATGTCAAGAGTGCCTTGGACTCTGATTCTACATCAGAATTAGAACTTGCACCTGCAATACAGGTAAGGAGATTTGGCAATAAAAAGGCAAGGAAGAATTGTCCCACTGGCTAACCATTCTAATTCTGGGAAAATTATTTGAGGGATATTTTCAGGATCATCGGGGAAAATTATTTATACCATTGAATCTTCACACACCTTTGAAATTAATGTTGTGAAAATAACTTATGTCAGCACCTCAAACATTCAGAGTTTAATACTGCAGTGAACTGTGACCCTCCTGTACAGAGACAAAAACTTCAAACTACAATTTACAGCATCATCTTTTTTTCTCTTCCACCAGTTCTGAAAGTTCATAGTTCTAATGGTTCTGTCTCCCTGTAACATCTATTCTGATGGTCTGTTGATCAAGCAGGAATCCCCAGAAGTGGGAAATTGCTCAGGAAAACAGAAAGGAATCATTGGACCAATATTCATTAGGATCTCCACAGGTGGGAGAGCAGTGTGGTTAAAGGACTTTTTCCTGCTGGAAAAGCAACTCTAGTACGGAAGGCAGAAAGTTTGTAGATTGGACAGGACCTTGTGGAAATTATTACTTAGAGTTGTATGCATTTAGGTTTGTGTGTATGCACACACAAGTACAAACATACATTTATATATGTACTCACATAGGTCAGGTTGCTTATACATCTTTCCTGCTTCCTAATCTTTAACTGAAATATTTCAGCCATTGCCACTGGTCAGGGGAAGAGGGAGTTGATTGGTGGATTAGCTTCTAGTTGAAAATAATTTTCTCCCCTTTCACAGCTATTTTTAGGCCTGGACTTCAAAAACTTTCTGTCAGATGGAAAGTCTGGAAATTAATGGAAAATAATAGCCTCATTTGAAAATGGAAAAATGAGGCATTAAAATGCCAAATGTGTTTTCTTAGATTATGAACACTTTTTGCAGAAAATAGAAACAGAACCCAGTTATCAGATCCATTTCTGTGTTTTTGTTAGGGGAAAAGAATTCTATACTTTACTGCCATCTCTACATTACAAACAGGAGGGGGTTTTCCCTCTGGAAAGCCTCAGACTAGTTGTAATGCATGATATCTTTCCTTTCTCTGCAACAGATTTATATATTTTGTTAATGGAAAAGATTTATTGCACAACATCATCCACTTGAAATGGATGGTGTTTTCTCACACTTTGTCCATCTTATCTTGAAGTACCTCTGATCCCTTTTTAGGTAATTAACTGGTAACTAGTGCAGAGAAATGACCCAAAGGGAGGATGTGTTTTCATTCTAGGGAGCTTACTCAGAAATTCAGTGGGTTTGTTCACTGCCTCCTTCATCCTGCTTATGCTTGGACTGTCAGAGTTGTCAGTTCCCAACAAACAGGCTCATCTATCTTGACCGAGTTCTTACTGTGCTTGTAAAAGAAATCACATTAGAGCTTTTCTCAAAGCATATGGTTTCCATACTTTGTCCTCTATAGGTCTTGTCTATCTCATTTAATGTTAACCTTTGCATATGCAACACATTCTGCCATACCCTAAAGATTGCATCTTGTCAAACTTGCTGCAGTTTTCCATCAGCAGTTTCCCAGACAATCACCTCATCACTCATCTTTGACATGATAGATTTAGTTCCTCACAGTGAAATGCTAAGTATCTAGGTAATATTTTCATTAAAGTTATGCAATCTTCTTAACAAAATCCTGTGTTTACCAGCACTTGTGTCAATACAAAATCCAAAAGACGAGCTTTGAACTACTAAGGGAGAAATGTGTTTGAAGGTTGGAACAAGCTCTCCTGGTGGCTCTCACTGGATGTGCCCTCTTGCTTCTCAGCATTATTTCACATCATATTTTACCTATTATTAACTCTTAAAATGCATTGGCATTGTTCTTTTTTTAATCTGCCATTCTGGGAAGTTCCTTGTTATGCTTTATTAGTACTGAGATATCCTACAGTGTTTGGGTCTTTTTGGAAGATTTATTTTTAATCTTATAATTACCAGCTGCAGAGGGAGATAGTATGTTCCATTGTCTATGCATAAAGTTTGCTCGTGTTGTAACTCTTAAATGCTCCCCTGGACATTACAGGTATTTTATTGCTCACTTAGAATACACAAAACTCCTGACGTGCTAAAAAGGTGTATCTAATTCTACTGTGCCAGCACTCTTAGACAAAGATACAGTGCAAAGCCTCTAAAACTTAGAAATGTTTAGAATGTGAGGCTGATTCCCTATTTCTCCCAAACGGCTGCAGTAAGACTAATGGCCCTAACTCTCCTTGGATGTGCCAGTCACTCTTAGGAATGAAGGGTTCCAAGGGACAGATTTAGCTCATTATTTGAAGATCTGATCAAAAGTTAAGACTGTAATTTAAGCCTCTCACCAACAGTTAAGATGCAACAGCACTGAAGTGGAGCACAAGTGCAGTAAAGTGTGTGCAAATGCAGTGGAATGGAAGATTTCTTTTTCCCTGAAGACAGCAGCACTTCCACTGTAGGGTGGTGAGAATATCTAACCACAATGTCTACACTGTGTCCACAGACACATCCATTGCACCTGAGGCACACTCACCTCGGGCTCCCTGTAAGGGAGGCAGCTGCAGGTCCCACCCCATCACCAGCTAGGGATGTGGAGCTCCCAGTGTTGGCACTCCATTTCCATCCCCTCTCTTCCTGCACTAGTGGAAGGCACCATGTTTACTATACGTGGGGTCTTCCATTTCTGGGTATCACAACCTGGCATAGGACCCTGCATTGTCTATATGCAAATGCAGCTTATGTGGGGTTTGTTAATGACCTTTTTTCCCTCAGGCTGTGCATTTAATGGAGGAGAAAGTTTATTTCAGTGGGGGTGATGCAGGGACAATGTGTGTCCTCTGTCATGTGGCAGAGGGAACTTCTGTCCTTCTTGTCCTCTTCCCCCTCACCTCTCTGCTGCCCCAACAAGCTCACTCTCCCCTTCTGCAGCACAACTCAGTCTGAGCAGCATCATTTGCAGTACTGTCCTTGACCTCAGGAATGGCAGTCACCAGAAACAAAAGGGTAAAAAGCAGAAGTAATCAAACTGTTTGCAAGAGACAACTCATAAATAATGGAAAGGCTGGGAACATAATTAGTGCCTATCAACAGAGTTCTGTGTCAAGAAAAACAAATGTAATTCTTTGATCAGTTACAGGTTGAGTTGATAAATGTTGCTGTGTGATATTCTGCAAGACATTTGAATTACCATACTGTGTTCTGATTTTAAAATTGGCACCATACAGCATGAATTGAGAGGCCATTAAACAGATTAAGTTTGCCTAACCTCAGATCTCAAGTGCAGTAGTTACTCACTAGGAATTAGAGTCACAAGGAGATTCTTCTGTGATTCCAAGGAGAAACTATGATCTTCAGTATTATTGATCTGAAAATAAATATGCAAGCCATTCCTGAGAAAATTTCCATATGATACAGCAGTGGAATGAAAAAAAATGTAAATAAGGAAGTAGAAAAAAATGAGCTGGGGACCAAGACACCTGTATGAATATGTATTCTAATGCATTTCAGAACAGGAATGCAGGGTCTGCTTACAACACCTGCTGGAAGGCAGTTTGAAAAGAATCAATGGCTCCCTATGTATGAGAATGTCAACAGAAGGGCTCCCTGTGGTACTGGGACAAGAGAGGCATGGATAAGCAGACATAATTAGTGGGAGACAGGAGATAACCTGATTTCAGTACAGAGAAACAGCAAGACAGGTACTGGAATATAGCATTCACTTTGGTTGTCTGCATGGCTATGAAAAATAAAGAGGGAGAGTAAAAGTGACACAAAAAACAGAGGTTGAAATCTGAACAAAATTTTTCATAATGAGATAATTTAATATTGCAATGCCTTTATATTATTCAGTATCTTTATATTATTAAAACCTGATTAAAATCACCATTTCTTTCTACTGAGAAAATAAGGCATACTGAAAAGTGTTCTAAAGTACTGGAGAAAAATAAGACATGGTAGTTGGAAATAACTTTAAGGTTTCTTGATAATTTTAAATTAAATCCAAGCACATTCCTCAAAGATGTATTTCAGACAACCTCAGTTCATTCTCTGTAGAATGTCACTTTGATCCTGTGGATGTTAAGTGATAAATACCATCATGTGATACATAAAGAAATTAATTGTTTGAACCAGTTATCTCTTCTGCACACATTCTATCAATCAGATAAACAACTGGTCTGTGAGTAGGACTGGGTCTTGGTATGTTTTCAGTGACGACCTGAAATCTCTTCTTGGACTCACCAAAGGAAAAAAAATGTTTTTCAAACCACAAGAACCAGAGGTAGTAGGTGTGAAAGCAGAACCAACAGATCCTCCGTGTAGGATCTCTGTGCTTCCTGTCACAGCAAAGTCCAGAAGGCAACACAGAATAATACACACAGTCCCACCACCCCCATGTGCTTCTCACAGAATTTGTTCTTTATTGTTGTTGTCTTACCCTCTGTGTATCATCCTCCAAGTGTACATGTCACTAATCAGTCTCTGCCTGAGCCTCAGGAAGAAAACAGAACCTTTAAGGCTCGACTGACAAATGAATGCCATTTTCTTGGTAAAAACATGTGTGTACAACCCCAGACATACATGTTTGACCTTGTATTGCACACAACATATGTGAAAACCCAGGAATGTATTGGATGTTTCATCCCAGCAGTGCACATTCCAACATTTGCAGATACAGCTCAATGAGTCTGATGTGGGCAAAATTAGTCTTTTAGCAATGTGGCTCACTGAAATTGAATATTACAAGTACAGTCATCAGAAATATAATCACGTAAATTAATGCAGTTGGGACCACAGGCAGGCAAGTGGCTAATGAGTTTAACCTCTTCACAAACACGAGGAAAGGGATTAGCAGTCAGAGCTCTATTTAGCAAGATTAGGCCACTTTGTGCTTTTCTATGCCATCCTTAAACATTGATTGGTTTTGTATGGTGTCTTTTGTAACAAAAAAAAATAATTGTTTTTAATTAACTCACAGGGCAAAACTTGCTATGTGCTTCCAATGGGATACACTGATAGTAAGGCACAGAAGAGAGAACTGCTGATGGAGAAAAGGATTTGTTCTTCCAGTGAAATCCATAGCAAACCTGGCTCTCCAGTGGGATCCCAAAAGAAAACCTGAAAGAAAACTCCAAAATGTACAGGGAAATGAGATGGTTTTTTCCTGGAGCATGGTCAGTGGAATACATTCTGACAGTTATAATGCAGGAGAGGGAACAATGAAGCTGAAAGTCTTATACAAAATAATCATCTCTTTCCTTTGTGGCCCAGCTCTTGCATTGCCTTTTCTTGGGTGTCTATCTATCATGCATCTTGAGTGAAAAGAAAAATCTGGAAAAGATAAATCACCTTGCTTCCCATGAGGAATGATCTCTGCTATGGTGTAAGAAAATTCAGAGGAATTCATGCAGGGAAACAACTAGTTTTCCCCAAGGAAAAAGCCATTTGGGGCTCCAGGCAATTGAGCAAATAATTCAGAAATGTGGCAGAGAGTCTATCATCCCTTTCTGATTTATTCTTCTATTTTTTAGGCACGATCAGCTAAGGAGCAGCGCTGGGGAACACCTCTTCTGTCCAGAAATCACTCCTTGGAGGAGGAATTTGAACGAGCAAAGGCAGCTGTTGAGGTATTATTTCATTTACTGTTTTCATTTTCAGCTAATGTTCCACAGATTTCTTGTTTATCTTGCAGCACAAGCATAGGAGAAAGTTGGAATTGGGTTATTTAAAGGAGAGAAAAGACATAATTCATGGAGTTACTATTTTAAAATAGTATTTTATGTCGTAAAAAAACCAACAAACCCAAACCCCTCAGCTATAAACTATGATTAGACAGAACCAACTTTTCAAACTCAATTTTTATTGCTATAGCAGTGGGTAAAAAAAGTGCCCCATAAATATAAGTACTTCCAAACTGAAAGTAAAAGAGGGAAACATTTTTCCCCAGCAACTGAATGTATGCAGTCAGCTATTTAAGCTCAGACACAAACCAATTCTCTGCAGGGAAACTGGAATTCAGAACCCCTGATAAACAGCACAATTACCTGCTGTAATGCAGACTGCACACAGAGCAGTCACCATGCACCATTTTCACATCTTTACTAGTGGCAGAGCATTAAGCACAGGACTGTACATGTTTCCTGACAAACCCATTTGGTTTGAAAAGGTGAAAGTATTAGGACAGTTCTCCCATTTCACTTCCATTTTTTTTTTTTTGCTAACAAAATTTCCAACTTCTGAAACATCTCTTGAGTGTTGTCCTGTATCCCTAATCCCAACTGAAATCCTGATCCTGACTAGAGACAAGGTGGAATGCAGTTTATTTTGAGAGAATTCAACAAAAAAATTAGACATAAGAATCATTCTGGAGCATGGATCTGAAAGCTTCAGAGGTTCCATTGATAACTCTACAAAATGCCATCACCACAGAGAGCCAAGACAGCTGCCTTCCTGAGGACAGAATTACAGGCTAAATTATGTAACAGCCACTGAAATGTTTTTAGGATGGAAAGGATGAGGCTGTGAAACTGATTCCTAAAAACTCGTTATTTTTAGCATGGACTGCAGTCTCATTAGTCTCCAAACCATCTAGAACACTTTAGGGATATTTGAGTTTAGAAATAAATTTTAGCCATGTATTTTAATACTCCTCTAACTCAAGTTTTTATACTATTCTAATTCCAGTGTTGCCAGTTAAACTAGTCTAGATTAATACTGGTTGATTACAAACAAAATTATGCCTAAATCACATGCTGGCTTTTAGCTAGAACCAGAACTTCTTATTTAAGAAATTAATCTGATTTGTAGGGGTTTTTTCATTATATTCTGTGGTAAGATGCATGGTTCCTGCTCTGGTTTCTTGGGATTTATTGCACGTACAGAAAAGTCTTGTCTCAGCATACAAGGCTAAAACAGACACAAGCATTAAATTAGCTCTTTTATAAACTAAACTGAAGGCATTTTTCTTGTATTTTCTGCCTGCATTCCTTTTTCCATATCAAGTAGGTTCTTTATACACAACTGCTGGTGAGGCACAAGAGATGTTTTTGATGTCACACATCATACACTTTTGCTCCTGACATGAAAAGAGAGACTTCCTTTCAAATTGTCACTGCTTAATATGCCCAAGGTGTTCCTAATTGCACTGCAGACAGATCCTGGAGGTGGGATGTGTTGTGCTGGAACCTGGGATGGCAACACAGGGAATCTGAGGATGAACATCTTGGTATTAGTGGTTAAGCAAACAATGTCAGTACTTTTGCAATTGCCAGAAACTGAGTGTGATGGGCAATTTTCAGACACTCAGAAAGAGGAATGAGTTGAGTCCAACAACAGATTACAAGATATTATTGAATTACATTACAGAGTAAAGTAAGGAGGAGAATATATTGTAAAAAACAAAACAAAACAAAAAAACCCAACCAAACAAAAAAAACCCAAACACCAAACCTGCAGACTAAAAGGTCATTTTAAGGCAATAGAGACAGATTGTTAAAGTACTTTAAAGTAGTCTCAAAAGCAGCTATTAAAAAAAAATCTAATTAAATGTTTCCCTAACTGTGTAGCTGGCAGTCTAAAGTTACTCTTTCTTCTTAAAGTAGAACCTTGGACCAGGTAGTAAAAATGGAAAGGAAAGGATTCTTCAAGACCTTATAGAGCAGTTATTTCCATTTGCATATGAAAAGAACTGAATAAAGAACTAGATAAAATGAAGTAGTAAGAAAGCTGGAGTGACTGAAATAAATTGGAGCCCATCTCAGAAAGATTAGTGCTTTCTTAAGCAGAGAATAGATACAGTTCAAAAATTCATTTTTTAGGCTTTGGATGTTTCTGTAATATTCCTCAACTGGGAAAGCTCCAAGTGGCAAGATTAGCCAGAAAACTGAACAAGAAAAGGAAGCAATTCTCAGGTTCTTTGTGGCCTAGTTCAAAAGGAATTAATTAACAACTCAGTAAATGAAGACACCAAACTTCATCCTCCACCCAGTATTCACTTTAGAGCTTTGGGAATGGTTTTAAGACATCAAACTTTGAGATTAATGAAGATTTGTGAGGTAATTCTTTCTTAAGAAGGTTTAAAGATGTCTATGCCATTGGGGAATCTTTTAAGAAAAAAGCAGTGAGTAAAATAGCTTCTTTACTAGAGAGGGTCCACATTCCCTTGCAGTGATTTGGTGCTTGCAGACTTTGCTACCTTATTCTGGAAATGGGGTTTGATTTTTGCCTCATATTTTTTCGTCTCCATGATTTCCAAGTGCAGTAAGAACAATGTTTTAAGGTAATCTTCTGAATAATTAGTTCTATTTTCCAAAAATCAATACTTTTGAATTTTTAAAAAATGCCAGCATGGGTATTCAGGTTCATCCTGTATCTATATTCTGTTAAAACAATTTTCTGCCATCCTATTGGTGATGAATTAGGGTAGAGAGAAATAAAACCAAGAAAGTGCAAAGACTTCCAACTGAGAAATGTCTCAGAGATGGAAAAAACCCAATTTTGTTATTTTCTGATTCCACATTTCCCTGATTAAACTGCAGATGCCACACTGTTTTACGAGCTTATGCATAAGAAATTTTGAGCTGTCCTTCTCAGCATCACTTTATTTACAACACAATGTCACTTGGACCATCTGCTGTATAATGTACTGTTGTGAAGTATCAGAATATATTACAGCTGAATTATGTGACAATAGTAGGAAAAAATGGGATTAATTTCTTCTGGCCTAAGAAAATACAGTCCAGGATCATCAGCTTTGTGGTTCCCATGAGTATCAGTCAGAGTCCTTTCTGTACTTACAGTCTTCCTGCCTCACTATTTGGACATTCCTTTGGATGTGCCTGACTCGTAGGAACTTGAGTCATCCAGATGCATCTTGTCACTATCTCAAGTCACAGTGGGAATCTTTGCCTTGTTATATCATTTTTGTATCATTTTTTATCTGTAAATGTCACTAAAATTTTCAAGTTTCATTTTGAGAAGATATCAGCTAAGGAAATATTACCTAGTTAGAAGCACACAGGTTTAACTGTGTCTTTCACATCAAAGATTATGAAAAAAACAATGACAGAACTTTTCTTTCATATGCTTTGGTCAAGAAGGAATATTGCATATTATTTTTTTGGCAATACAGGACAGCAAAAACTCTAAAAGTTATAAAAATAGGTAAATTTATAAATTCCACAGCAATATTAAAAAAGTAAATGCCCCACCCCCTTTCACTGTATAACAGGAAGTAGAGAGCCTGCAAATATTTTGCCTCCCATTTGTTTAACTGCTTCAGCATATTTTTAAATACTAAAAGTAAAAATAGCCTCTTTGACAAAATGCAGAATTTACTGCTAGGAAGTAGTCAGATGGTACAAACATTTTTCCTGGTTCTCATTCCACTTAACTACTGCAGATGATCTGAGAATGTGTTAAATGTGTTCAACTGGTCTGAAAACTTTTGGTACATCCAAAGTAATTCACCAGCATTAAGGTAGCAAAAACATTGAAATGAGGTTAATTGGCACCAGTGATGTAGCAGAGTCAAAATTAGATTTAGGAGTCCTGGTCCAAAGCCAGATCTTCAGGAACACTCAATATCAATCTAACCTTCCTGCCACTGAAGTCAATGGGAAAACTGCTACTAATGGCAGCTGGAATAGACTTAGGCCTTCACCAAAGGCTCTGCAATGTGTACCATCTTCTTCTCAAGGACATTAAACTGCTCTGCTATTGATATTGGTGTTTATCTCAGCAGTATTACGGCATTTTATCAGGTGCCTGCTCCGGGTGCCCAGTGCAGCTTTGCCACACCAGTGTCACAAACCCCCATGCTGGATGTACTCAGAATGCTGTACCTTGGGCCAAAGAAACAAATCTTTTCTCATCATTGCAAAATAACAGTTGGGTCCTACCCTGTGTCCAAGCAGTGCACGATGAGCTGAGAGGCATAAGAGGAAAGCACCTCTTCTCCTTGGTGCATTTTCCCTCCTCCTTTGACTCGCTGTAGAAGGACGCCCAGTGTGGTTACTTGGATGCACAGGAATTCATTGGCTTTTTATATGGAATATAAACACAGTGGAAATCTGAGGGAATTAAAAATATGTAATTAAACAGCACAATTTGACTTCAAGACCTAAACCCACTTATATGCTTGCTTCCTATCTGCAGAAATGCAATCTGATAAGTTTAAAAACCACTGATTCATAAGGAATTTCTGTTGGAAAAATTCAAGCAAAAATTCTAATTAAACATCATATCTTTCTATCTATCTCTTCACATATATTCTCTCATATATTCATATATATATATTCACACATATATATATAATTATTTCTATAACTTAATCTGCTCAAAAAGGCACTACTAATTACTTCTCAGTATTTTATTAGTTTTAATCTGATGGAAAGATAATATTCCAGTCCTTTACCTCATCCTGAATCTCAGAATTACTGCTAGTAAAAACCTGATCATGTAATTTTTTCTTCAGTGCACTGTGAGTTTGTACTGAGTGAGAAAGAGTTCATAGAGGCATCTGTTGAACAGGATTGTTTTAGATATTCAAGTGCCTCTGGTCATGCTGACAAGAGTTAAAGATGGTGCAACCTGATCCATTATCCCAGCCTTTTCAAACCCTAAAGGGACATTTCAGCACAATCTCACTACTATTTATAAGAATGTATTTCCTTCCAGTCTGGAATGAAAGGAAATTCTGAAGCTGTGTAACAGAGTGGTGAAGTGCAGTTCACTTCTGTTACCCAGAGTGAAATCTCCTATCCAGGAGTGAATGATTTCCATTAGTTTCCCAGGTCACAGAGGAACATTGCAGGTACCTTCACAGATTCCATAATTGCACAATTCAGGCAAAGTCCTCTGAAAGAATGTGCTGGATGTCAGGAGGCACATGCTTTCCTTTTCCAAGTACCTAAGGAAGATTGCAGCAAGTCACACAATCACAGACTAAGCTCTGTTTCTCATATCATGCCTGGCTGTGGATTAGCAGCAAAGTTGTCAGTCTTGTAAAGAAGATTACATTTGTAACCTCAATAGAATTATTTGTGCTGTTGTCTTTGGCATAAATAAGCTCAGAAACTGTGCCTCCAGTAGTGTCAGTTCACTGAAGTTCTGGCCATGACCTTGCAGGAGCTGGAGAACTTTGGGAAGGCTTGTCGGGCTGAGTGGATATTCCGCTATGGGCCTGCTTTTAGGGCGGCTTATGACCAATCTGTGGAGGGCTGGGAAAAGGGCACCTAAATTGGATCCTCCCCTCTTTTTAAATCCTATTTCTGTGTTTTGGCATCATTTTTCAGTAGTCACATTGGTTCTCTCTATCTGGTTTCTGCACATCCTAAATCCCATTCTTTTTTTCATCATTTCTGTTCCCTTGTATATGCATTTTTGCCTTGTCTTTGAGCTGAATGTTAATCTTACTGTACGATTTTATAATCTCTTGTAGATTCCTCTCACCAGCAGAGTACACAATAAAATACTAGGATTTCTCCACTATGTCAAAAAGCCCAATTCCTGTTAAATCTCTTATGCAAACACCCTCTGTCTAAGCTTTGACATTTCCCTTTCACACAGCTGAAAATGATGCTGAATATACCAAAGTGGGATGCTTGTTCTCTTTCAAACTCTTTTATCTATAGTTATTCTTTAGCATATGCACTTAGTTGATTTTTCTTTTTTTTTTTATTTCTTTATCTTTTGCCCAGCCTTGCAGCATTCATTTCCTTCAAATTTTAGGTACCAATTTGCTGTTAGCATCAGTAAGATGCAGTGTAAGCTGCTGCAAATCCTGCTTCAAACAGGCCATACACTGCCTCTGAGATAAACAGTTTTCTGTTGACAAAATGCATTCCAATATAAGAGATGAAATTTAATTATCTGGAATTCCAAACAGGAGCTGTAGCATCTCAGTCAGTGTGATTATTAACAGAAGTAATATTGTTCAGCAAAACTGACAGACTAAGACCACTGGTAGAAAGAAGTTAAAAGCTTACCACTTTGTTTTAAAGTTTTGTTGTTCATTTTCTGTTTTCCTCCTTTTCTTCTAGTCAGACACAGAGTTCTGGGATAAAATGCAAGCAGAATGGGAAGAAATGGCTCGCAGAAACTGGATTTCAGAGAACCAGGAAGCACCAGGGCAAGTCACCATCTCAACCATTGAGAAGGTAACACCAG
>JAOXXN010000137.1:19039991-19053075 GCA_026770055.1 Myrmophylax atrothorax
ATTGATTAGCTACAATCAAACACATTTAGCTCAGGGTGAATACATCAATCAAAGAAGGAATAGAGATTTTTAGGAGGTGATTTTCAGTTGCTGATATTTTTCATGTTTTTCCTAAACAGTGAGAGATAAAAAGTGTAATCAGGTGGCTACTGTGTTGATCTGTGGTCAGGAATTCAATGTGCAGAATAGCTTCTGGAATGTGTTAAAGTGGGACAAATAGCACATTTCCTATAAACAACATTAAAAGAAAAATCCAGCTCAGCCAGATAAAAAAGAAATCCAACTGCACAGATCACAGAGAAAGCAGCTCTGTGGGAGTTGGACATTTCACCAGTACAAACCTTAAGTTTCTTGCAGCTGTCTGTTATTTTGAGCAACCACTTAAAGGAAAATTCCATGTAAGACAGTGTAATCACTGCATTTAATCACCATCTATAGTTTGTTAACTAAAAATAATTGATAGTCATTAAAAAATAAACAGCTTACCCCTCACTCTCTCCCACAGAACAGAGATGCTGAAATAGCTACAGAAATTTTTTAAGAATGTTTTATTAATTCATTGTCTACATTTATATTCCTGTTTATCTATCAAGCATTTCATAACCGATTCCTGCAGCTTTCTCTAAGGATGGGGTATGGGACTGACTGGGAATGTCACTTTAGCTAAGTGGGCTGCTGTATTCATATCTGCTGACAACAGTTTGCTCTTTTGCTTTGACAGCGATGTGTGATGACAGCTCTTTATTGATAAGGCAGAGCAGAAGGTGCAGTGCAATTGAATCTGGGAAGTGATAAGGGAGAAGGGGAGGCAGCTTTGAGAAGAGGCTGTAAAGCAAAGGCATATGTGCTTAGATTTTGCTTGATGCCCTGCCATCATGCAAGTTCCTCTAGAATATCCTCTGCTGTGGTGTAGGATAATCAGGGCTTACCCAGAGGAATTAGCTGTTTAGGAGAGTTATTTTTATATTTTTCAAATTAAAAAAATATAAGTGCTTGACTTCTCAGTCAGAATGACAAAGGATATTTGATACTCACGGCTGTTTACTAAACAGCTTCTCCAGCCTGCAGATGAGTAACACAGCAGTTGTTGGGAAAACCTAATGCAACTCCAAGCCTCTCCAGAAAGAAGAGACTAAGTAGGTAGCTTTTAATTTATCCTGAGATGCACTGCTCCAAACAACATTCATCTGCTGATACGTGTCCACACCCATGAAGTTGTCTGTGTAACCCTGAGACAAATCACCGGGGCTGAACTTGGCCTCTCAGTGACAGGCCCAGGGCCCTGGTCCCCAGTTCTGCTGCACAGGACATGGGCTACAAAGCCTGTCCAAAGAGATGGTGCACACCCTTGGGGACTATCCCAGCTCTTCTCTCCTGCTGTAGACAGCCTATGGCCAGTTAACAACATACCACTGACTGAGGTTCTGTGAGAGGGAAAGGATAAAGCAGGCAGGGGACAGTGGCACATCTCCTCACACAGCTCTGTCAGTGTGGGAGAGTGGCTGGAGACTGAGCTCATCTCTCTCTAACAGTTCAGACCCAGCAGCGCCTGGGACTTCTCAGGACTTCTTTAGCACCCTGGGCTTTATTGTCCTCCTTTAGCCCCCACTGCCAAGCACTGTCAGTGCAGCAGACAGGATTAGATACAGCTTTGATCTGACTTCCTCATGGCATCCTTAAATATTCAGGGCAAGCATTTATATTTGCCTGAAACAGCAAGAGGAAACATGTGAGGAGGCTGCATTAACAACCTGAATAGAAAATTCATCTACTTGTGCTTCTAAGCAAGCATGAGGTGGGATAAATAAGGTGGGCGCTGAACAGTGGCAGATTGAGCCTGAGAGTGAGAGACAGCAAATCTGGGTCCTGTTCTCAGTGCTCTCTGTGAGCTCAACCAAGTCAAAACCTCCTGGCATCCAGGACACCCAGGTGTGCAAGGAAGGAAGATGGGAAATAATAGTCACTGCATGTGATGGCACTGTGTGGGAGCAGGGGAGTGCTGCTGCCTCACAGACTGCATGGGTGAGACCACCACTCACCTGGATAGGAAGGTAACACAAACGCAAGGCTGCCCAGGGCTAGAGGAAGCAGTTCCACATACAGACTTGCAATTTCAGCAGAGAAGACACTCAGACATTTCAGGATAACAACTCTACACCGTCTATGGGATGATGCCAAATTACAGTGCTGCAATGGTGTATCACTATCTCCCACCCCTGTTTCTTGTTCTTGTTACTCCCCTCTTTTTCCAGGGGTGATTTATCACTGCCAGGTAACGGATTCCAATTTTTTGAGTCTTTTTGCTATTTTATATTTCATGCAACTAAAAAACATTTTCCTAACCCCAGCTTAGGACTATCCTTGTCCTTTTCCTCTGCAAAGCTTTAGGAATATTTATGACCTAGAAGCCTGATCCATCAAGCTGCTGAGCACTGGAAGCCTGGAGTCTTCACAGGAGGGTTCAGCGCTTTGCATGATCAGCTCATGTGCAGGTATTCAGTGGCCAGGCAAGGGCTGGCTCTGGTACCACTGCATGTGTTGAAGAGGCACTGGAATCACAGGGATTGTTCATGGAGTGAGGCTTTGCAATGAAGGCTCATTTCTGGCTGATCTCTTTAAACTGTAATGACCACAGAAACTTTGTGGTGATAGGCTTATATCAGCTTGAGGAACAGATTTGATCTTCAGGTACACACATATGCATACCTGTATCTAATGGTATTTTCTTGTAAAAATATCTAGTGGGAGGGTCAAATGACACAAAACCTCATATGACAATATTGCATGCAGCTACATTAACCAATAAGCACTCTGAAGTATTAACCCAAAGCATGCAGTAATGCTACCTGAGCATGTGTTTACAGAATGCATGCAGAAGGCCCACACTTAGGGTATTTTTAAACTATTGGTTGATGTCTTCTATGGAATAATTTAAAAGTAGTTTGCATCTGCCAAACTCAAATCTGAGTTGCTCATATTATTTGGAATAGGCTAGACCAAATGCAGAGCCCTTTTAAAATCCCATCCTTAGAAATCACTTTGTGTTGTGGATTTCATGTTTGCTTCAAGTGTTTAATTAATAACAGACATCTGTTGTAACAGTTTTTGCAGACATGTTTTAGTGTCCTCTCAAGAATTATAAAGATAAATCTGCACAGTTTTCACAAGGAAGCTGGGTGTTTGGATTTTCACATTTTCTTCTCTAGTCTAAACTGCACAGCAAAAACTAGAGAAAAAGATTCCCCAAATTGGTGAAAAAACTGTTGTCTCAGTCGGCACTCACTTGCCATGGCCAGGCTTTTTAAACTTGCCCAGTAGCTCTGAAAACAGCTCAGTGTTCAACGTCCTATTTGAAATATGTAATGTAAAATTTCACAAGATCTGAATATCTGCTGCATCCAGCTGAAGACACTTAACTCAGCTGAAACCTCAGAGTATGGAGTTAAGCTAATGAGCTTAATTTAGAAAACTTGGGCCTGAAAAGGAGGACCCTGACAACACCAACAGAGCAGCCACATGATCCTAGGAACATCCACAGAGCAGGGCCTCCCTGACAGAAAAACCACCATGGCAGAAACAACAACTGATACAATTATTGGCAGACATTTTCTGTTGGAGCCAGTGAGAAATGGAGCAAAACATAAATTGTTTGTGGATCTCTTTTGCCCAAACATGCATCTGCAAAATGAGACATGTTAGTTATTTCGCATGAATAACCTGCACAGTTGAAAAAATGTGATTTCTGGTCACCAGTGTTGTCAGCTTAGCAGTCTGTACAGTGAATTTATGTAATACATGTTTATAATACGCCAAGTATTCACAGACAACATTGATAAGACAAAATGCACTGCACGTTGTGAAAAAAACTGGTGGATATGCAATACAGTATTATCTACTATTCAAACCTTACCTAGGCTAGAAGTCAGATTCCTTCATTATAGTTCTACTGCTTCTGGACTGCTGAAATAAATCAGAGAACAGGAGTGCCAGGCATGAAGAGACACTTTAAACAAACTTAGGCAAAGTGAAAAATAGGCATCTCACAGAATTCACAGGAAGTTTCAGAGCCTCAGCCCACAAAGTAACAGGCATTCAGCAAAGGAAAGAGACAGAAGGAATCTAAATTTTCCTAAAATATGCTGTAAGTTTACAAATGCTTGCATATGTGACAGCCCATTGAGCAAGCTTGCATGGTCAAGACTTGATGTGCTTTGATCTTTTTTCCCCTTCTACATTTACAGAATGCCATCAACACTGGTTAAACCTTTAATTTGAATAGCCTTTTTAATATCAGTAAGCTACTGTAAATTCAGAAAAAAATTAAAAAATTTATAAATATATTTTATATATCAGAGTATAACATATCTAGAGTAAAATAAAACTATATAGTTTTGAGAGGCATTCTGTGTGGCTTCTTCTATAGGCTGTAAACTGTTAGAAAAACCTTTGCAATCTTGCATCAGTTCTTTTGGCTTTATTTTTAAGCCAACATATGGGAAAGAAGAGGTTATAGGGTTGGCAGATCCTTTCACCCAGGCTATCTGAAGAGCCCTGCTGCTGCTGAGACCAGCCCTGCCCACCTCAGTGCTGGTGTGAAAGCAAGGGGCAGGGGCCAGGCCGGGCAGGGCAGGTGGTGGGTGCAGAGGTGGGAGCTCACCCCGACACCTGAATGTTTACATTCCGTTACCAAGGTTCATATTGACCCAGAATAAGAATCTGAATGTAAGAACATATGGGGGAAAAGATCAGTTTCTTACTACAGGTAACTCTGCCTCTGTATACTTAGTGCATTATCAGCTGTGTATAATATTAAACACAGACCTATAGTTTACTGATGCTTTAATTTGGTGTTTCCTTGCACTGCTGTTTAAAATAATCTATTTCCTAACAAAAAAAAAAAAAGGAATGATGTGCATACTGGATGTGTTAAATTTATTAAGGTCATAGATGACTATTTGCAGAGCACCACACTTAATGTAGTATTTTTGTACTGTAATGGAAGCATGCCTTCCTTGGGTTCTTTTCCACATATTAAATTGTATTTATTTACCTGTATTTATAACTGTGTGATTTTTAAACATGTTTTAAAAATAAACTTTGTCTGTGGCTTCAAATATTTCAAAATTTCTTTTCAATTTGAAAGTGCTCTTGACTGCAATTACTTGAACTAAAAGGAGGGATCTACATCTCCAACTGAAAGGATTTTTTCAATGAGGTCTTCTATCCTATTGTTTATAAAGTGAACATGGTTCTGTGCTTAAAAGTTAAGCCCAGAAGATGCTTTTGTTCTCATTTTCCATAAATTCATTGTTACTCTGAGGCAGAGCTATTTATAGAATTTATTTTTATTTCAATATGTTGATCAATTATACTTACAACTGGAATTTACACCAGTTGAGACCTGGCCCAAATGGTAAAACGTAGATTTGATTTTTTCTGAAGACGATGCAACAACTAAAATAGAAGTAATAATATCACAAAACAATCTTTATGAAAAAAACTAAACCAACTTTCAGTGACTGAAATCACTACTCAGGCAATTTCCCAAACACTATAGTAGGAGTTTGCTATTGGCACTTTCAATTTTGGCTTTTGTAGGATGAGCCAAAGGAGCTGATAAGGACAATGCCATTCCTGCTGTATACTCTGAGACACCAACATAAGCACAGACATGAGGGACAAAAATCCCTGTACGCTGTTGTGGACAGGAAAGCTGGGGGCTGTGGACAGCAAGGGGGGCTGTGACAGGGCTAAGGACTAAGCAGGGCCAAACCAGCATGGATCTGAAGGCTGACACTCTCCATGGACATGTGGGTTGCTCCAGGAAAAACCCCCAGAAGATATAGCCACAGCAAAAGTAAAGCTGTCTACCTGTGACTTTAACCAGAAACTTACACTAAAGAAGGAAAGGGAACAGACCTTGAAAGCACACCAACGCTTAGGAAGAAAGTAACTGTGGGCTCTTGATACTGATGTGTTTTGCCAGGGGATGTAAAGGTTAGTTTAGTTCTTGCTGCTCAAATGTACCAACAAAGCAGGAGCAGGAATACCCATGAGTCAGGCTCTGTGTAGGGAACCCAGACCAGGAACACAGCACTGTCATCCTGAGGCCAAAGGCAGTGGTTAGGAGAAATGCTTTAGTACCAAATACACAAAACTGCTCAAAAAATCAGAGAATGGCACCAGTGAAGACATCTGCAAACACAATCACCCACTCCACACCAGCTGTATCATGCAGTATCTGTCCTCAATAATTTTATGGCATTTATCTTCCACCACAGCTGTCAGTACCTCCCTTTTCCATTTAGGGTTGCAGTACACCTGAGGGACAGAGGTGTTACTTCCCACTTTAGTGAGGGGGAGAAGAGGGTGGTAACTTGTCACTTATCCAATAGCACCTCCCACAAACAGTCTGCAAAAGCTAGCAAGTACAAATCCTACACAGGAAATTCTTGGATGAAGTCTGAACAGAGCCCTTTAGCTTGCACAAGGAGCCACTCTCCCACCTCTTCCAGTTGCTACAAGTGGTGTGAACAGTGCAGTGAGACTTGCCATGGTCACAAAGGACATCTGTGATAGAAAAGAAACAAAAATAGATCATTAAATTTGGACTTCAGAAGCTGAACCATCTTTACATTTCTTATCATTCAACATGTCATATGTCCTCTATATCCACATCAGGAAGTGTCACTCAGAGCCCATCAGATTTACCTCTTACCTCTCCTCCAGTCCCATGGTCCTATAAAAAGTTGAAACGTTTGTCATCCTCAGTCTTCTTTTTTGGCCTATTCTTGCACCTGCATCTGCCAGAGACCTAAGGGTCACATTGCTGTGTAAAGTCCTTACACATGAGGAAAACAGAGTTCTCCTTTCCTGAACAGCAGATGGAATTTCTAAGTGAGTATGAGGAATTACAGATCATGATTAAGCAGGAATTTGGGGTGAAATGACGACACTATTCCACACAAACATTGCCAACTCCTGTGCTCAAAGAATATCAACTGGCTTAAAAGTTAAAAACAGAAGTATCAATCAACTTAAATCCTATTTTCTATTTTTGCCTTGTTTTATATCCTCTCAGGGCTTGGGGGATTTTTCTTTTTTTCAATCCACATAATGACAGGAGTCACAAGAAACTGAGACTCCCACAAACATCTTTGTTCCCTCTGCAGGTTCTTTTTTTTTAAAGTAAAACGTGACCACAAAGAGTAAGAAAAGAGGCAGCATCAGAACACAGTCTATTCCTCTTCAGTTCAGACAGGAAAGAAAGAAGCAAGAATCCACACAGTGACCAGATGTGAGAATATTTCTTTTTAATTTAAAACAGTAGCAACAATGTCATTCACAACCTTTCTCACCTCAGACAAATACTCTCCAAAAAGTTAACAGTGCTTCAAGCAAACAACTCTGAGAGGTGCAAAGTAAACCAGGACAGACACTTCCAGGATACAACAGTAAAACTGCTGCAGAGTGAGTAGAAATCAGACACTGATCTCAGCCATTAAGGTAGGAAAGGTGATGGGGAACACAACAGAATGTCCAGTTACATATTTTGCATAGTCTTTCAATGCATGAAAACAGCGAAGAGGATAAAAATGGCTGCGGCCAGGATGGAGAACAAAAGGAATGAATTGGAGAGGCTTCTAAAGCAATTTAATGAGCTCTGGTTGCATCCATATTCCAAATGTGTTCTGTGACCCAGTGGAGGCTGCCTGAATCAAAGAACTGGGCTGATGCTGGTTTCAGTTCCACCAAAGTTGAGTCAGAGGTAATGCCACTGAACCCAGCAGAGTTACAAGTGTCAGGAGTTCAGGAACACCTACACTTCTTTCAAAACCACAGCTCTCAATAAATCAATTTTTATGCTAAACAAGGAAAAGTTGTTTAGTTTTTCTTCCTTCCAATTTCCTGATATAAATGTATCATACAAAAATGTAAAGATCAGTCTGAGAAATAAGAGCATTATTCACTGCCAAGTCCTAGCTTGCCATAATTCTCAAGTTAGATTGTCTCAAAGAGCTCACAGTGATTTTTCTTCCTCCATCCTTGTGACAAAGCCCTCAGCACACTGAACTCCCCAGCAGCTCTTACAGCACCCAGACACAGGAGTGTGCCCAGGTTGTGCACTGGGGCCTGGCACAGCACAATTCAGCACATATAAATTTTAGCAGGCAAAGCCTGATAAATTAGTCATGTATTCAGTACAGTCTGTTTGAGTGTGGTTTCTGCATGCTGAAGTTTAAAAAAAAAATGCAAAACCCACCAAAACAAACTCCTCTCCCCCACATTAGGCTGAAGAGTCAGGAGTTTACATCCTGCTCCTCCAGATTCAAGATGTTCTTCACATGTATCTCACAGCAAAAGGGAGACAACAACCAGCAATTTGAAACCAAAGGGAAGCCACTGCTTTGGGAGAGAATAAAATAATGCCTGAAACAGCTGACTGAAGAATTTGTAACATATTTTCAGCTGTTGAATTTCAGAAGCTCTGTAAGCCCTCCCCCTAAAATGTTCCTTGCACTCCTGACCAATTTGGTGGGTTTGGGCAGGCAGAACACGAGCCATGAACTGAAAAGAAGTTCAGGAGCTGAGGTGCTGCAGGTCACTCACCACAGCCAGCCAAGGGCTCTCACTTTTCAATCACTATTTCCAGTTTTTCTCCTGCCAGCCTTACAAGTGTGCCTCCTGAGATCAGGCAGGTCCACAGCCATTACAGTTTTAGGATGCACCAAACAGTTTGCAATAGTCCAAGCTCCATCCTTGATCCTAGAAAGACCAGCCATGCTTCCAGTTTAATAATGACCATAGGAATTACTCTGTTGGCCTTTATTCACCCAAAGTTTCTAAATAAAAAGGCAGTGGCCAGCAGATCTTGTTAGTTTATAAATAGCCCTTTAAGTTCATGAGGCAAGAGGGAAGCTGTTGTGCTGAACTTCTTTGGAATATAATTGTGAATTTTTTTTAAAAAAAGCAGGGGGGGATAAAAACTCCTTTTCTCCTTTTTCTACTGCCAGAATGAAAAAACAAGGAGATACACAGAAGTTTTGCTCTTTCACTTTAAATAGAAGATGTATCACTGCATAATTTGCTGATCCCATTTTCAAATCTGCCATTTTCTGGTGAAGTACACAAATCTCTAAAACCTGCAAGAAAGAAATTATTACTGGCAGCTTTTATATCATCCAGAACTGAGGGCTCAATAATTACAAGGCAGCTGAATTACACAGGGGCCACTTATTAATGTGCTAGGACACCACAATTCTGTGTCAATAGGAGCACTAAGTGCTGGGAGCTTTCTCAGCAATTAGGCACCTTTATACTGTACAGAATTATTGCAGTGGAATTTCTCTCATAATCTTCAAAGATGAAAAACTAATTAAAAAATCAACAGTGTTTTTTGGCTTTGCATGACGCTTTATGATCAGAGGGAGAATTATTTTCCCCAAAACACTGGGGCAAAAAAAAAATAAAATACCCTACTCATAATCAGATGTTTAATTTGGGTTCTCTTCTGTAGTGTGTATCTGCCTGAATTTTGCTATTAAATTTATGAGAACTGACTGCAGAAAAAATGTAGTTATACCTCCTTTGCTCTCCTGCACTCTGTAAGGAAGAGATTTTTTTGACTGTTGCAATTTATTTTGAGGGCTCAGTGACACTGTACAAAGCAACTCCAGCAACAGTCTGTGAGCAGTGGCCAACACTGTGAACCTTTAGGGCATTTTTTGGAATCATGAAAGGTTTCACATTCACAAATGTAATTTTTCTAGAATTAGTGTTTTCAAATATAATTTAAAAGCCCACATATAAATTCTTGATTGTGAAATAAACTGAAATAACACCAAAAAACCCAAAAGGACAGTAAAGGCCAGTCCAGTCCCTACCTACCCACCTCTACCTACCCACCCCTTCCTCCCTGCCAGAGGCATCAAACCCCTTTCAGAAGGTGTCTGTTGAAGAGATCTGATTATTGGTGTGCTTGCAAGTTTTAGGGAAGCTGAAATATCAATTCAAGTTGTGGTTCTTTTGTTCTGGTTGGTTTTTGAAGGGAGAGAGAGGCAAATGAATGAATCAGCAATTTTACTAAGCTATTTCACCCACTCACAGGTCAAACTCACTATTTAAACTGTCCTTAGCAGAAAGCAGAATTTCACTGTGAGTACTCTATCAGGGAGTTCATTTCAGCTCAAATATGACTGGTCTAGCTGCAAATTTCCATGGCATAAATATAGCAAGACATTAAACCCTTCCTTACCTCCTCCAAAAGAAAACCAAATTTAAATAATAGCCTTGCCTTTCCTGAGAGTATGCATTTAATTTCGTCAGAAAGTTTGCTTCTTTCATCCATCTGTAATCCTGAATCTGTTGGAAAAACTTCCAAAATGAACATTCAAGAGAAGATGAAGAAACCTATGTCTGAAAAAATAAAATCTACTATTTGTCTTTGGCAGAAAACGTACCGGGCACTGACAGGAGATTGCTTCGATCTCCATTAGTCTCTTAGGCTTATGCATCGAAAAGGCAAATCAAAATACTGTTCCACTGAATTTCAACAGATATAACTTCAACTGACTTTTCTCACTGCACTGAAAATAACCTCTAAAATAAGACATTCTGCTTTGAAGAACAGTCACTACCCTCTCCCTCAAACTTTTGCATGATTTCCCTAAGTGGTCTGGACTCTGGTTGAAAACATCAGCTTCCAGCTACCAAATACACCAATATCTGTTCATGGTCTTCAATGGATGCACAGACAGAACAGGCAGGAGCTGGGCTGGGCTGGGCTGGTTTTGTTCAACAGTGAAGCTTCCATTTTCTCCCTAAACTGGCTGCAAACTCCACCATTAATCTGCATGACCTTTAAGGTATATAAATTTAAAACAATGTACTATACAGCACCTAATAGAAATTTCCTGTCTAACACTTAAGGCGGCATCAAATGACTGTTTTTAAATACACTATAAACATCCCATGTTTTCCTTTGCTTTTTGGCAGTCCAAGGGCTAGGGGTCTTTTGTTGGGTTTAGATTTTCTTTTTTATTGTACGCTTTTTTGGGCAGGTTAAAAAGGCTTACGGCTTCTTAAGGCCAGGTAATAGATTTGAGGTCTAACTTGGTATCCTGTGGTAAAAATAAATGTAGCCCAGGTCTTTGGGAGGTCGTTCTGAGGCACAGACTCTGAGGTCGTTGTAGATCACCCATCTGAAAGGAAAATGAGACTGATTACATTCCATATGTATAAATACCATCAAAAGTTTATCAGGGACTTCTCAAACACAAACTTCAAAGAGCTTAAAATCTAAAATTAGGCATTGCAACGAGAACAAAAGATCAGAGAAATAGCCAGAGCAGAGTGCTAGCAGTCAGGAACTGAAAAGGAGGGACATGCAGAGGCATGTGTGGTTACAGTTCAAATGAAGGAAAATCACAGATTCCCAGCGCCAAATAATCAAAGCATATCAAAATCACAGCATTGCAGTACCAGCAATAAAAGTATCAGTCCATAGTTTGATGGGCTTCTGTTGATGATGAACAAAAGGAAGGTGTGGACAGCTCAGATAAACTAAGTCAGATACAGAACCAATGCCCCAAACTGAACAAATTTGGAACAGCAAGTGCAGGACAGCCAATGTCAGCATAGACCTCAGCAGAATCAGAACTAACTCATCACATCTGCAATCTGTGACAATTTTCATTTCTTTGGTAGGAAATGTATAGATGTGTTGTCTACTGTGAACTGTAAAGATTTGTGACTCAAATCAAGCATTTCCTTATCCCTGTGTGAGTCTCCCAGCTGCACTCACCTTCCTTCCTTTTTGAGATGACAAACGTAGTGGCCACTCATTGTGGATGTTCCCATGTGGCTGATGAACCCAAACAGCTCATACCCTGTTTTAAGAAACACAAATGGCACAGTAAGTTTTTCATTGCTAACACTGCAATTCCAGGGAAAATGTTCTTTCTAATACTGGAGAAGCAGCTGAGCACTCCTAACTCACACTCTGTATTCCCAGACACAGCTTCTGTTAACACTGCAGCACAGTCGTGCTTTAAGTAGTGATCAGATTCACCATCAAACATCAAACCAAACCCCTACCAGGAAAGAAAACAGTAGATTCATTCCCAGTTCACAGAGAGCACCACAGAAAGTTCCAAATATGGAGTTCATTCTGCACACAAATTAGCCATGTCTCTAAGTGTGATCACTATCAGATCTGCTATAAATCAAACAAAAATCTAAGTAGCCCATAAAAGAAAGGACAGGAAAGAAACCTCTTCCTTTAACGCAAAGACAATTTTTGTGCCTTAAGTCTCTGCAGAACTCGGCATTGGTTCTTGATCCCCATCCATTCACGCCATTCACCCAATAACCACCAAAAGTAAAAGGGTACCTTCTTTCAGGATATTGCATAAGGACAGGGGTCTGGATTTTGGTGAAGAGGGCTTTCTGGAGCCATTTTACAGAATCATGTTGGTTATCAGGATTTCAGGCACTCAGAAAATGGTCTCAGTCTATAAAGGCTAAGTACCACAAAAAATAATTATTCCAAATATTTTTTTAACCTAACAATAATCAGTGTTTCACACATCTCCAAAAGACTTAAGGTTGATATTTATAATGTTTCTGTAACAGTAGCAACCTCAAGAAACAAAAATCATATTGTCTATTAATTTTTTTTTCATAAGATCTTTACATTCAAGAAGAGGTAGAAGTTTGGAACACACTACAGTTATTAGAACTGGTCATTGAAGACCCTTAAAAAACCGTTATGTCTATCCTTACATTATCACCACCCCAGAGCTTTTGTGCTCCAGTGCTCTTCCGCTTACATGAGGTTCTTTGCCTGCTTCACAACTTTGCCTGCTGTACATTAGCCCCATCTTGTGGTTTATTCAGCAGTAGTATGACAGAGAATCTCCACCAAGAGAAAACAAAACAAAAGCAGTATAGGCAGGATACCAACCATACCTGACATATTTTGAATAAGCATCACTGAAGGGATTATGACATTGCCCAGCAGACCACAGGCGGACAGAAATTCAGGTGGTCTGTAACAGCAGCGTGGTCTTTAGGATGCTCAACC
>JAOXXN010000137.1:19053085-19063644 GCA_026770055.1 Myrmophylax atrothorax
ACTTTAAACATTCTACCTTTTCTTTGTCTTTTTATCTTATAGCAACAGAACAAAAAGTAAACCTAGGCCAGGACAGACTTATATGCTCTGGTAACAACAAACCTGGACTCAGGCTATTCAGTGAGTGCAAGGAAAGGGTGTTCTGAGCAGACACAGCCCACAGAATTCAACAGCCAACAAAGCTGGATTCAGCCCCAGATCACGTCCAAAAAAACCACAACTACTTTCAAAGCAGGAAGAAGCTCTATGAATGGTGTAGATGTGATGCAACAACATGATAGCTAGTTCTAAGGAAGGACAACTTACTTCCAGGCCCATCTTTGATCCTGGGTCCCTCCGACCCTGTCTCTGCAAGGATATTGGCATTGGCGTTATTCTCCATATCCATCGTGTCCAAAGCAGGCTCAATTTCTTCCTCAAGGTCAGGGTGGCTGAAGATCCATTCCAGTGCACGCTCCAAGTTACTGTTCTGTGAGTCAAAACAATCAAAAGAACAGCCTTTAATACATTCTCTACCATCGTGCTGCCACTCAACAGTCATTGAACAGAGTAAGGATCATGTTGACAGCACTTAGAACTTGTAAGGTACACACTCTACCTCCAAGGAAAATAGTATTCAACAAGCACTCTGCAGGAGCTTGACAGATGGAAAAGAAATAATCCCACAACTAAGGCCTGTGGCCCCAGGTTCTTATCCTGCAGACACATAGTCTTTAGGCATCCAGGTTACTTTTCAACTGATAGTAAAAGCAGGTAAGCTTTACTCACTGACTTCCATACTTTACCACTTAAGTGAAACACACAAACCACCTTCCCCAATCTAGAGGCATCCCACTGTTTGCCAGAATAGTTCTGGTGCATCATCCACTAACTGGATTTTTATACATGTTTCAAAGGGATCTGAGCACACACAAGACAAAGCATAGAACAAAATCCAAGTGCTACCAATAACCCATGGAACTCACTGTTGCCTTCAGTGCTTGAATGGCAAGATTCCTTTGGAATCCCATGGAAATGATAATTGCAACCATCTCTTCAGGAGGCTGGTTATCTAGCGCTACAGCTCCTAATGCAGCTGCCCCACTGGAAGCAACTTCTCCAAAAGCAGGTATGACCAATGGCTCAGCAAAGTCTGGAACAAAAAAACATTCATCAGTTCCTTCTTTTGCCTCACTGAACTGCCAAGTCAACAACAAACACAAAGCAACAACAAGCAGGACCTCAAAAGCAGTCCTGAAATCAACATAAGTTCATTTCACCTGCATCTAAATTGGGACTTAGATGTGTGGAAAGCCTTACAAACAACAAAATGAATGTGCACATGACAAAATATCTAGCAGACTGGAATAACTTGGCACATTGCAGAAGTGAAATAACTGCAGGAAAGTAGCACAGATTGGTATGGAAGCAATGATGTCACCAGGATAATAGATAACCCAGCACATAGATGTGAAATGAACTGATTCCATTCCTGAAAATGTCAGCTAAGCCCAAATGAAACTCATTCCCCATTTACACAAGCAGCACAAAAGCCCATGGTGATGCATGAACTCAACCAAATCTGGGGTTTCCTGGCAAGGGAATACTCAGATATACTCAGTGTAGAATCGGTAGTCCAAACTTTGCATGGATGAAATACAGGAAGTGGAGAACATCCAGCAGCCCTGTCCATCACTAGATAGCCCAGGTTCTAAGTACAGCATGAATACTCTAGCCTGAGCTAGAGGAGGCTGATATGGAAGAAAAGCATCCAGACCACAGGGTTCTTTGTACTTACACTTGGTCACAAGTCAGCTTCCCCCTTAGCAGCACGGACCTAGCCAAAGGGTGGAAACACACAGCTGGCCCACACCATTGGTGAGGACAGGAGAGTGTACTTCTGGTGTAGCTTAGTTTGTTGTCTTCTTCTAGGCAGAGGATACCACATAATGGTCAAGATCTGCACATCCCAGGAGCAGCTTAGGAAAATTCACTCACACCTCCAGGTTTCCCAGGTGGGGAAGGGGACCGTTGTTTCTCTGTCACACATTATAAAATTTCTACTGACTGCCAAAATAGACAATCAGGAATTGAGTTTAACTTACACCATCCAATCACTGACCTGGTTCTTCCATGTGTGCAATGATCCAGTTGAAAGCAACTTCAGCACCCAGGTTGCCTGTATAGTACACAGCTTTCCGACATGCTTCCAAAGGAAAGCCCATCTCTGCCAGCTGCATGACTGAAGACTCATCAATATCTAGGGCTACAAGAAATGACCTTCTAAAATATAAAAGTATCAGTTCATCCATTATATAACATGTCTTACTGTTATTCATGGTGCTACATATTACAATACCTATCGCTTGGATTTGGTTTAATACTTCAATAAACCCACAGCCATAAGAAAATAGCCTTGTGGAAAGCATGACAGTAGTTGTTATGGACTTAGTGATAATCTTTCGTCACAATAATTGACATAGATAATTTAACCTTGATGAAATACTACAGGGCTTTATTTATTAAAAACCCTCATTGCTGGATTTCAAGGGGTTAAGGAAGTCAGATGCTGAGCTTAGCTAGAGATGGCAGCCAAAACCAAGCACCTCTCAAAGGCAGGATCTTGCAGGTTAGAGAAACAAACAGCTGCCAGATCTATCAGTGTCCACTTGAACTTCATCTCGCAATGACAGGGCCTGACAGCTTTAGATTAAATCAGTGTCCAGAGGGAGCCGGGGTCAAACAGCTGTGACCTTCAGAACTGTAAGATCCTCCTCAGGTGCAGCAGATGGAGGAGCAGCTCACACTCTGGCTACACTGATGCTACTATAGACGTTTTTAAGAGAATCCTGCACACATGGAAGTAAACGCTGAACAAGCACAGAAGTCACCTGTTATTTAGAAGCATGCAGGGCAACATTTCATGCACCTCTACCAGGAGAGAGGAGCCATTAGCTGAGCAAAACATGACAGTTTTTTAAGCAGCTGAAATACCAGCCTCAGAAAAATGAGATACGTACACTCCATGAAATGGTTCGTCATACGATCTGAAAATTAAGAATGGGAAAAAAACAGGGAAAAGGATTTACATGAGGCTAAGTAGATCTGTACGTGAAAAAACAATTCCATATTTTTAAAGTCATAGAAACATTTGATGTCATAGAGACAAGGCACACTCATCCTTTCATCGCTGGTGGTTTTGCCATGAATTAGAGCAGTAATTTCCCTAACTTAGTTCAGAGCAAACCACCACTGGTACTCTAAACCAGTAGGAAATAAAGCTGATGGCTGAGTTAAGCAACAATCTGTTCTGTTATAAATAAAGTACCATCACCCATGCATTTACACTAAAACTAGGTCAGTTCATTTAACAAGAGTGTAAGAAGAAATAGGCCTTTTTGAGCAATATACACAAATAAGGGATGAAATTAAAACCTTTAAAGAACAAAATTTTGCCATCTCCTTGCTCTGCACGCAATTTGAGATACTGGTGTCCTTTCACCTAACTACAACCTGATATTATGCCACTTCTATAGTAAATATTCAAGCAAATGAGACCATCATGTCATGAGAGTAGTTGCATTACCGGCTTCCTATCAAATACTGAGGCACACAAACTTCAGTCATTTGGAGGAAATTGCAACAACCTCGGTCTAAAGTCACACTACAAAGACATCATTTTACTTGGTATAAACTATTTTGTTCTCCATAAAAACGCAGAGAATGAGGAAGGAGTATATTCTAATATTCTTGTTTCTGAACTTTAGCATAAAAGAAACAATATTTAAAGGAAAAAAAGAAAAAGAAAGCAGCATAGCA
Source organism: Myrmophylax atrothorax (assembly GCA_026770055.1). Classification (NCBI taxonomy): domain Eukaryota; kingdom Metazoa; phylum Chordata; class Aves; order Passeriformes; family Thamnophilidae; genus Myrmophylax; species Myrmophylax atrothorax. Next base: position 19,056,884 of record JAOXXN010000137.1, read on the forward strand.
TGTTATTCACTCTTCTTTCTTTCTGCTCCAGACATACTTTAGTTAGCACGATTAGTAACACCTCTTGTGCAAATGGAAGGACCAAGTTGATTAACACTCCAACCCACTTCTGACATCTGTCATGAGATTTAGTGCAGGGGTCTGAGACAAAGTCCTTTGCACCTGACCATGGGAAGTGCACAGTGACTTCACCACAAGGGATTCACGGACATGAACTGAAGGTTGTTTGGAGAGAGTCTGGAACAGCAGCATCAGTCATCAAACCTTCTAGTGAAAGGTATTGCTGCTGGTGGCATGGGGGTTGGAACCAGATGATCTTTAAGACACATTCCAACCCAAAACAGCCTGTGATTCTATGATAAATCCTGAAAACATCAAGGCAGAAAAGCAGGAAGAACTAAGGGTGTCTACTAGGGAGGAAAAGAAAGCTGTGGAGTGTTGTAACAGTCTTCAATGGCAGAAGCAGAGAGATGCTTTTTGGTCACAGTTCCAAAATGTGAAGATTAAAGAGAATCCCTGTGTGCTAGCAGAAAATGGAAATACATGAGACAGTAAGCCAGTAAATACCTTTTGGGTCATCGGGAATGACAATGGGAGGAGCAATGTCTGGAAGTTCCTCTTCTCCTGGCTGGAGGCCCCTGGCCCGAAGGTGGCTGATATCCAGGAAATCTGGCATGTCTATAGAAACATCTACACAAACAGACAAACAGGCTAAGCTTATGCACCCAGCAAAAGGACCTTATGGTGTAACTACCCCTGCAGAGAGTTGACTCTGGTACTCAAGGTATAAGCACAGACAGCATTATCCTTCTGAAAACAGTTATTTGAGAATTTCGGAACACTAAAGCCCAATTTAACTACAAGGTCAGATTACATGAAGCTGTGTTTTAAGTCCACAGATATGATGGATTTGTCATAAAAGGAAACAAGATCAATTATGATCTTCACAGTATAAACTCAAGTCAGGTCCTCATTATAGACCAAAGCATGTACACCTTATCAGTTATCTTGGACAGAATGAAAAAAAGGTAAATATAAAAAGCACATACCAAGCTTTTTGGGTATCCAATCAAGGCCAAAGGTGAATTTCTTTATCTGCACCACTAAGTACTCGGGAAATGAAGCAAAACGGGAAGTCCTGGGAAGAACAAGAAATACAATTCTTTGAAACAAGGCAACAAAATCACAAGCAACACAGATTTCAGAACCTTGTGCATATTGAGATGAACTACTGCTAGGATCAAATTCTAAATTGTGGACAAACAAACTACAAGCATTTAAAGTTCAAGCTCTTAACAACCAGACTGCATCATGTCTCAGAGTCTGACAGTTGAGAACAATTCATTTCCTGCTCAATTCGTCATTATAGCTCTTGTCAGGCTTGGTCTGCACATCACATTTATGAGCCCCAACACTAACACAGCACCAAAGCCCACTGTTCCTTTCTCTGTTTCCCTCTGCATCATGTCCAGGTAGCAAGATAAGCACAGAGCAGTTTTTAACAGGCAGCCAGACACACACTTACTTAACTCCTGCAGATTTTGCTTGAAGAGCACTGCTCCAGAAATCCTCTACATTGCTTGGTTCAGAAAAGGCCTGCAGACATGCACTAAATGGGATCTTGGCACGGACAAGCTCTGGTGGAGGTCTCCTTGCAGCTTCTGCTTCTTGCCTCTTCAATTCATAGGCAATTAATTCATCTGAGAAATATGCATGACACTAAAATCTAAATGAACATTGTCATGGTTATGTGTTCCTCACTAGGCTTATTTTTGAAAGTTTTAGAAATGCAAAAAACTACTTAGCAATAAAACTTTTACATGGCCTTAACTTGACATCAAATGTTTTTGTCTGCATTGGGGTCAGGAGCTACACTTACAGACACACTTCTGCTTTGAAGGGTTTTGTTCATTATGAAAACATAGAACTGGAAATTCCACTGAACAGTCAGTGAAAACCTTGCCATGACATTCAGAATCCTGTGTGAATAGTAACACCAACTACCCACTTTATCAGCTCAATCTGAGTTGGAAAGTTACTGCTGTCTATCTGTGTCATCTGACTTGCTGGACAGGACAGGATTATGTATGATCTAGAAAAAGTCCTGACACCAGCAAGCTGAGCAGTGCCATATGGCAAATTTATAAACTAATCTATCTTCTGAGTCATTACCTGGAAATAACGTGCTCTTTTATAAGCAACACAATCATCTCTGAAACTGATGAACAAAGATTACAGTTTTCCTAAACTTATTGTCCAGTTTAAGGAATTATGGGCTAGGTGAAAAGCAATAGGTATAATTCTCAGCCTTGTGCTACTTCAAAGGATCTCAAACAACAATCAAAATAGTTCCCTCTGGCTTTAAAATATTTTATATATTGAGACAGTGTATGAAATCAGAGGCACATCCCCTCATCTAGTGTTCCTGTGATGTCCCCTTCACTTCTACTTCAAACACACATTTATTATGTTAGTCTGCAAGACTCTTTCACCACTGAATGAAGGGGAAGCCACGATTTGTCAGTGACTCTCTCCTGCTTCCAAGTCTTCAAGCCTCCTCAGCCAGTCTCCTTTAAAAACAGATGTCCTTTTCCAGACAGCTCACAGGCATCAAAAAGGCACTCCTGTTTATTAAATTAACATCTGACACTTTGTCCTCCTTCCCTCCTCTCCTAAGGAGGATATCCAAAATGTGTATTTTGTCTTTATAGATGACAAAGTATCTTATACCTCTATTCCCTATTATCATATTAAATCTGATAATCTGCTGCTAAAGTAACACAAAGCCAACTTAGTTTTCTGGTTAGTTTGGGGTTTTTTGTGAGTCTGTGTTTTTAAAAGATATTCATTAGCTATTATGTTCAGCTCCTTTTTTATAATGAAAAATTTAGTTTATAAACTGTTTCACTGTCCAGGATGAAAGAGACTCAATGCTAAAGGGGATCTTTGGGCACACAATTCCCTGCCATCCCCCCACCCAACACACTCACAAAACAAGGGTGAACACATTGTACTACAAGTGAGGTGGCACATCCCCGGGTCAAACAGACCAGTTTCTTTCCTTGCCTTTGTTTGTTGCTGCCTCCATGGCCACAGGTAACTGCATGATGTAGTCCACCCTCTCTGTGTAGCGAACCTTCCTGGACTGGCAGCACTGTGTGCGCTCCTCCACCAGGAACCGGAACACATCGCTCGGGTTTTCCGAACCCACAGGGTTCCTCTGAAAGGAGTGTTAGACCGAATCACTTACATGGCTATCATCAAAATGACCAGAGAACCCAAAGGCTGCTGGTTCTTTGGATGGCAAGTGCAAAGACACCGATCTTGCACCCAGATCTGGCAGCTCAGCTTGCACTGGATTGCCCTCAGAAATCTTGCACCCACAGCGAATACACTGAAGTCCACAACGTTTGCACCCACAGCAGTATTTTTCCACACAGGAACCTGCAGAGTATGTACCTAACAAACCTGACTGAGTCAAGGTGGACAGAAGAAGGTAGGAAGGTGGCAGGTTACAATAAAGATGGGAAGTTCAGGTAAATAACATGGACCATCCTTTTAGCAAACAGAATTGCTCCTACCACTCTGAATCTGCACCGAAACAGAACAAGCAACTTGTAGTTCATTATCCAGATGGGAATGTCATACAAATAATATACCTCCTCTTTGTTGTTCATGCTAATGCCTGTTATCAGGCAAGAAACAGAGAAGTGTCTCCTAACCACCCTACAATCAGTACATGCATTTTGGGATGTGGAACATTATGCATGCAAATGTGAGTAACTTCATCTAGAGACTGTAACACATGAATAAACATCCTTGATTCTTTGGGAAAATGGGAAAATGAGGGAGGAAGGGTAGACAAGAAATGCTTTACATCAGAACTGCATGTATTTGTAGATTCCTTTTCAGAAAGACAGCATTAAAATTCACAGTATGATTCTTATGCACACAGACCTGAGCTGGAGCTCAGCGGAACTTAACGTTTTACACTGAAATATTCAACTGACAGTCACTTTGTTTTCAGCAGGGGAGTCCTTCCTCCCAAGATTCAATGGTATACAGCTGGGATTTGTAAAAGAGGTGGACAGGGTAATTAATTTGCTCCCAACAATTATATGAATTTGGAATAATAATAATAACCATAATACCCAATTCATTAATATTCCATGACAGGCTTCCATATGGTAAACAAACAGCATGTAACCATAAAACAAACAGCAATTTAAAAAGTCACAATGTTTATAAATCTTATAGCCTGGACAGTGATGCTTGACCTCTTTACATCTCTCACAGTTGCTATCATCAGCACTAGCCCACGGTCATGCAAGAGTCTGAAGTAAAGAAAATGAAGAATTAAAGAAACAAATATGTCTAAATCAAAATACATTTCCATTAGTGCCGTTTTGTACAGATCCAAGGCCTAATACACTATAATTTAAAAATTAGCCACCCATATAACAGATTTGCCCTCATTTTCTAACATAACCAAGGAAATGAAGCAGTAATTGGGATTTTCTCACCTCTACTAGATTTATAAGATGTAGGAAAAATTCCTGTGCGTCTTGTTGTCTATTAGAGGAAAATTCTGGGTGGCCTTTACTTATAAAAGCCTTAAACATTCTGGGAGATATTCCATTGTGTTGAGGCTAAATAAAAGAAAGAGAAAAAATTTAAAGACATACTTTTATTCAGTCTTGCACCAACTATCCCAAAGTCACTCCACTATATCTATCTATGGCCCATTGCTGCCATTGGAGAAATGATAGTTTCTATTTCACCTAGTTTTCAATTTTAATAAAAATGGGAAGGGTCCTGACACATGATTTGGGGCTTTGAGAATATGTTTTATCACTTAGTTTCTACAGTGCTCACTCCACCTGTTCTATGGCATTTGAAAGTTTAAAAAAAAATTACTGAAGGTTTGCTAAAGTTTAGAAGTTTTCAGGAAGTTGTTGGTCATGTTGAAAGACAATAATTTACTGCATTTAGCCATTCAGCGGTGAACTACCCTAAATTAGAACATCTGTGGCTTCCAAGAGAGTCTGAGTTTTGACCTTAGTCATCATCTTCTATACCACTCTAAGAAGCCTCCCCAACCATTCCAGATCCTCACGACAACACTAGCTATTATGCCATTTAAATAACACTTTTGAAGGGGTCAGAATCTTTTACTCAGATTTTTCCTCATCCTCCATGAAACCAAGTTACTTTCAAGACAATCTAAACAAAAGTATAACTCTCAAAGGTTGTTAAAAACTCTCCTTCATTACTAGAGTTGCATTATCATACCAATATAAAAATAGAAAAGCAACATGAAATGGAAGGCACATAAAACACACACTAAACCAGCAAAATTTTCTTCTTTGTTTTACCAGGGTACAATACTCCTAGAACCACTGAAATCAGAAGCAGATTCTCAATTTCAATTCTTTTTTAATTTCTGGCAGTACACCAACAGCCACATTAGCCCGAGATGTTCCTTAAAGGCTCTTGTCAAGAGACAGAGTATCAGTATTGCTTGGACAAAGAGATACTCCAGGGATTTTTTAATCTTGAGTTATATTTGCTTCAGTGTCCTCAACTGCCTTTCATCAAAACTAGGACTGAGGAAAGAAATCCATAAACCAGCTCACATCACTGTGTAACAGGCTTCTTCCTGTGCCAGAAGCAGGAATATGGCACCCTTGCCTGCTGTATAATGCAGTGAGTTTCCAACCATACACTTGGCACTCAACCATTTGAGCAGAAAGAAGAGTAACATGCTACGTGGGACAGTCTACAAAAGAGGATTGAATCTTTCAATCCAAACCTTTCCACCACAAGGACACAAAAAAGCCCCAAACCTGACAACCCTTTAGGCTTTCAGCCTCTTTTTAATGTTAAAGTGGGCCCAAGAAAAATTCTGCCATTTCCAGACTAAAGTCCTGTGGTAAAAAGTTTTGACTCCACAGTACCAGGAATATTTATAGAATACCTGGCATACTTTCCCCATCAAGAGTTGCAAAACCGTTTAGCTAAATATAGATTGTGCTGGACTACTGCAGATCTCAGATGAATGCTTTTACAGGCAACAACTCCCCAAAACTTTGGATGAGTTCCAAAGGCTCAGAAAGCTAGAAAAATTTGCATGTAAGAGGGGAAAAAAAAGTAAAGGAAGAAAAATTAAATGAACAATTGATTTTATAGATACAAAGCAGAAGCACTTGAAAACACTGAAGGCCTAAAATCCTATGCAGTTATAATTATTAAAAATGTCATTACAACTCTCTGGAAGACAAAATACTATCTCTACTTATATCAGTATAATTGATGGAGGGGAAGGCACCAAACAAAAATAAAAGCATCCCCAAGCTGAAGAAAACATAGAATCACGTTCCCAGAGTGAAAGAATAGAGAAAATATCTATATCTGATGGGGGTTTTTTGTAAATAAATTTTCAGTACAACAAGGAACAAAACCTGTAAAAGCTGTTCCAAATCCTACTATCTGTTATGAATTGCTTGATAAGGAAGTCATTCCATGCATATAACTTCAACTTTATTAAACTGCATTTATGAACAACACAAGTACTGTTAAATGCCAGCAGATGCCTACTACAACCTAACAGAGTTTTATACCATCTGTCATTAAAAAGTTCTCAACATCTCACTGCCAGTAGTGCCTGCTGGGCTAAACATGGAGGAACAAGAGGGTGTCCTTCCTTTCTGTTCCATGGTATACCTCTACATCACCCTGAAATTAATTATCCTTTTCTCCTA
>JAOXXN010000137.1:19063744-19083888 GCA_026770055.1 Myrmophylax atrothorax
AGCAAAGCAAGTCAGTCAGTACATAGAATTTAATGTATGGAGTCCATTGAAATCTATTCCACTATTCCTTAGTCCCAGGGGTGTCTTGATAAGTTTTGAACTTTATTTAAAGGAAACAAGCAGGATTTATTATCTGTTTTCCCAAAACAAAGAACAGCTACTGTACAAAGCAAGGGGACACGGGACTTTCGGATCATGCAAACTACTCTGTACCAGATGTTCTATCTGTCTAACATCTCACTGCCATTCTGATTTCAGGAGAAATTCCTTTGTCAATAATTAATAGATTAAGGTAGAGAAAAGCATCTATTTCCATGGAAACTATCACCATAGTGCTCTGGTAGAAACAGGCATTACTTCTGTGGCTCTGCATGGCCCCTCCATCTACATGAAAGCCTCCAACACCACCTAATTTAGCATTGCCTAGAGAGCTTCTCTTGAAATCAGGTGGAATATTGTCAGACACTTTCTGGAAACAATTCTTCAGCTCTTTATAGTTCTTTCTGAAATTTGCAGAGGGTTTTAGAAGCTTGCTTCCAAATACTGAGGACTCTCCGAACATTTTTTTTGTTCCTCAGAGAAGATAAACATTAGTTGAAAGTTCTAAGAACATTTGCAGTCATCCTGGAGCAGCAGAATACTTGGTCAGCAGAACCAATGCTTTCTTTAATATGATGCACAAATAGTGCCTGACTAATATATCCCTGAGTGGTATCCTGCACATTCCACCTTGCTAAGCATCCCATCCACGCAGGATCCTCACGTGTTCTTCAAAGCTCAGCACCTGTTCCCTTTTCTCAGGATATCACTTGTACCTAGTTACCAGGCTGTACAAACTCAGGCAAATACCTTGTGTTCTTCTTTCATCACCTGCTCAATAAGCTCAGATTTCATGGGTGGCTTAGAGTACTGGCCTGAAAGGAGGCCGTGTCCCAGTTTAGCCCTGTAAGGAAGAAAGTGGTGGGGTGGAAACAAACATGTGAGAAAACCAGAAAAGAACAGAAACCTTTTATTCCAAGCAAAAAAGAAGTTTCCTGCTTTTGAGCCCTTGATGAAACATCATTACCTGCAATTAAGCAGGCAAATCTTTCCATTGTGCAATATCTCACTTCCAAGCCCATGAAAAAGTGTTCTTTTGCCCTGCCATTAAACTATTTAGATTCCATTTAAGTTGAACAAGTAAATCATTGAGAAAACTTACATCTGAGTGTTGAAATCTTGTGTTGGATCAAGAGGAGAGTAGTCAAATATTCGTGGAAGGTTTCCCACATACCTGGGCAGCAAGAACAAGGCAGAAATGTTCGAATGCTGCAGCTTAGTGACTCAACCTATCTGTGGTGAGTGCTTCTATCATGCAAAAATAATAGTTAGGAAACTAGGAAACAGACATTGAGGTTTTAACTTAGAAGCTTCTAGATATAAAGGATATGGTAGTGTTGTTCATTTGGAATTTAAATTCTATTCCTTGATCTTCAAATAGCTGCAGGATGGTGTTGCTTAAAACCACAGAGCTGAACTGAGAACCAATGCACTTTCTACTCCTAACCAACATAAGCAAATAAATCCAAATTTTTATCAGGACAAAAACATGTAAAAAGAATGTTTCTATTGAGATTCTTCAGAGAAACCGTTCTTACAATAGAACATACATAGTTCCAACCAATCTACTGGGAAGTGAAGCATTTAGCAGCACAGTCTCTGATCATTCCTTCTCTTGAGCACAAGGACAAAAGGGCTTGGTAGGTATGGTGATGTTGCAAGAACACATCTGATTTCTGCTGGCTCCCTCTCCAAAGATCTCCACTACTTTGTGGATACTAAGTGCTCCAGGTAACTTCAAAGACCATGATGTGGAAAATTACCTTCCTTAATAAAGTCCATTTTGATCTTTTTCAACAATGGAGGTGAAGAGTTGGCACTTAATGAATCTCTGGACAGTAGTCCATATGGCTAACAAAGTAAACAAACACAAGTTTTCTCCCTTTTCTTCTCCAGAAGGCAATTCTAACATGGAAACCTGGCAGGTTTTCCAAAATCTAAAAGCATTACTTCCAGCACTTGCACTACTGCTGCTGTGCACTCTGAATTTTATTCCAAACCACAGAACCACAGACTGTCCTTCATAAAGCGGCTTCTCTCCTTGGAGTGATGTGTTGTTTTGATCAGTCAAGAGTATTTTAGATTCTTCTATTGTACTTTTGTCCTCCTAACTATTCAGTGGAAGAATATGCTTACGTTACCCTTTTCATGATTTTTTAATTAAAATATGCCTCTCATAGTTTTAGTTTCCCCCCTTAACCAGACCTGCATCCAACAGGTGCATTGCTTTCCACTAGCATGGATCAATATTAACATTTTGTGCCAGTTTTTTGCACAAATCACACTGGAGCAACAGAATGAGTCCTGCATAGTACAAAGGCATGGACCAGTACAAAAATCCTAATGTGACACTGATGACACCAAGATAAACAGAGATATGTGCATATGTATATAAAAAGCAGAGATAGAGAAATCAAAATTACATGGTGGCATATGATTTCCCACCACTGAAGCTAAGTCAGTAAGTTCAAAGACAGATTGCCTTTTGTGTTCCAACATTTTCCAGACCAATAAAATCACTAAATCCTCCAAGCAGCCACTGAACTGCCTGAAAGAGACCCATTTGCAGGTGAGACAAAAATTAAAAGGCCATTTTTGTAGAAAAACAACAAACTGAGGAATGCAGCAGGTAGTGACAAGGACTGGTTTGAAGTTACTTACGCCCGCTGGAACTCTGGGATGCTGAAAATGGCCTGCATGACAGCATTGAGGTAGCAGCTGTTCCCCAGGTTCCTCATGCCAGTGTATCCTGGGCCATACATGGGCTTGAGTTTCACGCCAGCTTCCTGAATCACCTCCCATTCTGAGACTCTTGGCTTTATATCATTATCTCTTAGCCCATTCTCTGTCTGAAAGCAACAAGATTTTCTTTTTTAATCTGTTTAACTTCTGAGAGAATTATGTTGCTGCCATCATGATTAACAACTTTGCAATCTACTACAAAAACAGAAGCACCAAATTAATGGGCGAAGGGAGGTAAATGTTGCAGGTAAGGGAGAAGATGAGGGTCAGAAAGCTGGCAGCTTGTTCCTCCAGTACACCTCAGCTCCTCACCACAGACCACAAATAAGTTACAAGTGTCATTCTTCTTCCATTTCTCTCCCACTCTCAACTGAACAAGCAAGTAAACAACAAACAAAATAAAAGATGTATTTCCTACCACTTGCATCTGCAGCATATCAATCCCAAAGTGTGCCAGATGTTTTGCTATGTGTGGATCTAAAACCGGCTCCTCTTCATCGAAGGAATAGACATCTGCAAAAGCAGAGAGAAACCAATGAGCTCTAGTAGCAATGTTATCCCTTCTCTATGTTTCCTTCATGTCTGCCAGAGTTCCTTGCAGTGGCTTTTCTCCACAATGCCACATCCAGGCTGACAGAGAAAACTCAGGAGAAGATATCAGGAACCCAGAAAAAGACTGCTCACAGCACAAACATCACTTCTGAAAAGATCCTTACCCAGGCCTCTCCTGGCATCTACAGACTCAGTCCATCCCCTACTGCTTTCACTTTTGTTGAAGTCTGCTAGTACCCAACCCACACTGAAAAGACACATTGAAGGTTAGCCAAGAACTCAAAGACCTAATGCAACTTTTAAAATTGACCAGCCCTATAAAAACCATTAATACTCTCAAACCATTAGTACTCTCAAACATTAATACTCAGTAGCCACCACACACTCTGTTAATGTTGGTCCCAGTGACCCTCCTGGCATGTGTGTGGCTGTAGCTGCCCATCTGCTGGAATTCCACAGTGTGGTAGCAAACATGCCCAGAAGACAGGACTGTTCATCCACACACAAGGCATCACCGTATTCCCATAGTATTCTGGTGAGGTCTCAGCACAGCAGAAGTTCAAGCACCTAGTGGACTGAGATCATACAGCAACTGATTTTGGGTGACTGCTTTCTATAGGGAAGCTTTGATATTGTTTTCCTTCTGCTCTGACAACTGCAGGGAACTGAGACTACTGATCCAGAGCAGCAGAAATGGAACACGTGATTAATCTTTTGCTCAAGCTCAGCTTGTGTCATATAAATTTGTACTTTCTGCTGTGTAACTTAAATTCATGGGAGAAAGATGTAATTCACTTTTCATAAAATCAAGGAAAGAAGATGAGAGCCACCAAACACAGGTCTGCAGTGCTGTCATACAGACTCTGGTAGATGAGGAATGTAGGCAAGTCAGAAAATGTGACACACAAAAAGCTGGTATAATTAGAGTGAAAAGGAGGGGGAAAGGAGGAACATAAGGGGGGGAATAAACCCTACCTAGACAAATCTGAGACAGACAACACAGAATATTATTAAACAAAGAACAGTTATTATGATTCCTCTTATTGTAAGAAAAAAATCACAATGCTACCTGTACTTCCTTTCATCCAAAACTCAAGATTTACACCCATTCTGGCTGTGTAGACATCACTCCTCCCTACTTAATGAATAGCAGGCAATGACAAGTTGCTCAGGATCCCCCAAAAAGTGTCTCACAATTGCTGAGATTAGCATCCACAAAGCAACTCATTCAAGTACCTGCCACATAGTGCTTCCCACTGCCAATCCCCCTTTCCATGCCTCAATCTATTCCCAAACAAGCAAACTCACAATGACTTGAAATGAAATCTAATGCCACTGTCAAGAGGCAGCAGGTAGCACAGTTTGCACAGTTGTGCTCAACCTACTGAGCCAAGCAACTTGCCTGACTCTCTAGTGCATCCTGTCCATGATACGAGAGCAGAAGAGAGAAGTTTCTGCCCTGATCCCAGATGTGTTTGTTGGCAGAACACTCTGAGATGGAGCTACTGCCTCGGGAATCTTTCATGATGTGCACAGCACACACTTCTCAGGGCCAGAGGTTAAGTGTAAATGGAGCACAGGCACTACCTCTTTCTCCTTCCTACTGGTGTGAAAAAGAAATAATTTGTATCAGGAGAGGGACTAATGCTTATTACTGCTCTACTGTCACCTCTTCACCTCTGGCCCAGGGAAGCAGAAAACAGACAGACTTTGTGTCACAATCAGCCATCATGGAGCCTCTTTCCTGAGGCTCATCTGTCATCCAGCCCTATCAGGGGTTATGAGTACCACGGAAATATAGATCAGAGACAGAATAATTACTGAAAAGGAAACAAGGGATGTTGGGGGAGGGAAATCTTTTCTATATGGAAACCAAGTAAACATCTCCCAGAAGAACAAAGGACTGTGGAGAACAGCTGGTGCCCCTCATTCAGAGGGGAGGATGACAGCCTGTCCTTTGTTATCCCAAAGGCCACATAAGAGGAAGTAGCTGATCAGTGGGAGGCACAAGGACAGCAGCCATAAGGAAACAAGTATTGATGCTGAACATGAGAAAGACAAGAGAAAAAAAAATCTGAAAAAGCCACTAAAGAATACCCTGCTTATTTTGTAGATGCAGCTGAAACCTACTGCTGGGCAAATCCTAAACTGCTTCAGTAGCTGAGATTTGGATAGAAATCATCCAAGACAAGGTTCATGCAAGGAAATAATATTCCATCTGGGAGAGAAAAGAATTATTTCTCCTTAGTGTTTCTGTGGCACAGCTGGTTGAGTCTGACTACAGTCTCCTATCCCTGATGCTGAATAGTACTTAAAAAAACTTAACTGATGCTTGTTAAAAAAACGGCTGCTCCAAACAGCTATTTTTCATTCCTGTAGTCATAAGAACTAAAACTAAAATACAATCATGCTACGTGTTCTTCCATTTTTATTTCTCCATACATCTGCAGCAAAAGATCTCTTTGCTTATGACTTTTTCAGCTTCTCACGTTTTTATTCCATCTAATCCTCACATGCCATAATTCCCTCTGGAGCAACACTGCAGAACATCACATTTGGAGGATATGCAAACAAGGATACAGCTTTAGCTTTTTTTCCCTCTCAAGATCATGAGACATTTTTCAACTGAGCATCACAGCAGCCCAAGAAGATGAGCATTCATTAGACTGTTTCAGTAACATTTTGTTCAATAAGGAAAAAGAGCAGTTTCCAGTATAATTAAAAATCCCCAAACCTGCTGTTACAAGCAGACTTTTCTGAACTTAAAAACTCTGTTTCTTTGTTACATAAGTTTGAACATCTTTGCCCTGGCAAATGTAGCAGAACTAAAAAAACCACTGTTCTCCAGACTGTTGTTTCAAAATAATACCATTCTTCTATCATAGGTCTACCATTATACAAATTTTAAAAAATACTTACACAAGATACATAAAATAGGAGAAGAAGAGCAGATAAAACAGGTAGGGGCTTTCTCTGAATGGAGTGTGTAATTCCCCTCAACGCCAATCAAGATTCACAGACTCACAGAGTTTCCTTTCCATATCACCCTCTCAAACGTTTGCACTAGAAGCACAAACCCACTTGGTAATAGATATACAGTGTTAGTCTCATGCACAACAGATACCTCAGAACAAGCCACGTGTCTGACCTGCTCCATCAGGAGTGATGGTTCCCAACTTCACTGCCAGGGGATACCCCGTCTCCTTGTAGTGCTCCACCGCATGCCCATTCCCCCCACTGCCATCGAAGAACCACTTCCCACACAGCACGGAACCGTCTGTCAGGTTCAGCCACAGATTCTCCCGCAGGTCACACTTGGAGCACTTCCAACCACTGCAGGAGGAAACAGGAACAGACAACAGAAATATGTAAGGTAGGAACCAGTCCCGTGTTTCCCACTATGGCAGGTCAAACCAACCCACACAGCCAGCCTGGAGTCATGCGAGGAAATTCTGGGCTGAGTTCCTGCCTTTAGTTCAGTCACCCTGGACTGTATTAGAGGGCCTACAAGGAACAAACCTTACTACCCTCACCTGGGGGGAATCCTAACACCATTGTCTAACTGCACAAGTGTTTTGGCATGTTTAGAGGCCTGCAGCTCTTCTTCCCAGGAGTCAGATTCCTGCTTCCTGTAGGGTGATTTTGCACTGAGGAGCGCGTCACAAGCTATCGTCACCTGGAAGACAAATGTATGTCAATCAAAACCTAACACGATTCAGTGACTGGACAGGACTTGGCACTCAGCCTATTGCTAACCACATACAGAACTGGTTATCAGTAAGACTATTTATATACTGAAATGTGCATCTAATCTTTTAGACTGCTGTTATTATTTTAGCACGAGAGTAAGTACATGTACTATGTGAGCTTTCCTAGGACAAGCTGGCACCATAAGGGAAGGAATACAGGAGGTAAAAGGAAAGCCAAGAAACAAAGACAACTTATAAAAATGACTGACACCATATTATAGCTGGTTAAGAAAGAATTTTATGTCCAAAAAAACACCACACATAAGAAAATAAAGCACCATCTTGATAAAAACAGAAACAGGAGACAATTCCTATGACCACTTTCACACACTCACTGACCAGTGCTGGTAACTCTTCTATATTGGGTAATGAGATTTCATAGTGATCAGGAAATATAATAAGTTTTGCTTCATCTTCATATTCAAAGTCATCACTGTTGAGATCACTGTTTGTCTCTAGATCTGGAAAACAAGATGGGGATTGTTAGGAAATTGTCCCTCAATGAAGGTTCTGAAATCATGGCAGGGGTACCACTGCAAGCATTGCTTGCCTGGCATCACCCTGCATGTTGACACTGTCAGTAGTTTTTTCTGGCCAGAAATGTTTGTGAAATCCTGATCTGAACTGAAATCTGACCATCCTGCAAGAGGATGTTCTGAGGACCAAAATTTCCACTTGATGTCATCGCCAATCACAGACACAGATGATTTGGCCTCTCTCCAAGCACTGCTCTGTTGCAGACATCACATTCTGCAAAGCAGCTACCAAAATTCTGCTCATATTGCACCAAATCAGGACATAATACTGCTGAGCCTTTTACCCAGGATCTTGAAGTGCTATACAATATGAAGACCAGAGCACACCACACATGCCCAAATTGCAGAACACAAATAAAAAGAGCATCCCATATTTTCCAGATCACAGACCTGGCTGAGACGTGCTATGGCTCCCATCCATCTTGAACCTGTGTCCTTTCCTCCCATGAAGATGTCCCTGGCTGGAAGTATTCCTGCACCTCATCCATAGTCTTGAATAGCTACAAGTACAGTTACACTAACATTATCCCTCTCCACTCCTTAACCACTGTAACTACTAGTTTAAAAAGCATGCATTAACTACTAAGGTTTTCTTTTGAAGACCAGGCCTTCAGAAGTGTTTATGTACATTCCTCCAGTGTAAGAATTACTTTTCATGCTTAAATATGAGCCTTGATCAAGCAACATCAGCTTAAATGCTTGTTCAGAAATATGTGGACCCAGAGAAAAGCCAGGAGGGAACTAAATGGAGAATGTTTGTATCTGTCTCTTCAGGAAAAAAATATAATTTTTAATTAACATAATAATCACATAGTGACAAGAGTGAGTTAAAATCTTCTTCATTTCTTTCCAGGACAAATGAAAAAGTTAAGATCAAACATATCGTATCTGTCATTTCACAGAATTAAATTGCAAGAATAGCCCAGGCAATTATGGGATTTTCTGGATCCTTCTCCCACCTGGAGATGAGGGATCTACTGTATTCTGATGTATCAGACAGTCACTGACAGAATGAAGTCCAACCAAAAATGAGATGCATTAGTGGTAGCCAAAGCTGTCTCTTATTTTCGTTCCAAGTCCATGCATATGCTTAATGAGACATTCAATGCTAAACGAGCATCGGCAGCAACCACTGCACCCCAGGAATGCCTGAAATCTCAAACGTGCATTTGAGAGAGGTGAGAATGACAGAAACCAGATGCAGAAAATTAAGCTCTCTGTTTGCCCAGAGAGCAGTAACAGATTGAACAACCCTAATGATAAAGTAAGTATCAAAAGATATTTTAACTTGACCTGGAAAGAACAGCTCTTGAGAGGAACATCGATTCTTGGCTCCCCTCTGCACCAGCCAGTCCTAAGGGGTGACAACACCCACTGCCAGTGACTTTCAGCAGCATAACCTCTCCACTCTCAGCAGCAACCAGCAAAAGCCCCTTCTCATCAGCTCAATACAGACACAAAAGCCTCATACTCAAAGCATAATATTTACACAGAAAATATTAATTCATTACTAATTCCCCAAATCACACTATTTTCATAATGATCCCTTCCCTTATTGAAGGTGACCAGAAATCTCACTTCAGTCCAGGCCTCTTTCCCAGTTTGTGTTAGAGCCCTGTGTTTGATAAACAAGGGAATCTCCACAGATGCAATGTGTAGCAGCTATTTTGCTCTATGAAGCAAATAAACTGAGTATCTCCAAGCTGATGATACACATGGCAACATATCATAGGGAATTTTCACTTAATGCCCAGAAATGTAAGGGTGGCCAGCAAAACCAAAATATTGACCATCTCCTAAATAGGACAGAGGTTCCTCAGAGAGGATAAAAACTCAGTGAGTGTTTAGCCAGGTTTGGAGGCAGGAAAGGCCTCTTTCAGGGTTGCATTCACACATTGTCTCAGCCACCAGAGGGAACCTGGCACCAGCTCACACAGCTGGGATCTGTGGACATGTGCAAGACCTGCTCTTATCTTCATTTCCTTGAGATACTGGCATTAGGTTTATAGAATTTACAATCTGCTGTATTGAAACAGCAATGACACTGTTGCCTGTGTTCAAAGTTCAGGCACACACTGCAGCTCATCTCACAACAGACAGAGAGAAGAGACTTTACTGCTGCTGAGCTGACCTGCATTTGAACCGGTGATCCAGGGATGAAAGGCTGAGTATCCTATTAGCAATCATCTGCTGCCATCTAAGGACTTCACATGCTTAGGAGCATCAGCCTTCTGTGTGCAATGGGTAGGGCACGAAGTTCCTTTTTACCTTTTTGGGGTTCATACCATTTCCATTAGCAGAAAAGCAGAAAACAGTGTCCCATCAGTGTGGAACTCTGGATGTCTGACACTCCAACATGACAGCATCACACGCCTTGTTTTAAAGAAGGATACATACAGCTTAATAACAGCCCCAGGAAACACAATGGGGATTTAATTGGATTTTGAAGGTGACCAAGTAAAGCTGGTACACTTCCACCTACACAACTACTCCCTTTGACTAGGAAGTAAAAGGACCTTCCAGAGCTTTCTGGTAATTATCACTCTGAAGACAACTTCTCAGGGTGCAGACTTAGTACATGAGAGTGGAAAGGACTTCTAAGGTCACTGACTGAAATCCTTTGATTCAGCAAATGACCATATAAACTAATCCCTTTGGGTGACTGTCAGAGAGATCCCTTAAGGATGTTAGTTGAAAACCCCCAAATCACTACTCATATTTTTAAATCTTGGCTTGTGTGTGCTGAGAGCCACAGTTGTTAGGTTCAGAAGGAAGTTCTACTTGCATTGTATTTTCTGTGTCTGTGCAAAGGCTGATACGGCTGAGAAAGCATAAGGGTAGATATAATAAAACAGATGACTGTTACTTTAGAAGGCAATGGAGCCCACACTAAGTGAGGGCAGAGGTTGACCCTGAAGTCACTGGGCATCATGTACATTCTGCAGGCAGTTTCAAACTATTGTAGAACTTGAGACAGGAATAAGAGTAGCTATAGGAAAGGGGAGGCAGGTGAAAATGGAGCTTATTTGATTAAAAATTACTCTAACACTAAAGGCATTGAAAAAATGGGAAGTTTCAAAACTATGCTTCATCCAAAGCTGCTTCTTGGACAAGGATGTTCTTCCAAGATGCTCTGTGAGTAGAAGCATCTCTGGACAAAAAACCAGCTTTACTCAGTTTTAAGACTGAGCCACAAGACAACCAACCAGTTTGTAATCTTTCCATACAGTGACAGCTTGATGGTCGATGTCCACATGACATTATTTTCCCTCTAGTGCACAAACAGCTTAGTCCCAGTTAAACACTGCAGCCACTAAACAAAGTATCCATAGGTTATAAATGTTGTGTTGGGAGGCCAGGACAACAGGCAAAGCAAAGTAACAGACATGTTAAAACAGAGGCTCAACTGACGTTGTTATTTTGGGCGAGTGGTCAGTAGAGTAAATTTACTCCACCTCACAGGCATCATTTAGTGATGGTGAGAGAGGCATTGCTGCAGAACTGACTGAAGACAGCAGCTGGAAGACAGAGTACTGTAATGTAAACCAACCCAGCACAGGGGGAAGAAAAGGAGTGGAGGTGCCCAGATCAGATTTAGACAAGTTACCAACTGACTGCACTAATAATAGTGGCATAAGGAGACTCCAGACAGGACCCCCAAACAGGATTTCCTGCGCATGTGGATGTGTCTGTGTGTGTGTGAAAGGGAATACAAACATGAAAATTGAATGAGGATGTTGACTAGAGAGTCTACAACTAATTATGAAACCCTAGAAAGACATCTCAGGAATCTGGTCTGTCACTGAAAGCAATGGACAAACTTGTATTGGCTTGGAAGTGGAGGCCTGAGTCTTTAATTCAAATAATTTCTTTCTGAAGCCTCCAAATAACAGTGAATTGCAGCAGCAGTACTTTGCAAATTATAAGCCGTTCAGTTCGTTTGTCTTCAGGAACATTCAAAACACTGACCTCATTAGATGAACTATAAAAGAGAAAAAAACTTTTTAAAACCCCAAACTCTACAGTCATAACATCCTCCTTTCCAGAAAAAGGAAAAGCAGAGTATTCTGACAGACTTTGAACAAAAACTTCACTTTGGAAAATCCACAGTGGTTCTGTTCTGTTGTATTTATACAACTTTTTATGGGTTAATATGAAAATTAAATTTAGACATGATATTTCTCTTGGTCCTATAATATCTTTTTTTTGCCAAACTGGTTCCATATTTACCATAGTGTAGCCGATTTAAACACAAGGTTGCATATCAAAAACAACAAACAGTGCAGCTGCTTCTTATCTGAGAACCCTGTGAAGTCATGGGGAGCTACTGTCTTCTCCCATCAATTAATTTATTTCCATTTTACAGGCTGGAACTGAAACTTATTCATTTTATATAGCCACACATATTGACAAGCACAAAATATCTCCAAACTTGCTAGCCTACATAACAGTGCAATGAGGATACTACTCCATACATCCTGACAGTCTGCTTTAAATACTACTCCAAACCCTCTGAAAGCTTGCACTGAGCTGAAGTTATCATGTCCACTCTGTCTAGCAACACCTAAAGCAGCCAGATTAAAGGCAGTCTATACATTTTAATTAAAAAAAATGCTGTTATGCTTCATGATTACACAGAACACTCACAGCCAACACCTTCCAGCCTTCCCCAACAGAAAACCAAACCAAAACATGCCCCAAAGCCAATGCACATGTGCACATGCACACACACTGTGCTATGAATCTTCTCAGGTTTAGGGAAAGATAAATCTTCCAGTTGACTGACCCACTCAGTCTGTGTTTTATTGCATTTACTAAATAGCAGCAATGCTAGAAAGTAATCACAGAACCCAAAACATGTTTTCCTAATACTAAGGAGATTGAAAAGGGTTTAGTATCTTTAATAGTTTTACATCAAAGAGGATTATAACAAGCAATGTAACAAATGCCCAAACTGGATTGACTTTGTACACAAAGCTTAAATCTCTGGGCCTTAGGGAACTATTCAAAGACACCTAGAAATGCAGGAATTTTAGAGTTACCCACTGACCACTGTCTGGTTTTTGTCTGACAGGGTAAGCCCCAGGTGGCAGGTTACCCACCTGGGCTGGCAGCAGCCAGCTTGGTGCAAACCTCTACCAGTTAACAGGACCAGTTAACCATGAGCCAGCAATGTGCCTCCAAGAAGGCCAATGGTATTCTGGGGGGCATTAGGAAGAGTGTGGCCAGCAGGTCAGGGGAGAACATCCTGCCCCTCCACTCTGCCCTGAAGAGGCAGCAACTGGAGTACTGCACCATTTCTGGGCTTCCCAGTTCAGGAAAGACAAAGAACTACTGAAGACAGTCCACAGGAGCCCTACAAAGATGATTAGGGGACAGAAGCATCTCTCTTATGAGGAAAAGCTGAGAGGACTGGGCCTGTTCAGGCTGGAAAAGAGACTGAGAGGGGATATTATCAATGCATACAAACATGAGTCAAAATAGAACCATATTGGGCAGTATAAAGCTTTGGAACATTCAACTAATGATAATGAAAACTGGCTTATAAAAATTCAAACAGCATTTTGTGAAACTATTATGAAGCTAGAAGCTTGGGAATTAGACAGAGTACCCACACAGCAGGAGAGTACAAATGAACACCTACGCAGATGGCTGCTATAAGAACTGAACAACCACCATTCTATATAATAGAAAGAAGCAAAATGAAGTGCCGATTGTAAGTGGTGCTTAACTTTATTAAGCTAAGAGAACACTATTACTGAAAGTCTGTATCTGACAAAGGGAAATTACTTTGTTGTAATCATGTTCATGAGCTGTCTTGTGCAGTCAAAGACCTGCCATTCATTTAAATTAAACTGTAGCCTTTAAAATGTTAATTAGGTGTTAAAGCCAGATGCAATATTGAAGAACCTTTAATTTATAAGTTTCAACCATTTTTCTTGAAACATTCTCACATGTTTGTAACAGAACAGCCATGGATGGATTTGTGACAATACCAAAAGACTAACTCACCATATATATTCCTTTTGTTGTCTTTGAGAACTCTTCTATATACATTAATGTGTACACACAATAAATACCTCTTTGAAAGTTATATTTCTGAAGTTAAATTAAAAGATAGAAAATGACTGTATAATAATTTTTAAATTACTTTTTTAGATATTACCTAAGGTCAGAAAAGATCTATTTGAGAAAATCTGCTATTTCAACTTTCCTTTACTTCAGTGTTCAACCTGCTCAAAGTTTTCCCAATATACATGGACAAATTCAGCAGGACCAATTGTAGTATTATGGAACCAACTGTTTATGAAAACAAAGCTATTAAGCTGACAAAAGCATGTTCAAACAGTGGTATCGATGCTAGTGTGAAGTACAAATTGAACCCTTCCACCCACCCAGGAACATTAATCAGAATGAGATTTGTGATACAGAATGGTAAAGCTCAGGGAATTGTGAAGTCACTAAATGAGGGAAAAATTTTGCCATGGAACAAGCTTCTGCATTTGCCAAGCTCAGATTTAAATTGTCAAAAACATAAACACAAATTTTGTTGTCCACCAAGATTAATTTCAATGGTTCTGAGCACCTGCTCCTTCCACTGAATTTAACTTGATCATGGCTGATCAGCACTCCAAAAATGAAAATTTACCACAGATACACGTATTAGAAACAAAAAAATAGTATACCCAAAACTGACAAGTGACTGGTTTTTTACAAGACTGACTTAGAAACCAGAGAATGTAAACTTTAAACTGTGTTGTGTTTTAGACTCTCAGTTTTCATGTCTAGTACCAATTCTCCTCAAAATTATTTTTTCAGTATAACTTGGAACAAATAATTTTTGTGTAGACTTCTAATCTTCATTACAATTTAGAAAGACTTTTTTCCATTTTGGTTAAAGTCCTGTTTGAGTTCAGTTGCTGGAAACTAGCTACTTGCTAGGTTTTTATTTCCACCAATGCCATAGCCTTGGAAACTACATTACCTATACTTACATATATATCATTGTATCCACACAGCAGGAAAAATTTCTGATAGAAGACTTCTCATGCTGGGTATAGCATTAAACTTATTTTATTCGTATTCTTAGCAGTTCCAAAGTGATCCAGGTTTGAAGACACTGTGTTATTATTTGGATATTTTGGGTGAGGTACCAATGCCAGAACATGTGTATCAGGAGGTAGGTGGTACTGTGATGTAATTCTGAAGTTCTATTATTAGGTCTTGTAAAGCATGAAAACAGTGGAGGAAAAAAATCAAAAGAAAAAGCCCACAAAAAATATGAAGAAAACACTGGAGAACACTTCTCTTTAACCCTGAGATCAGCTCAGTTGGTTAGAATATGGTGCTAATAAGACTAAGGGGATGTGTTCAATCCCCATATGGGCCATTACTTAAGATTTGGACTTGATGATACTTGCAGGTCCCTTCCAACTCAGAACATTTTGTGAAACTCTTCATTGGTTGTTTTTGTAAAAGTAAAATTACACATCGTAACCAGACTCCTCGTACTCAGCCTTCATTATTCTGTTTCAGACAGCTACTTCCTAGCAATGTTATAAGGAAAGCTATAGTAGTTCTGGACTGATTCCTATGTTTCTTTTGTCCCACTAGCCTCTTTTTGAACCATCTTATTATAGCACATAATGAAATAAATCATCTCAACTCTGTAAGGCACTTGTAAATGGTCTAAGTATTTTTTCAGACTTCCATGTCCATCATAGTTGCATTATTGTGGACCTTTTGCCTTGTAAGATCTGATTCATCTGATGTGGTATACTGTTGCTCAGTAGAATTAGACTAGTGAGGTAACTTTAGCTCACAGTACCTACATTTTAAGTATATTTAACTGTAGCACAAACATTAGTTTACTGTCACTCCCTTTCTACACCTCATGCTGATGTTTCCATGAAAGGAGTGCAGATTTATTATTGAAGTGATTAAGGTGGTCTTGAATCCATGGCCCTGTTAGTGTTTTCATTGTAAGGATTATCATGAAAAAGAAACTGCAAAAACAAAAATCAGATAAAAATAATAAAACCAGCCATTCAGAAATTTACTTTCTCTTTTAAGCTTGTTATTTTTAAAGGTGATAAAATGTTATGTCAGCTCAAACAAAACTAGTCACTTGAATTAACTGGAAATTCTCTTCTCCTGAAAGTGCTGCAGATACTTTTGACAGAAATAACACATTTTCCTTCTTTCAATTTGAATGGTCTTCATTCTTTCTTCCCCCCTCAAATATTATCTTCAGAAAAAGTCTTAGAGGAATATAGAATTCAGCAATATTTCTGGTACATGTTAGTGCTTGAATATTTTCACTTCCATATAAAGCAAATATTAGCCTTTTAAAGGAGCCATAGTTTAAGAATCAGGTGGGAAGCACAGAAGTGTTGGATGCACCTCACTGCACTGATGTTCGTCCTCAACACTTTGCACAATGTGAGAATGTTTAATATTTCCAACCCAGCTTATAGATAAGAATCTCTGGTGTCACATCACAACTGACAGTGCTGGTGTGAGATTTGTAGTAAAACAATATTCCAGCTGTAGCTTTCATTTACAGAAATAAAACATCAGAATGGAAAGGGCGTGTGGGAGCTAGAAGATAAACATTTTAGTCTTTTAGCACCATTTATACAACTAACAGGGAAGCTATAAAAAGTGCATATTGAAATGTAAGGAACAAACTGAGCAATTAAGAGTGTAGAGCTTGCTTTTTACTTTGCTAGTTCTTAAAACAAAAATATCCAGGTAATATTTAGTTCCTAAATATAGCCAATGCAAGCAGATCACCAAATATAAATAACCTTTTCCTAAATAAATATGGGGCAGGCAGTCTTATTTTTTCCCCATCAATCATTAGAAACTTCACATGCAGGAAAAGTCTCAGGGGATATTTCTGGCTGGGAAAAAGATCCTCCCTCTTCAGTTTTAATCAGTCCATCCCATCTGTAATGGGTTTAGAAATTGTTAATGACATAAAGTGACAGTCAAATGGCTTTTTGGTCTGCCAGTATAGGGTTTCTGTGAGCTCTCTACAAAACTACTACATACAGTTCTCAAAGCTTCTGGAAAATGATCTCAATTACAAGGGAATAAATTCGATATGCTGGCAATCACAATCAGGAACTGCAAAGAAAGGTTTCCTTAATGCTGTTCTTTCAACTATAACGTACGAAGACAAATCTGTCTGTGAGGCAAACCACGTAGGAGGGTTACTAACACCTGGAATGTAGGTGTATATCCCAAAATATGTAAAATACACAAACATCTGAATAACATTTAAATTCTTTACTTTCTGAATGCAGCTGTAATTATAAAACCTAGCATTTATGCATAAAGATTAAGTGGAATAGTTTTATATCAAATTCTTACAATAAAAATTGGCAGTCTGTGTGCATTAGTATCTACCTGTTTGGAAAACCTTGCCAATATTCAAATATAAATGTGGACCCAGATTCTGAAGACTTTCCTTAATCAAAACTTACTGTTGGCTGGAAAGCAATGCCTAATTTGAACATATTGTCATTAAAAAGTATTTAATTCTAAACCTGAAGAATTAAGTTCCCTGAATCTCGCAATGTTGTATTGAAATCAATTATTTTGTATATCAGGCTGACAGTAACAACTAACAAAAGTTTAAAACATTTCAGTTTGAAATGTAATACAAATCTCCACTAGAAGATCAAGATACTGAATATTGCTGTTAGTACTATATAAAAGAAGAAGATCAGATTCTGATCCTCCACAGTCTAAAACAAATTACCTCTTCTTTAGCTTAATAAAAAATAATGAAATATTTGCATGAACGAACTCAGGGTCTGGGCAACTGTGCATGCCTTAATAATGTATGCATATTTTTGTGTATGAATCATGTTGGAGAAGGTTAATAATGGATATGGAAATGAAGATTTGCAAAGTTTTAAAGATAATTTTTACTCTTCTACAGCTAAGCATTTTCTTTCAGTCTTCAGAAAATTCATTATACTAGTGTGTCAGAGAAAGTGACTTTTCAGAAACTCACATCTATGCTAAGTTTCACTAAAGTGCATTGCTCTGGAGAAGTCCTATATCCTCCTCATTTGCTGACAGTCAAAATTTCTTAAAAACTGCCTGTAAGTGATCTCTGAAAGTCTATATTGTTCCATATTTGCTTCCCAATTTTCTCCTCATGGAAATATTTTATCATATTATATTGTAAAATAGGAAATATGAAAATATCTATTCCTGAGAAGTTACCTATAGCATGAGCTGACAGACTGTAGTGTTGCTGGATGACTTTTGGTCATGTGATATTGACAGCTGAAATTCAAAGAGAGAGCTTTTCCTGGAAACAGGGTGTTCCTTGGCTCTTAGTTAAACATCATCATCTTTAGGCAGTGGTATCCCAACAATTTATTGTGCTAAACAGTAAAAGCAGAGTTTTAAACACTCTAGATGCCAAAAATCCTTATGTCTTGGAAGATATCACCATGTTGCTTTGAAACTGCATATTCATAAACAAAATTTCAATCTAATCTAGATCATTGCCATAATAATCTGTGAATGATACAGCTATCATCATACCTCTCTGACTGTTTATGTCAAAAACTATTGCAACTCAGGCAGAAGATCTCCAGACTCAAGTTGTGGCAAATGTTCTTCAGCAAGTCCTCAATACCCTGGGCTTGCATAAATCTTTCAATTGTTCTTACAGATCAACAACTAAGAAAGATCAGTGTTCTCTCATCTGAAGTCCCAAGTCACCTCTCACTTATGTTGCTAAAGAATATGCATTAGAACTCTTTTTTTTTTAGGAATCAGTTGCTGGATCTATTTCCTCCTGCAAAGCTCAGTGTCTCTCTCTTGTCTCTTTGTTATCTCTTCTCTTCATTGGTTTCATCCTATAGTTCTCAGTGTAACTGTGATTTCCATCAAATTCTTGAGACACAAACTCTGGCTTCCGCCCACAAGATTTCAGCTTTCTTACCATGTACTTAGCCCTCAGCAAGTGTCTGAAGCTCCCTATACATTATGCATACCTGAATAAATCATGCTGCTCTTTGCTGTGACACCTTTAATCTAATTTTTATTCATCCTTTATTATTAACCATAATATTACTGCCAAAGAAATTCATTTTGGAAAGTAAAAACACTGTTTTGATGCCATTGAATTTGTTCATTCAGATGACCTTCTATCCAAACCCTTGAATCTTTTAATTTCGTCATATACTGGAGGTTGTGTGTGGGGCAGGGTGAGAGGAAAGTTTGAGCCTACCTTGGGTTTTCTTCTGTTCTCTTCTTCTAGTTCTTTTTCTGCCTTTGTGGAAGAAGAACTTAAAAAAGTAATGAAACTTTTCTATATACATTTGCATGCATTTGGTCTGCAATGTACATATAGTATGAATTTGGACACCACCACAGTTCCAGTTATTTGCTTCCTCGAAAAAGCACAGCTATCCTTAACACTAGTAGGGGAAAAATCCTTAGAATCTACACTGGAAATATTTATCTTATTCACTATAAGTAAAATCAAAAAGGAAGGAAATTTTTACCAAGGAAAGGAAGTATGACATTTTCAAGCAAATTTGTGTTTTAGGCTAGAGATGATTGTTTAAAAAAACCCCAAAAAAACAACAACCTGATATTTGTGTTGCATTTTCTGCATCTTCAGTCATCCTGCAATAATTATCAATAAGGTAAATTAAATATAAGAAATCCCATTTATAATTCTTTATTTTTTTACTGACTCTGATTCTCTATAAACTGGAGGTAAAAATTTAAGAAAACTGAAATAAGTCAATATTATTTTTAACTGAGTGCCTAATATTGTTTCTTCCAGTGTTATTTAGACCAGTCAAATACAGTGAGAACCATACTGGTCAAGAATTCCCTGGTTATTGCCATATGTCCTGCTCTGTTAGGACTTTTTTCCAGATACAGAGCAGTAGTTCTGTTTCATCTTACAGTGTTGTGTAATTTAAAAAGAGATTAAATTTTTTTCTGTAGCTATCTTCCTTCACTTGTTAATCTCTTCTCATTTCTCATCATTCCTTCAAAAATTTTTGATGCCTTCTCCCATTCCAGTCTCCCTCTCTCAGTATATTTCTCCTACTACTCTGCCCTTGATCAGCAGTATTTCTCTCTCTGCACTTCACTTATGTCAAGATTTCACAATCCTAGCTGTTGACTAAACACCTACCCACATCCAGTATTGTGACCTACCTTTCTGATCTCTCACAAATGTGTAGATGGCACTTCAAATTAGCATGATCAAAACAGACCTTTTGATTTCCACATTAAGCCTTCCTGCCTACTAAGTTCTCTCAACACCTAGACCACCCCTTACTTGATGTTAAACAGCCTCAAAATTTGGCCCCACGGGGTTCCCCCCGAGTTCAAAGGAGAAGGAAGGGACAAACCTGTTGGTGCAGATGATGGCACAGTCTGGGCCAGAGTGGTGGGCTCCTCCTGGCCAGGGTCT
>JAOXXN010000137.1:19086049-19096510 GCA_026770055.1 Myrmophylax atrothorax
GGTGGACAGCACCCAAGTACACAAGGAGACAGGGTCAACAAAGGACTATGTGGAAGCAGCTGCTCACAATACCTAAAAATAGCTTAGCATTCCTCCTTTTTGGTAAAGCTCCACCAGATGCTCCTGGTACCTTCTGGAAAGAGAGAGAGGAACAATTAAAAATCCATCAAGCAAGACAACAGTAAATCAGCAATAACCCCACACCATTCCCATTTCTGACACACATCTATCTGTTCGCAGTCCTTCTACCAAATCGCAGTCAATGATGACCAGAATTTAAATTCTCTTTATTCACCTCAGACACTGGGACTCAGATCACCACTGCCCACCACTCTCATGGCGTGAGGAAGTTCCATCTGAATCTTCCACTCTTGGCTCTGGAGCAACTAAACAGAGGGTGTCTCGTGGTCAGGCTGTTGTCCTGTCACCAAGACAGGTGACATCCAGCACCTCTCAAACCTCTCACTACTAGATTAACAACTGTATTTCCTAATGACTAAAGCTGGATCAGAGGGAGAAGAAAAGGCACATAAAAGATTCAATCCTTCATAACTAATTTCAGTAGGAGCATTTCACTGTGATGCATTAGTCCAGAAAAAAGTTATCTTTCCATAAACATCCATGTCTGCTTCCATTAAGATGAATCAAATTACCACCACGTTTTCTGTATGTGTGGAGAAAACTTGACAACACTCAAGCAATTGTTTAGTGGGATTTTGTTGTACTTTTTAATTTAAGCTCCACAGCAGGGAACAGCAACTTGCAAGTGAGATTCAGTTTCAGCTACTACTTTTCCAGTTCATTATAGCTCAAACTACCAGGGAAAACAGTAGTAGCTGAGGAAATGTCAAAGTCAATGCACTTGCTTCTTACACTGTTTATTAAATGGCATCATTAAATAAATCAAATTACTTCTGATAAGCCTCTGTGGCTATTTGATGCCAACATGATGCATTATGTAGAGTGTAATGTTAGTGAAACTGGCAAGGTTGTTAGGCAACTTTCTTTTTTTTAATAATAATATTGGGATACAACAGGTGGAGAGAAACCAGCCAAGAACCTGTCAGCCTAGGGAAAGTTCATGTTCACCTCTGCTCCTTCACAGGCAAAAGGGTCACATATTTTGGGTGGTTCCCTTCACCATGTAAATAAAGCTTTGGCCTAAGCAAACTGCTTGAATCATCAGTGAGGTCCTATACATCATAGGAAAATTTTCCATTCTTAGAAAGAGCAGATGCCAACAAACACCCCTTGGTTGCATTTAAGAACAGAATCCATTACCCACATATAAAAGTCCTAGGGAAAAAGGAGTCAGGGTTGGGACTTCAGCATTTAAAATAAAAATTAAAAAAATCTTCAATCAAGTGAAAATAATAAGCAGAACTTCTCTCGCCTTAATACTACTGGAATTTAACAAGTGGAAAGGAAGCAGCCAGGAAACCAAATCTACTTTAAAAAAGTAGCAGCAAGAAACAACATAACACAATAACAAATATATTATGAATAAATTAAATGTACTCCAAGGATTATAGTTTCAGAACTAAAAAAGTGTTGTTTGCAACACTAGGAAGCTCCAAATGAATTCTGATGTCACCAAGTGGAATACTGTGAAAGTCATTAATACTAGAGATTTCAAAGAGAAGGAATTCACATGGAGTGTTTATATTTAATTCAGGCTGGCAATGATTTCAGTTTGATTTTTCAAACTGCCAAATACATAGGAATTGCAGATGTTCAATACTCCTGAAAAAAACCAAACCTGATAGTTTTACCTTGTTTCTCCACCTGCCAGAAATCACTGCAAACACTCCCCATGCACAAAGCCATTTTGGTTTCTAACAGGTATAACACACCCAGTGAATGGGAGTGCACAGGAGGCATCAGTAGTGGCATTAAATTTTATTTGTGATGCTTCCAGGACAAGGTGACAGCACAGCCTGTTCTGCATTCCCTTGAACTGTATCAATGTCACATTTTTTATTACACTGCCATTCCAGAGTAACATCCAGGAACCCATCACTGCAGGAACCTTCATGCTTCTCTCCCAGTGCTTAAAACAGGGCTGAGGTATCACCACAGCACCGAGCTAAAGCTTTGCCTGGAACTGAAGAGTACCAGTCAGCTGAAAAATTCTGAAGAGTGACATTCCGGGGTGGGGAGGGGGAGAAACAAGTAAATTTTCTTTATTTAGCTGAGAGTTTTACCAGAGAGTGCTCCGTAACTTGCACCTTGTCCACATTTCTGATGATTCAGCAGATGCTGCTGGTGCTGATCTGCCACTGGCAGCTACTCCAGCTCTACTTAAGCCAACAGGCTGAAGATGTGACCCTTATTTTCTAATTGAATTGCGACAAGATACACAACTGATACCTATTCCAAACATCTTCGGAAGCAAAGTGGGATTTCTGCAGCAATGCAGTGCATTCTACAAGGATGATGCCAAGGGAATCACAGGCAAGAATAGCACCCTCACTAAAAGAGTCTTAACATAGCATATCCAATGCCTTTGGCTTTACTGTATCCCACACCATCAAAAGCTTGGCTTAAAAAACCAAAACCACAATGCAGCATGTGTCAGACACTTCATAAAACTTCCAGTGAAGGCCCGATGTTTCACATTGCTCAAAGGAAAGGACAGCACTTAAGAAACAAATAGTCATGGTAAAAAAAATCCACAGCTAATATATGAGGAATCCTGGCTATGAGCCCTATTAGGTGATGCAATCTTCACCTGCACTGTATAGTCAAACCCTGTTTCCTACCACATGACCCAGAGCACTAGTGCGTTGCCACCTTCAAACACAGAGCCAGCCCCTCTGCAACATCATGATTCACAAGGGGGAAAACAGGAACCGCTGAACTAGTTCAGCTGAAGGGGTATGCAACACCAAACATGTAGTGGAATATTTCTCTCTATTTTGGAGTTCTTCAGCCTAATCTTTATCAGGAAAGGAATTTTGGAGGCCTCATTGTAATGCCAGTTTACACTAACATACTGGAAGGAAGTTATATACAAGGAAAGCTGACAGGATTTCTGCCCACCTGTCTCTAGATAGCATCTTTCAGAAGCGTTAAAGTCTGTCAGAAGAACAGTCGCTAAAACTAGTCTCTCCAAAAACTCAGTGTGAAGTAAAATGTTGGTACCCCCTTTAGAAGGAAAGGCAATTCTAAAGTATAACAAACATTATTAACAATCTCAGCCTGGAAGACATGCAATCCACCTCACTGTAATTCTGATAAAATATGAACAGTCATCTACTGGAAATAAGATAAGTGGTCAGGGCACTTTACATAACTCAGGGTCTTCATCACCCCAGGGAAATATTGCTGTAGAATGAGAAACAAGTGCTCTAATCCACTTCAAGCAGCTATTTAAAGCCCTCTAACTTGCCAGTAGAGACAGAGCTTATGGGAGAGTCAGCTATAAGCAAACCCAGGGCCTTCCATATAGCCCTTTAAAGATGTCAGACAAACCACACACAAACAGAGTTATGAAGCAAATGTTCTAAGTTGCTGTTGATATCCAGGGATAGTATGTAAGAACAGTGAACATAAAGTTTGTATGGGCACATCCATGTGTGGGGGGTAGACTAAAGGAGGGGCAATGTGTGTCTCCAGAACCCAGCACTAAGCTAAACTTAAGATCCCAGACTAGTTCAGGATTTGACCATACAGGAATTTTAGGGGCAAAAGAAGTCCTGTCACCCTGAGATGAAACCTTGTATAAAATGTAGATCTCAGAAGCTTGCAGACAAATCTGAACCAAACCCAGTAATTCTACACTTCAAAGGCAGGCAATATGCATGTGATACACAGAAATGAGTACTGAAAAAGATCAGTGGAAGTCAGGAACAAGTTGCCTTTAAGATCTGACACTTTAGGGTTTTTGATTCATCTCAGAACTGAAGTTATAGGATTGGTTGGGATCAAAGCACCTGAACTGGATATCCAGTCCCAAATCTGAACATGTTGATTTCTTCCATTCAGGATTTGGTCTTTGTCTGAAATGCATCACCCAAATGAGCACAAGAGACCAAGGACTGCTGGGTAGTTAGCTGGGAAGCCACAAGTCTCACCTCTATCACGTGGCGTTTCAGATGCAAATACACACACTGTCCTGTTTTCCGGTAATGCCTTTCAATATGTTCCCTTCCAAATCCCAGAAATGTGTTCATGCACACATAGAGTCCTCCTTCTGAATCCTAAAAGGAAGGACACAAATGGTTACAACACAGAAGGAACTGAGCAGAACAGCAGAAAAAAACTCCAAAGAATTGCAGACCCTTTCTGTTATCACACAAGCACTTAAAATACGGCTTTCATAGCACATTCTGTTTGCATTATCAGTCCCCTAAGAAACTTCCATATCATATCACATATTGCATCACATCATTCCACAGCCTAAAAAACCTCTTTGAAATAGGTTACTTTGCAACTACAGATTAGTGATTGTCCAAATTGGAAGTCTAGAAGTCAGTCTTGAAAAATTCCACTTGAGTGCCAAATCCACAGAGATTTGTAGATGTAGAAATTTGTAAAGCACAGAAATAATGAAGCATAGACATTTATTTGAAATAGTAGAACTTTTTTTTTGCCATTTGATTGCAAGAACATCATTCCAAATCAGAAGCACAGCAGAGCTGATAGTCCACAGATTCAGCCACAACTTCTACAACTGATCACAATCTTGTCTGAGGAAAACAGATCTCAAGTGACCTTACAGCTCTTAAAACCGGCCAACAAAAAATTGGCTAGTGTTTTGTGTACATTCTTCAGTATCTGTCAGAGATTCTCTCCGTTCAGGCAATTAGAGCTTGGAGACAGGGGCAGTACAAAGGAAATATAAAGATATCTGCTCCTGGTACTGATCACAAATGCTGACATTTCAGTGACATAATCTGGCAGGAGTCCCACCACATTTTGCTCTCCCAAAAGCTGAGTGTTGATGCTGGCTGCTACCAGGGCCTTGCTCAGTTTTAACACCCCTCTAAGATCTCTCCTGTATCAACCTGCCAGGAGGACTTTCAGTCATCTGCTCGTTGGTGTTGGGTCAATTTTTTCAAGCCCTCCAACATGCATTGTTTTGAATAGGTGGTGCATAACAAAGATTGAGCCTTTCAGAAGCTCTGTGACCTTCCTTCTATTGTGAGCATGTTTGTACTATTTGATAGTACAGAACATCTCACGTGAAATTCCCAAAGAACAACATGAACTCATCCATGGACACCCTAGGAGGAAATTGAAATACATCTATATAAGCAAAGATCCTTATCTCCAAAAACAAGTCACATTAGAGGCATACATGAATATAATTATGTATTGAAAATTGCTGCAGCAACAACTGCTTCGACAGTATACCACCTGATAGTGCCACACAAGTTTAAACCAGCCTTGAATGTCCCACTCTAAACCCAGTTAATTCTCCCCAACCTGTTTCAGAGACTGGAACCAAGTATTTCTGTAGGACTTGAAGGAGTCTAAAAATCCAGCTTACCTACACCTGTATGCTACTCTTTCAAACATGCCCCCTTCTATCAATATCAATACAACTAAAGCCAGAACTGAAGAACTGCCCCAGACCCCAATAAACAGGGGTGCTCCCAAAGCAGCCAGCAGAGCCATGGAGCTGAAGAGCAGAACAGGAAGAGAGAGCAGAGAATGATGTTTCACCCCAAGACTTTACAAAATACTCATCTCTTCCACTTTCTTAATGGGAACCAACACATACAAGCTTCAGCTCTTCAGATTTAACTGAGAGGTGAACATGTAATGAACTGCAGAGCTGTTGCTTTACCTGCTTCTGAAGGTCAGGAATTGCCTTGAGCATTCCAGGATTGGAATATGAAATCTGAAGCAAGGGTTTAGCCTCTCTGCCATTCACACTCAACATACACCATGAAGTCCTTCTTGCAGCCTCGAGATATCACAATGATTACATTTGCAGACGAAACTATTCAGCCATCTCATTTCTGATCCACATAACCCCTGAGATTCTACATAAAAAATCCCCAGAGTTACCTTTAATTTTAAATATTTACTGTGGAGTATTCACAGCCTTGAGAACTGTAGCTGGTAACTACAATTGTGCCCAAAAGAAATAAAGTTGTTGAAAGAAAACTCCAAATCTGGCATCCAAAATATGCCCCAAATACAGTTTTTTAAATTTATTACCTTTATTTTAATTTCCACTACTGTTTCACAGATTTATCTACCTGAAGGCCCATTATACTTCTGCAGTCTGCTCTCTATCCTGTATTCCAAATCTTTTTGCACTATTTCCTCTGAGAAAGTCACGGATGCGCCCTCTACAAGAGGATCCTACAGGTACCCAGTCTAAATAAAAATATATAGTGTTGTCACTCTAGGGTCTCAGGATCTTTGTTTAAAGTTTTGTTTTCTTGGAGACCAGTGTCTCTTTTTCTGGAGGGAATCCAGGGGACCACTGAACCATTTCTGAGAAGCAGCCTATGACAACAATCTGACACTTTCAATATATGAGCTAAATGTAGAGTCTGAGTAAGTTGGTTGTGGTTACTAACAAAACAGTTATTTCTCCTGGAGAACACAGGCAGTGTTCTCTCACACAGCTTGGAAAGAAGGGGATAGACTGTCCAAAAGCCTAAAAGGTCACAGCAAAACAGGGGCCTGTGTGAAAAAGACACCTTTGTAGATGTATCAAGGATTAGGCCCCTGTTTGTTGCTCAAAAAAAATGCAGTTGTGATCTAAGACAAACTTTGTGCTGGTTAATTTAACCCTATGGACCACACAATCAGTCCTGGAAGGAATGATACTTTACAGAGGCTGTGGCATGTAAATCTTGGTATTTGACATTCATTTTAGATAGGCATAAAAGCTTATGCTGGAGGAAGGCAGCATATCTAAAGTACTGAAGACATAATTTTAAACCAGAAAAATATTAATTGTTCTGGCACGCAAACCCAGGAATTTTATTTGGGTTTTTTCTTTGCTCACTCTTGTTTGAGCACATAGTGGACATGCAGTGTGAAGCTTAGGACAAAGTAAAGTATAAACATTGCCTTTACTTATTAGCCCAGTCTAAAGATATTGTTGGGGCTGAAGCTTGTACTTCCTCAGGCCTCCATCACTACCCAGAAGGGCACTCGAGCAGATCTGTCCTCTCACCTTCTAAGCAGAATGAAAAACAATTGCTCTTCACTGTATTTCTTCCTGTCCTTTGCTGCTAAGATGGGCATGGTATGACAGGTGTTTTGTCAAGAGAGGAAGACACACAGTCCACACCAGGGAGAAAAGTATTTATTAAAAAAAAAAAAAAGAAAAAAAGCTGCTCTTACTTAATTTGTGTTTTAAGGAAGGGAAAATACAGAGAATCCACCAAGAAAGAATGCAAAAATGCACCAGTTACTCCCTCTCAGGCCTCAAAAACAGAGCAAGGAAGCTGGTGGAGAGGTCTGG
The DNA here is from genome assembly GCA_026770055.1 of Myrmophylax atrothorax. Taxonomy (NCBI): domain Eukaryota; kingdom Metazoa; phylum Chordata; class Aves; order Passeriformes; family Thamnophilidae; genus Myrmophylax; species Myrmophylax atrothorax. The sequence goes on from JAOXXN010000137.1 coordinate 19,093,485, forward strand.
AAACCCCAGTGCCAGTCCATGAGGACACAGAGAGGGGTCACCCCCTCACTGCACACTGCTGTGGCACCAGACACTAACAGCTTTCAAACGCTGCTAAACTGATCAGGAGTTGAACTAATGACCTCTATCCCATTACCAACCCCCTCGAATCATTTAGACTCCCCAGGGAAATCCAGGGTTTAGCAATTTCAGCTCCTGAGGTGGCTCAGACAACAATGAATTTATAAAACCACAACGGCTGTGGTGATTTACTAACACAGCAAACAATTACAGGCTTGGGCAGTGTCTGCTGCACAGGTGTTTGCTTTAGATCCTCCAGAACAATGGCAAAACCTGCTAACACAGGTATCAGAGTAACGGTGACAAAAGGAAAGCAGAAGAGGAGTAATAAGAAAACCTGGGCATCTGGTAAAGAGGTGGAGAGGGAGAAGCAACAGAATCAGAAAAAGGAATGGAACAACACAGACATACACAAACATTGATGTGAAAATACACACAGTGAGGAAGAGCCATGTACAACTGGAACTGGTGGAAGATGAGAGAGATGGGAAAAGAAGAGCTGGGTTGGGCAGAGAAAGAAAGAACAAATGATCTGAGAGCAGGAAATAAATCTTCCAATAACCGGACTGTTGGCTCCAAGTGCAAAAGAAATCCTTCCCCTGCCCTTCCTTTACAAAAGCACTGGATAGCACTGAATATTCCCCTGTGAGCAGATTATTTCACAAATTTCACAGCTGCTTAACGAAGATGTCCAGTAGCTCTGTTGTGGAATCTAGATGGGCACATGATCAAGGACAATCCATTACAGCACTTAAAACATTCCTGGGAAGAAAAAACTTGTGTGGGCCATCCAGTCATTAAAATGAAACCAAACCACCATTCCAGGAGGTGGACTGACTGCTCGCTCTCATGTGTAAATCACAGGAGAACTCCAGAGCAGGACATAGATAATCCTGGAGCAGTATCTTGGACAAGTCACAGGCACAGGCAGGATCAAGGTTTCACAATAAGTGAGCAAATACAATGGCAAAAAATAATGTTAGGTCAGGATTACCTGTAACCTGCAACTAGGAATACAGAATCCAAACCCATCAACCATCACTTTCGGGGGATCACAGATTGTCCACATGCAGACTGTGTGGGCCACTGACAGAGCTGTCTCAGACCCACCACGGCTGCCTGCTGAGCTCAAGCCTGGGACTGCAGCTCAAGCAGCACCACCTGTACTGCTTCCTTTGCAGCTTAGATTTAGGGAGCTCGATGGTTTTGTTTTGTGCAGAGCCCCGGCTATACAATTCTGTTGGTCACAAAGACAGTGCTGTGCTTCCAGAACAGAAAATCTGGGGAGAAACACAGAGGAAACCTCATGGTTCCACAGTGAGATTAGCAGAGCTCCAGCATTGTCCATTCATCTGCATCTCTGTATTTATCCTCTCACACTCCGGGTACCTCCCAGTCAAAGTCTCTCTGCTACCCAAAATACTCCAGTCCATCATCACTCAGGATAACAGGATGGTCAGTCCCACTTACAGGGGGAAAAGGTAGTAAGATCCAAATTTAAATCAATCCCAAGGAAAAGCACAATGCACATACACACTTGGTTGTCCTCCAAAGCAGCACAGTTATTTCTCATGTGTCACCAGCTGCAGGCACAACCTTTCCTGATGTTACCTTCTCCAGCTTCAGAAGACCAGTGAGTTAACCTTAGTGTTCTGGTGCACTCCAGCCAGCAAAACACTCATCCATGGGTCAGCTTTGGTATCTCCCTGTCAAACAACAGTACAACTCTGCTCTGACTCTTCAGGTGATCACCCGCCACAAAGCAATTCACTGCCTCAGTAACTTGAAGGTCATTTTGCAGGTAGGCCAAAATCCTTTGAAGTATTCCATTTGTCTTGATGTGTTCAGTCATTTCCTCACTGCTGTTCCCATTCCATCAATGGAAACAAGATATCAGCCTACACATCACAGACACTGGCCAAGAGTGACTTTCTGATTTTCTTCAAGGAATATTGACCAAAGGAGCAGCCAGGTAGGAGGTGTTTATTTCTAGAAAGTTTCACACATTATGGTCACCGCTATCATTTACACACTCCAGACTCTCAAGGATTTCAGTCTCAACTGCACTGTATAACAAACAGCAGAGCATCAGCACAGTTTAGCCTTTGGGAATTGTCCCAACATAACCATTACAGAGTTCCCAAGCCACAAAAATGAAGTCAGCAAGATTCACAAAGGAAGCTGTTGTCAGCAGCAAGGTTTTCCAGTGGAGCAAAGCCAAGCTTTCAGCTGCTCAAACAAACACAGTCCTGCGCTCTACACAACCAGACTGCTTGGTCCTGTCCCTGTGTCAGACTCATGAGCTGTGCTGGGGTTGTAACCAATGCCCTTCGTGGGGAAGGTTTCAGAGCACCTTCACGTACAACTTTGACAGCTTACACATAAGCCTTTCTAACACCCCAATTAGTATCCCTTTTCCAGCTGTTGCCTCTCCCTCAGATGGGTCTGCTCTAAAAAAACCCAAGGTCTTTGAGACCAGGATCCCTTTAAAAGGTGGAATTTCCACAGCTGAGTACTATATTTCTATAGAAATAATAGTAAGACAAAAAGATTACAGAATGCAATCCTTTTTGCTTTCTACTGAACACAAAGTCAGGCTCATCTGTCAAAAAAGGAAGGGAAGTCACAGTGGAAACAACAGGAGAGAAGAAACCTATATCACAGTAGCAGAGACAGAGGAGAAGTCACCAGGAGGAACGACTGCACCTCAGATCTGAAAAATTAGATGTACAGGACTTCATCAGCCAAACTGTAGGGAAGCAGTGGGCTCTCAGAGCTGCTGGACCAGTCACTGCAGGAAGCAACACTCAACACTAGGCCAGCCTTGTGTTTCAGCAGCAGCCTGCCTTCGCTGCTCAATTCCTGTATAAATGAATGGCTGACTGGAGTAGGAGCCTTCATCACAGAAACACAGTTTTCCTACCAGACACAAAAAACCCACGGAAAAACAATTAAAACTTAAGTCA
>JAOXXN010000137.1:19108714-19123571 GCA_026770055.1 Myrmophylax atrothorax
AAAAATCCAATAAAGCGAACTTATTATTTCAAATAATTGTTACTCTCTGATTCACTTTGTTTAATCAGGAAGATGAGGCCAGGCCGCGGCCGCCCTCAGCACCAGGCTCATGGCCGCCATGGCTGGGACTGGCACGGGGCGGGGCCAGCGGCGCCGCTTCCCGCCGCGGGGTGAAGCTGGGGGGCTGCCATCTTGGAAAAGGGCAAGTTCCTCCCGGCGCTCTCAGTTCTTAGTAAGGGCAAGGGGGTGAAGCCGGGACGTCGCCATCTTGGAAAAGGGCAGGACCATTCCAATGCTCCCGATCCTTGGTGAGGGCGACGAGTGAAGCCGGGCAGGCGCCATCTTTGTAAAGGGCAGCTCACTCCCGGTGCTGAGGGAGGCGCTGGACGATGGCGGCAGCCGCGGTGGTGGGGACGCTGGGCCGGCGCCTCACGGCCGCGCTGCGGCTGCCCCGGGCTCGGCCGGGCCCTCCCGGGTACGCACCGCGCCGCGGGGCTCGGGCTCGGGTACTGGGGGAGGCGGGCGCGGTTCCCGGGAGGAAGGAAAGCTCTGGGCGGGAGGAGGGTGTCCGTGTCCTGCTTCCTCTAACCGGGGGGCTACACGGGGGTGTGTGGCCTCAGGCACGAAGCGTTTTCCCGTGCCTGTTAAAGTTCTGCGGTCCTTGTGCTGGCGTTCTGTGCTTCACCGTGTTCGTAGATTTTGCCACGAGGGAGGTCGTGGGTTCTCCCTTCTGGAGACATTCCAAACCCACCTGGACGCGTTCCTGGGTCACCTGCTCCAGGTGACCCTGCCTTGGCTGGAGGGTTGGACTGGATGATCCCCAGAGGTCCCTTCCACCCCTAACGATTCTGTGATGTGCTCTTGTACTGCACAGCTCAAATTTACTCCTTAATTTTTAATCGTTATTTATCTCTAAGTATATAAAATTTATAATTAAATAAGATGAGGGAAAGGAGAAAACACTGAGATGAGATTTTTGGGAATAACCAAACCCTTGTCTTTTCCTCCCAGAATGAAACAAACATTCTCATTTAGCTGCATGTCACTTTTCTTGTTATACACAGTTTTCCTTCTAATTTTTATGCAGGTCAGCGCTGAACCTGTTCCACAAAAACCTACCTAAAGTTGAGCCCGTCCATCAGGTGAAGCTCCTGCACACAACTGTGTCTCAGAGGGGTCTGGAGGAGTTTTTTGATGATCCAAGAAACTGGGGAGAGAAGACCGTGAAGTCTGGTGAGTTATATTTAGCATTTCTGATAATGATCTTTGAGCCACTTGTGCTCAGCTGAAATCTGACCTCCTTTTTTTGCATCATAGGGAGTATTCATGGCTACATAAAACTTTTTTTTATGTCTATATGTACATACATCTACTTGTGCATCTTTATGCCTGCTTATTTTTGCTCTGTGTGTTCAGTGTTTGTGAAAGCAAATTGCTGTTGGGCAGAAAAATGTTTTGCTGTAAATCCTGTGCCTTGCTCTGAAGTGAGTGTGTCACAGGAGAGATGTTCTTTGATGAAATATGTGGTCCTATGGAACAAAAGTAGTTCAATGTAAAGATTCATCTTACAGCTTTCCCTTTTCCCAACCTTTTGAAAACACTAATAAACACTACATGTAAATGCCTTTTTAATGTATTTGTATATTTAAAACAAAGTTAAATATCCCCAAGGATAGCTTTCCAAGTGATAGTAGTTTTTTTAAAAAGTGATGCTTGTTCTGTTGATTCAGCTAAACCTGCTAGTAGAAGCACTTTTTTTTTCAGAATAAGAGAATTTTATTCTACTAAGTCACTGGGATTTGGTTTGTTTGTTTTTGTTTTGCTTTTTTACAGGGGATGCATGGAATATAAAGCAGCTGAGGGGCAAGAGCAGCGAAGACTTGCACAAACTTTGGTAAGGAAGATTTAATGAAGAAGCTTCTCTTTCAAAGCACCTCTGCTCTTTTAATTAAAACATGGCTGGTGAACTTATGAGCCAGTAACTTTAGTCTGCCACACAGCTCTGCAGGCTCAAGCCTGCTTTGGGCTTGGATCAGCCCCAGTTCTGGCCCTGCTCAGAACACAGCAGCTCTGCTGCAGGTGGCTGTGGGATAATTGTGTCCAGCACAAAGGTTTGGTGTGAAGATGCTGAGTTTGAGCCCTTTGGGGGTTGTTTGAATTAGGCAGAATTGGTTTTTAAGCGTGCTCTGGTGGGGCCAGGCACTGCTTTAGATCAGTGTGCTCAAGTCTGTGTTTATTCTGATCTTGAAAGTCTCTGAGGCTGGAGGTTGCATCACCACTCCAGGCAACCTGTTCCAGGACTGAACTAGCACTTAATCATTACTGTAAATAGTTTTTTCCTTGCTCTATCTTGTCCTTTTGCTGTGCCACCTCCAAGAGGAATCTGGCTCTGTCCAGGTAGTGAAAGACAACTTGGTGTTAACCTCTTTCCTCCCAAGCCTTCTTCATTCAGGCTAAGTAAACCTGTCTCCCTGCTCCTCTTGTATGTCCTGTATCTCAGCCCTCCCCACTTCTACTGGGCTTTCTCCAGCACCTTTTTGCTTCTTTATATGAAGCCAGCAGATACAGGATATGGGATTTTACTGTGCTCTCTCTAACAGGGTGGTGAGTGAGTAACTGCTGAGGTATCCAGAAGTCACTTTTGAATTACTGTGCTTTCTGATCTAGGTATGTCCTGCTGAAAGAAAAAAACATGCTTTTAACTTTACAGCAAGAAGCAAAACGACAGCTCAAGCCTATGCCAAGTCCAGAACGATTAGAAAAGGTAACTTGTTCATCCTGCATAAAAACACAGCCCCTAAGTAAAATTGCTCAGTGAAAGATGAAGTGTTTGTAAATTGTTTAAAGATCTTTTCTTTAAATTGGCTCCCTGATTTTAGTATATGCACAAACACTGCCCAAGTCATAGTTTGGCCAAGGCAGCTTTGTCATGGCCAGTGGGCTTTACTGGGCTGTGACCAGATTGCACAGTGAAAACTAAAAAACAAACAGCCAGTACAAACCTTGTGACAGAAATACAGACACCAAATCTTCTCTCTGCTTCCTCCCCACCCTGCCTCAGAGCTTTCTATACTTACAGCATCGGCACTGAATCTGGCTTTATGCACAAGCCAGCTGGTCTTTAAACAAATATCAGACCATCAGTTATTTCATATCTGTCCTGCCATCAAGTGAGGTTTTTAAAGCACCTATACCTTACAGTTCTTGTACACAGGGCCTGCTCAGCTGTTTCACTCAGTCCACAACTGAGAGAGAACTCATGATCACACTCTAGTGTATTTTACCATTGTTTTTCCTTTTAATATTGTCTTAGGTCTTTTCTTGAGATCTTTTTAATTGTCAGCATTGGTTTTTGTTTGCCCATACTGATACTATTTATCATTTCCAGGTAGAAAAGTCTATGGAAAATATAGACTTGGTTGTCGAAGAAAGAGAAGTTGCTTTGAGGCTTTTACAGACTGGCCATGAAAAGCCAGTACCTGGAGAGTGGAGATACGACTTCTTGGGACGCCCCTTCTGGTATGGAAAACTTTTGTTCTGTGTGTGGATTTTTCCTTTGGTGTGTCTCTACCAGAAAATCCTTAGCTAATCAGGGAGGGATCACTGTATTCAAATCTATTTTCTGGCTAGCATTCAGGTGTTTCTTGAGGTTTGGCTTTTTTTTTTTTTTACAGTGTAGTTATCATTGTTACTAAATCATTCAATGTCTCTAACAGGTACAATTTCAAGGAATGGCCAATACCATGGCACTTGAATGAAAAACACAAAAGGAAGAGATTCTATTACTTACCTCATGTGAATCACTTCATCAGGTAAAAAGATTTTTTTTTTACGTTTAAGGTTATTTTCTGTTCTGTTCTTCGGTTCTCCTCATTCCAACTTTACAGGGAAAAAATAGTAGTAATCTTTTGTTGTATTTACAGCTAGGAGACTGAAAATGAGGCTTTTTAAAATTATAGCTTGCTCTGTTTGTTTTTTCTGTTTCCATTTTAGTTCCTAAGAGACATGGTTATGCAGTTGCACTGTGAAAGTAACTTCACATGCAAACTACCAAAGATCCTCCTCAGAGGCTGAATTTCGGTAGAACTCAGAAACAGAAGGAAAAAAAAATTGCCTTGCAGGCTTTTTTACTTAACCAAAGCAAATGAATATTGAAGTTGTTAATCACCAACAGCCTCTGTCTGATAAGGGCAGGTGAGCTCATTAAGGTGGTCACCAGTTGTATGGAAATTAACCACAGCCACTTCTCTGTTTTAGACTCAGACTTGAAAAATTCTTACGTAAAAGGGCAAGGCAGCAAAACCTGGAGAGGACCAGGCGGAAGGTCTTGGAAAGGAAGTTCCCTCACCTTGCTCTGAAGTCTCGGAGCCAGTAACACGCTGGAAGAGCACTGCAAGCAAGTGGTTGTGTCTGTGATGGAACATTAAACATGTTCTGAAACCACAAACAACTCCACTGAGCGTTCCAGAGCCTCCTTTATTTTTTTTAATGCCACATTTGACTCAAATAAACTTGTGATCTGGAGTTAAAAAGCAGCTTTGGTGCCCAACTCAAATCATAACATTTGTTTCTAGAAATATCTGATAAATGATGTGTGAGCCAGCTGTTTCAAGAGTGAGACATCCATCAGGAACAGTGAAGAGCAGCAACTGAGGGCCAGGAGACAGTATGAAGTGTAGGGGTAGCGTTTACCTGACTTTGCTTAACAAGTACACGTTAAAACCGGGTAGAAAAAATTAAAGCAGCTGAAGCTCACGTGAGCCTTGTCCCTGATAGTTTTCCTTACATTTTTTCTGATATATTTTTCTGAATATTTTCACTGCATTACAGGTAAGTTACCCAAGTCACATTTGCTTTCTGCATAAGTGCTTTGGAAAACAGGCTCTTCAGTCTGCCATGATTTTTTTCCCCTGCTTTCAGTGTGGCTTCTTGAGTATGAAGTATCCCACATGGGAATTACAACAATGCAGTCGCCATCCTAGATTTGTAGGACAAATTCAAACACTTTTCCACGTGCTTTTCTGCAGAGTGCAAAATGCTCGAAGACTGCAACAGTCTTCTGTAAAACTGAAGTAGAAAGGTATCACTGCTGCTCTCAGTTTATGGGAACACCTACTTCATGAAAGCTTTTACCTCCTCATGAGGTTTTTTAGAAATTTAGACTGAAGTCACAAATACCAGCCAAATGTAATTTGGTGAAACACTGCAAGGCAACCAGTTCTGTTTCCCGTCAATATTTATCTCCATCATTTTGGCCTTCATTTACTCCTCTGCATCACACAGAATATCCACTGCTTAAACACAGAATCTTTACAGTAGAGAGAAAATCCCCGAAAGTGTTTTGCTCTCCCTCTGCTGGTGGAATATTCACAGATATTCCCACCATACTGCCATTCTTTTAGGATATGCAAGAGATAAAAGTTGATTTGACATAATAAAATCTAAGCACGAGTCACAGAAGGAAAGATTAAAATGCATCACTTACTGCAGAGTGCCAAGGAACCAATTCAGTTGACATTCCATGTTCCTCTTGAATATGAACTAGGCTGAGTCTTTTCCAGAATGACAACAGCAGGTGACTTGGGTCACTTAGGGCAGCTGGCTGCAGTTTGCCATTTAGAGATACATGGTTTATCAATAGCTTTGGAAATCTGGGTTGAGCAACTTTGCCTCAAGAGCAACTCCTGGTTCTCACAATAAAGACAAAAGCAGACTGGTTTGATAAATTACTTTATTGTTTGGAGGTAATATGAAACTTTTCAAATAGAAGCCTCATAATTATTTACCCACAAGGACTTTTAGGACATAAAAATGCAGCAGTACTGTTTACTTTCTGTTTATTTTTTTTTTAGATCAGTTAAATGCTATTTGGTTTTCCACAGCTTTTGAGAGAAGGAGCAAAACTTCATTGTGTCCCAAAACAGACCATCACACAGCTGTAAATTAAAGTAAGCTTAACAACAACAACATTGAGCTGCATCTTGACAGCCAGTTCCTGCTGAACAACAAAAAATATCATTCCCATTGTTGTGGCCCTGAGAGCACCTTCCCCATGCAAACACAGGCACTTCCTGACCCTGCTGGAGTCCCCGAGGGGTTCAGAGCTGTGACACAGCAGCTGCCCCTCGGGGTTAGAGTTCCTGCAACAGTGTCAAGCCAGACACACTGACTTTTCTCCCAGCCCTGGAGAGGCAATTTTTTTATCTCAATTTCCCTGGCTCAAACAAGTTCTGCTTCTCACCTACATCACCAAAGGCATTACATTCTTAGAAAGCAGGTGGAAAGCATTGATTGCTTAGTGAAATGAAACTGCTCCCTAAAAAGATTAGCAAACCAGTGCTTAATGTAACATTCACTCAATGGAATGTAACACTTTTGTGAGACAGTAAAAGCTTACACCCAACTAGTTACTGAATATAAACTTTCAGCTTTTAAAACAGCAGAGTAACTTTCTCTGCAAGTACTCACAAAGTTGCTCAAATATAAAAGACCAAGTTTTAGTTTTTTAAGAGAGGATTAAGAGCAATTTAAGGCCAAAGTACCAGCAAGGAAGACTAATATGTGAAAGTAGACAAATATTTAATAAATAAGCACAGGCATTTGCAAGGTTATGCCTCTATCTATTAGCTAACCTGTAAAGCTGTTCCCAGGAAAAGATACTAGAGAAAATAGATATTTATACAAAATTATAAAATGCTTGTTACATGAATTATTGCTTTACAAGGGATGTAAACATCCTTTTTCTATGATAGTACCAATTGGGGCTCTCAAAATTTCTAAGGTTTGTTAAAATGGAACTTGAATTATGCAAAAAAACACAATATAAACTTTCTACAAAAAAAGAGTCCATCCCATTCCTGAGTGTGCTAAAGCTATGAAACAGAAGGAGCACCGAGCAGGCAGCAGTTTTCACAGTAAGAGGTCTTAAGGACATTTTCTTTCTACACACTGTTTCCCTCCTTCTTCATACTCTTGTTTAGAAATCCACATCTGTTGAAAAGTACCCTACAAAAAAATAAACAAAACCAACACACAATAAAAAATTAATCAGAAAACAAATTAAGGTTAATTGAAACATGATTAGCTTTTCCTAGGAAGAAAACAAGCAAGTCCTTACATTAAATGAGGTAAAATGACTTGACTTGCTTAACTGCCAGTGATTAAATTCAAGGCAGCAAATGCAGTACCAAATGCTGATTTCAGTTTCCCTTTTCTATGCAGATAAATTAATCTCCACAAACCCTTTCAGTACTTAGTAACTTGTAGAACTAAGCTCAGAAATATGATGCAGAAACATGTTTGGTACTTTCATGGTCTACTGGATATATGTCATTTCTGGAGGCTGTATTTCAAGCCTGCACCTTGCCAATAAAAATGGGAGTACATGGAAAGATACGTTTTCACTGGAAATGCTCATGTCTGTTCTTTAAATTCTCTTCATCTCACCAAGAGGATGGCCAAGAAGATCAGGATTGCTACAGTGGCACAAACTGTAACACACACTTACTGGGAATTAGCTTTTTGGGTGACAGTGCTGCTTAGCACAGCAACACAGTAACACAGGTTCACTCACCAAAGAAGCCAAAATTGAGCCACCAATCCAGGAGCTGAACCTCCGCTCCACAGTCGTGTTGTTCGCTATCAACTTCAGGCGCATGCTCTGAGCAGAAAGGGAGGCAAACCAAAACAATCAAATTGCAGGCTGGCCAGTTTTAGGGACAAGCACAAGGAACTTGGTGTGCATACAGGGGAAAAAGGTCCATTTTATTAAATTTGCAATATTGCTCATCTGCCCTCTATTTAGAATTCAAGAACAGCTGCAGCGGATCAGGGCATGGTGTGGGTTTTACCTTGTCTCCCAACAGGGAGCAGCAGCAAACACTGAAGGGAAGGAACAGGCAGGTGAAGAGCAATTGTATCACAGTATATACTGTCATCTCCAACACTGCACTGGGACTAAAATGTCTGATGTTGCTGAACTTAATTCATCTAATCTTTTTTGGACCCCTTTTGCTTTCAAAATGCCTTGTAGCAATAAAATCTTTGAATTTCAATGGGTTCCTCCTCAGCAGTTTTTCCTAACATTCACAATTTCAGAGTTGTTACAAGCAGAACATTTTTCCTTGAATATGAAAATGCAAGAAATATCATAAACTGTAATGACTCTCATGAACACAGGTGTAAACGTAAAGTATTAATGCTTTCTTTGACAGTAAGTGATTAAAAAATGTATGTAAGTATGTTAAATCACCAGGTTTTTGCCTATGAGTAACCTGAGTTGTCTGCAGAATTGAGGAAAAACAATTCCCATGACAAAGTGACAGAGTTCAGGCAGAAAGACTGAATGTCCATCAAGTCAGTCAGCAACATTTCAGAAAAGAGGCCATCAAGGGAAATACTGACTATTGCTTAGGGACAATTATAGAACTAAGGATCACAATCTGAAAGCAGGAGTAGAACAGTAAAATATTCAAGGAATATTGAAATTTATTTTGCTTAAAAAGTTTTCAAGACTTCTTTTCTTTAAAGAAGGAGTTTTCTTACCCTGCAGAATCTGTTCAGCTGTCTGGTTCCTAACAAAGTCAAGGCTATGATACATGTTTGTGTGTTTACAGGGCAGAAAAGCAAAATGGTAAGTATTCAAAGCAGTAGTTGAAAGAGTTGCTTTACCGGTGGAGTTTTCTGAGAAAGCTCTCTGTTCAATCTGTCTGTGAAACTCTGTATTAGGGTGTTTCCTCCTGCTACAATCACACTGCCATAGAGGCCCTAGAAAGAGAAAAAACAACCTACAGCATTAACTCTGGAATCATTCTGGAAACAGCTGTTACTCACACAAGTACATATAGTCAACAGTAACAATACACCACTTGATGCCAACAGTCTACCTCTCCCAATTCAATTACTGACTGAATCAGTTAAAAAAGTATTTCAAGACAGCTCAATATTAAAGTACAGAGGAAGACAGAAGCCGCATGCTTAAGGATTCTAAATGATTTCACAGAACAATTTCTAGTATGGAGAACCCTAAACCTACAGAACTCCCCTGTATCTGAAGTGCTGGTTTTCTTCCAGCTGGATACAACCACAAAAGAAAGCTCTACAGCCCTGTGACTGTTTTCTAAATCACAAATACTGCAGGCAGTGAACACACACCATGGCCCAGTTTATTAAGCCTGCCTGATGTGCCTGTTAAGAGAAAAAATTTTTGGAACAAAATGCAGTCTGTATCAAACTTGAATCTTTTCAAATTGACACCTGAGAAAGGTAGAGCACAGGTTTTAAAAAGACTTTTCTTCTTTAAAACCTCCTTCTCTTCCTTCTACTCTCTATAAATTCCATAAACATAACCAATTATATCTGCCATGCCTAAAAATAGCAGTCAAAAATTATGAACATAAAATGCTCATCTGAAGCCAGTCCAGGGCACATTATGCAGTGCAGCCACAAAATCTGCACATTGGATATTTGCATATAGATAGAAATATTAAGTAAAACTCCTGATTTAACATTTTGTAAGAAAAAACAGTAATGGTGCATATCCCTATATACAAATACGTGAGGTTTACAGAATTATTCTAATGTATTTATCATTATCCTAGTAAATCCACATTTCTTCATCAACAGTGTTCTAGTCCCAAAATTGTGTATCAGCACAAAAACATCTATGCCTTAAAATAGTCTCTGGCTGGGGAACACTTACCGGCCTGATGTCGATGTCACACATTCCGACGCTTGTTGTGACAACGTGGCTCACACCCAACATCGTGTTACCAGATAAACCCTGGAAGTAAAATCAGGAATCTACACATCATCGCTTCAGAAGAGCAAGGCAGAGAAAAGCCCTGAATTAGTTGAATTTACAAGTATTGCTCCAGTGGGAGTTAAAACATTTTATTTAGGGAGGGAAGAAAAATACTTCCATGTTCCCAGGCAGCTCATCACCACCTACTCTGAACATTTCATCTTTCAACTGCCCAGTCCCTGCAAGACAGGGAAGTCCCACCCTCAAGAGAACCCCACAGTGCAAATACACACATCCACACCATGAATTTAAGAACATCATTCAAAAGGAAGCCAAGTGATAACTAGCAATGCAAAGCCTTCCAATTACACCTATCACAGTGGTTTTACCTTCACATTAGAAGGGTCAAACAATCCCTCGGGAATTTTCAGGCGCTCAGCACCGAAGTCACAGTTGTAGCCGTTGGGGAACTCATAATGAACTGTTGGCATCTGTGCTGCTACCCTGGAGCATCAGCCAGAAAACAACACACTGAAGTGCCCTGTAAACAGGCTGTCAGGTTATCCAAGCAGTGTTGCAAACTAAGGTTCCATTGGGATATTGTGATTGATTAGCTTACACTTTCAATAATAATAATAATGATCTAACCTTGGAATATTAAATAAAAAGCTAATCACCTGGATGTATGCTGTGTCCCTACTTTCATAAATGAACAGTTTTTAGATAAAATCTTCCTCCATAACAAAGCCAGCCAACAGCAATGAGCAGGCTGAGCACCCCATGCACAACTGGTAACTAATTTCACAAGAAGGAAAAAAGTAACGTACTGTTCATCATAGGTTGAATCTGAAACTTGGAGGACAGAAGCTTGGAAGTCCTGAATGACACACTACGGAATTAAGAATAATATGGTTATAAGAATTTCAGTCTTCAATTTTATAGAATTCATAGAACTGGTACTGACTTTTTACAGATTTTCTAGTTCTTCAAGAGAAAACTCTGATACTCTTGGAAACAAAACTTATCCATGGGACACTCAGGGCAGCTGAGAGCAGGAGGAACAACCTACTTACATTACACATGTAGTTGTGCCAAGACCTGGTGACCTGCGGTAACTTCTCTTTTCTCTTCCAGTTTGCTGGGGAGCCCTCACGAACTGCCTCCTGAGATTGAAGGGTACATGATCATCAGTTGGCCACTAAAGTCTCTGCCCAAGAAAACACTTGCTAAATAAAGTTACTTTCCCACCTTTGAAGCAATCATATATGGAGGAATTAACTCTATGTTCATTTCCTGAAACAATTCCCGGCACTGCATAGTAATAAAGTCTCCAGCAAGTGGTGATTTTACAATACCTGGAAGACAAAAAGGGGATCCAAAATCAAAAAAACCCAACCTGGAAAGTACCAAAATCATGAATAAACTCTCCCAACTAACTCTTTGTCCCACTAGGGATTTTTTTCCCAGTTTAAGGGGATACACAGATTTTAAAACAATGACAAAACTGTCTGAGCAGAAATCAAGCTAACTCAACCCTGATACTGCAATGCTGTTACCCATCAAAGTTTTTACCTTGCTGAAGCACATATCCATCATGCACTGGAATAGCAGTGGTGTGTGTTGCTCCACTATCCAGAATGAGACCTGTAGATCTCCCATTAGCAAAGCTAGCCAAAATGATTAAGGAAAATACTGTAATTTTCACTTTAGGAAACAATGTTGCCATACTGTTAGAGCACAACCAGGAAGGAGGGCCCCAGTGTTACTCCTTGGCTCTACAGAAGGATTTGTCATTTTCCAGCGTACACCATCTTTCTGTGAAGTGCACAACCTTGTAAAGAGAGCAGCATTGAACTTCCATTTCTGAACTAACTTAAACTTTGGATGTACAAAGGTGAGATTTCACATCAACACTATACAGCAAGCTCTAAGTGCATCCAACTCATTTAGATTCTGAAGCTGAACAGATTTTACTAGTTGAAAATAATTACAAATATTCTTCTTAAGGCTATGGAAACTTCAAGCTCTAATTACTGTATTAGTAGTGCGTACAACACCATTTCAGGTCTGTAATAGTCTTATCCATGGTATACAAGGGAAAAAATAAAAGTCTTGGCCTTCAAGGAAAACAGTCAGACTGGGAGAACTTCAAAAATTAGCTCCAATGCTTTAAAGTTCATAAATGGAATTTGTTTACTTCCTCCTTAGATGTTTATGGAAAAATCAATTTGAAAGAAGTTCAACGTGCTGTTATAATCCAAATTGTCTGGAATAAGTTTGCCATAATTTCCTGGAGGAAGGAAAAAAAAACCCCATGCAATGAAATATTTTGAAGGATACGCTGTTAGAACTGCAGTTTTACACAAGAAAAAAGCAGGGATGTTGTAGTGCTCAAACATCAATTCCGTCAGCTTTTCACGCTTTGCTCTCGTATTCCACTAAAAATAACAAATCCAAACCACAAATAAGTGACCAAAAGGACCATGTGTTTGCACGCTGAAAGACTGCTAACACAGTAAAGAACAATCAGAACTGCAGACAGTTTCAACTCAGACCAAAATTCCATAGAGACAGATTTCTAGTAATTTACTTCTTTAGAAGCTTTTTTATTCCAATTATACTACAATAAATTAATGCTTATCAATCCCACAAAAGTGATACACATCTTGGCTGTTACAACAGAGATTTCTTTACACTTCTACAGCTGTTCCACTATCAGTCTCTCCAAGAACTCTCTACAGAAAGCACCATGCCCTTTTCCAAGGGGAAAGCTACATGAAGTAACTTGCCCAGTGGGAAGAAAAACAAATCCAGATTTTCCAGTTTCCAAGGTATCTTTCTGCAGCTCTACTGTAGTTGTGATTAAGCCAGGATATATCTCAAATATTCAACACACTACTGAAAATGCTTTTTCATGTAAGGAGAATGTTAATGGAAACCTCTATTCAGACACCCACTGAGCCATCAAACATGAAACAGCCATTGCAAATTCATCTGCACTCCACAAGCTGCAATTCAACACAATGGAATAAAGAAAATCCTTTTCATAAAATTTTATTAAAGAAAGGCATAACACCTGTATGGTTTTCTACCTTTTCTACTCTGACTTCAAGATCTGCCCTTGAAACACTGAGCGTTATTAAATGACAGAAACCTTGACAACTGATTTGCCCAGAAATTTGCCTTCATCCACTTCAGCCTTACAGGATCACTTACAGAAACAAAGACAGAAAAGTTAAAGTTTCCCCATTATAAATGTTATTCTGTGTCATGTATTAGTAGTTGTAAGGCCGAATGAAACAAGAGATTTTCAATGGTATTTATTAAGTGTAACATATATAAGACAGCCAAACATCTTTTTCCTTTTATTCTAGGCAGTAAAATCTCTTTTTTTTTAAATTTTGACTTCTTTTCAATAAGCAAGAAACAACAGCATATTGCAAATACTTTCTAATAGAACTCACACAAACTATTTCAAATTGGGGGTTTTTTTAGATGTTTTCCAGAACTTGGCAAAGTATTTTAAAATTGTCATTTATGAAGCTAAGATTTAAAACCTGTCACCTAAAAGCCAATGTCAGACTTATCCAAGACTAATAATTTGTAGAGTCAGTAAAAAGACTTAGCAAAATGCAAAGCTGCTTTTACTCACTGGTGCTTCAGACATAAGGACAGGATGCAAACTTGCTTCAGATTTAATATGCATCTTGTAAGTGTGATCCAAAATTGCCTGGAAACTATCCCAGTCTTCAACTGAAACAAGATTGAGGCAAGCAGGTTAGTTGCTTCTATTTAATTTCATAAATACATAAAGGTTTTCCAATTTTTTTTTTTTGCACAGAGCTCCTTAGTCAAAAGCTATGCCAGCAGGTACACAACTTCCTTAACAGCTCTGCAGAATTCTCTTCCTCCACAACCATAATGATTTCAAGAATTAATCCTGAAAGTCCACCAGCAGTGAAAACCAACCATATTCCAAGCAATTTGTAAACCTGGTATCTATTATTACAGCTTGTTGACTTACATAGCACCTGTTGACATGAAAGCTACGACTTTCTGCAGCCTGGCAATACTATTTTAAAATCAAGTAAAAAATAAAGAGCACCATACTCATTCCATTTTTTAAAGGTGAAATGGCCTCCATATTCTCCCTTGGGACTCTCAGGGCATTGGTGTCTATGTAGTAAGTCGGGCCCCCTTGTTTGCCTTTGTCACCATCTATCTCCATCAGGGTGGTGCCATTGTCCCTTTCCAGCACCACACCAATGGCTGTTGGAAAATCAACCTGTAGGGCAAAAGGCAATCAGTATATGAGCACTAATAATGTTTTGGATGTTGTTTTTTAACTCACAAATTCAGAGGTTTCCTTAGACAATACAGTTATAATGAAACACAGTGCAATCTGAAAAGCTGTAACTCACAAACACCATCTAAGGCATAATTTCACATTGTAGTTCCATGGAGGTACAAAGATTCTCACCTTTGGACAGTCCTCCCCTGCATAGCCTGCTCTCACTGTGTATGAGCCAATGTCAAACACCAGAGCCCCAACTTCATCTGAAAAGATTGGTAATAAATAGTGAATGGTTATTAAACTCTTCTGCAATCCTGACCTTTCTCTGCCACTACCTGCTTCGCTTGCAAAAGGAGAAAAGCAAATCCAGGCATTAAGGACAAGACAGGCTTCTCTGTCCAGAACTCCAGTTAACAGGGCGCTGTTGGAAGCTTCGGAGCGGCTCTACCCAGGGCACTACGACCTCTTCCTCTCATGTGAGTAAAAGGGGAATTTTAACAGACGGGAAAGAACGTAGCTGCATCTAAACAGATCACAAGACAAAGCTTTCAAAAAGTTCTAGCTTAGCGGCCACACGAAGGCAGACAAGCTCGGAGCTGCCGGGGGGGATCGGGATGAGGAAAGGGGGACTGGAAACAGCGACTGGCCGAGTGAAGGGGCCACAGCATGGAACGCTCTCACCCCTGCGGGCCCCGATCCCCGATGATCTCGCTTATCTCTGCCTGCCCTAAAGCAAAATCCTGTCTGAAAGCAAGCCCCGCACCGCGGAGATCACGGTCGGGTCCTGCACGCCGGTCCCGCACCGCGGGGCCCTCCCCCGG
>JAOXXN010000137.1:19153447-19167036 GCA_026770055.1 Myrmophylax atrothorax
GAAGAAATTCTATTTTCAGTGTTAGTGGCCAGAGGGATAAAATTTTTCAGTCTGCAAAACAGGCACCAAAAACCCAAAGAATAATAAGATGGAAGAAATTCTATTTTCAGTGTTAGTGGCCAGAGGGATAAAATAAAATGTAATTTAAAAAATTATTGAAGATTTTTTCCTCTTTATGTGGGTTTGTGAGTTGTTTTTTGGGCTTTTTTTTGGGCGGGAAGAGGACTATTTTTAGATGACTCCTACCTGAAGAAGCAGCCGCATCTTAAAGAGAATGATAAGAAGTAGAAATACCAGGAAGCTTTACAACATAAAATGCATACAGTTTTTAGCAGGTGGCCAACTTCTTGTTTAGAAAGATTTCCTGCTGCATTAATTTTCCCCTTGCTGTTTCCCCCAAGGCTGAACGTCACTATCTGCTGCAGACAATGCAGCAACGCCCCGGTTTTATACTAGAGAATGATTTTTCGATTCACAAGCCACTTCAGTGTTCCAGAGCATTGCACTGATCTAGCATGGATTTATCTGAACTTGTAGTGATTTATTCATAGAAAGATTATTCTGTCTGGTTTGCGGGATACCATCCGGGATAAAGGCACATTCAGTAGCACAAACAACTGAGATCTTGTGGCAGACTTTTTGTCTGCTTGACACTTTCACTGATGGCCATGATATTGATTATAAGGGCAGTAGAATAAAACAGCCTCTAAAAAGTAAAATTCTCTATTGGAATGCCAACAAAGTAGTGCTGATGTGGCATAAACTTATTGTGTCTTCTATAGGTGGTGGCACTCTCTCATACGGTCTGTTTTCAAGGTTAAACTAAGAATTGTACAAAATATTCCCAGCAAGAGGTAGAACTACCTGAGCTTCATGTCCTCTGGCTTTAGCTGAGCAACCAAACCCGTTCTATGCTTTTTTTAGTGTGCAAATCAACCTGTTGTGTATGGAAATGATCTCAGTTGAAGCAAAGCAGAAAAGGGATGTGTAAGTGACTGTGAATGGATCTACCTGAATTTTGTAGAAAATGCAAGAATAGTGGACTTAAATAATCAACTAAATTAGAGTAAAAGTCTTTGTAAAGTCCCTGTAGAAGTACATATTTATGTTTCACATGTCCAAAATATATCCCATTGAAATGATGGACAATTCAACAAAATATATGTGTGGAATGTACTTAGATCCAATAGCAGGAAGCTGAGTCCAGATAGAGTCAGAGTGGAACTGAGGCAGACGTGTCTATTAGTGTGGGTCATTAAACACTGGCATATCTAGACAAGAAATACGATGCTTCACATGCACAGTAAATTGAGAGTTTGTCTACATAAGACTGCACACATAATCCAAATTAACATCAACATGTTAAGGGATCTGATATAGAAACTGCTTAAGGGATACAGCCCACTGTTGCTGTAAAATGTCAGCTGAAAGATTAGAATAATCTCTCTGGCTGGAAAATACACAAGTCCATAGCAATAGCTCTGTCCTGTATGTGTACAACAGACAGAGAACAAGAAAAGGTTTTCACTCTTCTGCATAAGAAAATATTATTGGTCCTGTCTCACCACACAGGTGAGACAGGACCGATATCACTGTAATTCCGCACAATCAGATAGTTAGATTGTGTCAAATCTTGTCTCATCACCAAGACCACTTACCATAAAATTTCAGGCATAAGAGGTACACTTGCATTAAAGTGAAATTTGAAGACTATCTAATACGGAAGTTTGCGAGACAGAATCCTTATCCACAGAAATCATGTTGTCAGCAGCACTGTTTGTTTGAATTAACGCTGCAGATTGGATCTAGTCCTTGATGCTGATCTCAACTTTTATGTAGAACATAAATTGAATACATTACATTTCCTACCACACCAGGCCAGCTCTGACACAAACACCAAAGCTGAAGTGAACAGGAGCAGGCAGTGCTCTCAGCCTGAGGTGCCTGGCCATTAGATCCTGCAGGATCCTAAATGTAAATGTGGTATACATATCCAAGCTGAAAGACGTCTCAAAAACATATCCAAAGATGTGTATTATTCTGACAACACGTTGGAAGCAGCTATTACTGCTGACACTGAGCCAAATCCAGCAGAGTCTTTTGATTTATTTCAAGAAACATGGTAAGTTCAGTGTCCTGAAACTGCATCCGTCACCACCAGCCCCTCAGGAAAACAACTGAGAAGGCTGGGGTTTGTTTTTTAATCGTTAACTTTGCACTGCTGTGCCTTCCTTCCTCTCTAAGCTTCCTTTTTGTGCAGATGAAACCTACTGATGCAGTGTTTGCCTATAGGCGTCCTTTTTCCTGTGAACATAGAAAACCCTGAAGAACAAACAAACTGTTTAAGTTGCTGATCCTGCATGTTTGCAAGCTCATTGGGAGATTTGGCTCACATGTAAGGACACAAGGATCCGGCTCCTAGGGAATAAACGTCAAAGAACATGAAAAGAAAAGCCTTGGTAGGCACTGGGACTATAAGAACAAAGAGTGCTTCCAAGTGCAGTAGTAAAAACCACAGGGAAATGTGGAATAGTCTGACAGAAGCAATAAGAATGATGGTTCTGAGTCAGGCACTGAATCAGGGAAAAAAATAAAGGCTTGGTCCAAGTGAATTAAAGCCACTTACATTCCTGGAAATGAATTATTTCCTCTTTATCAAAAAAGGAAAAAAAGACAAAGAGGTTAAAAATGTAATTATATATTGCAGAAAGAATTATATGGCAGTTTCTGTCTCCCAGGCTCATGTTCAGGGTATAGACCAGAACTCTGGTACACTGACTGACTTTCTGCAGTGTCTCAGCAGTGTTGCCTATGCTGCCTATTTACTTTTCAGTACTTCCTCTCAGAGCCTTTCTTTTAGTCTCTGTCCTCTACAGGCTTTTAAAGGAAGCTCTGGGTATTATTTTGTGTCCAGAACAAACAGAAAGCACAGTACTATCCTCTGTGAATAATCCCTCTCCTTCCCCTGTGAATTTACAAATACCATAGAAAAACAAAATGATGACAGAAATAGAGTTTTGTTAGATGATCCCTCAGTGCTGAGGACTTGGTTCCTTGCTTTGTCAATGAGTTCAAGTGTATCCGTTACATCATTTGCTATTTATGCCGCGATGGTCTTCAAGGAAGTGCTGAAGCCTCTGAGCATCTTCCCCCTGTCCTATCTTAGGCTGAGAATATTCTCATTCCATTCATCTCTGCCTTGACACAGAGTGCCTGAGGACCCTGGCAGAGTATCTGTCTCCAGCGCACACTGGGGTTTTGCCAGTCATATGTCATGAGGGAGGGTCCTCCCACTGGTATGAACAAAATGACCATGAAGGAAGGCGAACAGTAACTGCATTATGTCCTGCAGAAGATGGATGGAACTTAGAGGGAATATGGTTTAGTGCATTGTGTCTTGAGGCCTTGCTCATCAGTTGCATGATATTGCTGTATTTGTTTCCTGGTGTTTACAAATGAAATTAAATCAAGGTTGTAAACCAGAAAATCGTATTCACATGCTTTGTAGGTTGATGACAGATAGACTGTAAAATGCTGAAAAAGAGATCAGCTGCAATTAGTCTATAAAGAACCTTAACACCATTATGAATTTGACAACCAAGATTTCAAATAGTTAACTTCATTTCGTCTAATACGCTCATTAGGAGTGTCTTTTTGTGTTGTGTGTTGGGTTTGGTTTTTTGTTTGCTGGGATCTTTTTCTGGTTTTGTTTTGGGGTTTTTTTTGATGGATGGAAGCTGGTAGGAAATAAATATATTAAGATTCAGTTATTCCTAAAACTGTATCATTCAACAACAAAAATTCTTATGAATACATTAAGGTTTCTGCACTGAGCATACCCAGACTCTGCCAGTCATCAGAGAGGGTCTGTCATTCTTAATTGGCTGAAGAGTAGAAAAGGAGTGGGGTAAATTCTTACAGACTTTTTTCTGGCTCTCCTGATAAGGTGCCTTGAAGCAGATGATGTTGCTATATCACAGAGATCACCTGATTAAATTAACCAGGATATAATTAACATTACAAAAACAGTTCCAAAAGTTTTATGGGGTTGCAAACAGTATTATCTCTCATTATCCCAAAGAAAGTTTATTTCTCGCTACTTCCCTTGAGAGAAGAGTTAAAAATTGCCCTTTTATGGGAAGACAACTGACCAGCAGATAGCCAGAAAGAGCAATCTGAGCACTAGCAAGGCCAGCTGGAGCCCAGCCAGTGTGACTGGGACTGGTAATCCCCTGAAACAAAACTGCAGCAGAAGCTGCTGCAGAGACCTTGCCCAGCAGGTGCCACCTGGAGAAGCCAGTGACAGCCTGGCCTGTGGAAGTCTCACATGAAGCAAGGCAAATGGGAACAAAAGGAAAACAAAGGGAAGAGGAGCAGTGGGGAAAGGAATTAATCCTTGTTTTGTGTGGTGGAAAGATCAAACCACATTGCACTGTTGCAGTGTTTTGAAATATGTTTTGTCTTAGGACCTGATCCTACTGAGGCCAATTTCAAGTCATCACTTTGATGCACAGTGATCCAAATAAGCACCAACTCTGTGCTTCCCTGCTCACACAGACGCACAGTTCTGTTGGGTGCTTGCTTTTTAGCCCGGCAGTGAACCAACAATGCTAAAACACCTTCTGTTTTGCTGTGTCAAGGGAACCAGCTATCACTGCAGCCACATCGCTAAATCACATTACAACCCTCAGCCTAATGACATTTGTATAGATCTCCAGCTCTCTACTATTTGTCACTAATCAGAGTAGTCTGAAGGTAATCATGCAGGGACATTATCCCATTTGATGTTCCTTCCCCCAGCCTTAGCTACTCACTTACATAGTGCACACACAAGCCAGCACAGCCTGACTTCTCCCATTCCTTTTGCTATCTTTATTTGTCTTTCTTGGAGCAGAAACGATCGAGAGGTCAGTGAGGTTATTGTGCCAGGTCTGTTGCTCAACTTCCCAGTTCCCTGTTGCGGTGGAATCTTGCAGGAAACTTGAAGAAATCCAAACAACAGCCAAACCTCTTCTCACACTTGCTCTGCAAAGTCTACCCTGCCTGTGCAACAGGGGCTGTTGAACATGATTGAGCCTTAAGAGATTAAATATCCTTTTATTACAGTGTGCCTCCTGCATTGGAGACAATGTTAGGGTTCATATTAGCACTACTGAGTGCTTGTTTGCTCTTTCTGTTTTAGCATTGCAAAAAAAATTAGGTAAATTTTCTTTCCTGTTGCAGGTACTTGAAACTGCAGTGAATTTCATGAAGTGAGTGGAATTGTTTAGGATTTTAATCAGTGTAGCTGCAGAATTTGACCAGCCATTTTAAAACTTTTGCATTTATTTCTAGGCTTCAAAATGTTATATTAATAATTTAAACAATTGTTACATTGACCTTGAAAATCTTGTTAATCATAGTAAATACAGCATTTGCTTGCTAAAATGGAAAGAAGAAATGCTCAGTCACTTAGAGCTTCGTATGGAAATCATCAGGAAAACAGCTCCTGTTCTAAATATAGCTGTCAAACTGACAGGTTGCAAAAGAAACAGATTCCCAGTATTCAGTAGTTACAAAAGATCAAGACGATCCAGTTTCATCAGACCATCAAAGAGGGAGACTTGAATTTGTTGAATTCAAATCAGTTTTCTCTGTTTGGTCTCTTAGGCTGGTCCTAACTGCAGGTTTGTAAGAAACTCATAATAAACTTCTGAGCTGTTACTCATGCCAAGAACATCAAATAACTGTCAATTATAAGGTGTCAGAGACTTGAATAAAAATGCAACTGCCTTTTTTGAGAAGTACTTTGGGTTGATCACAACCACTTTGCCATAAGATGCAATTCTCTGCATGTGCAGTTAGCAACTGGTTCTGGCAATTTCCTTGTGGGAATTTTTCCAGGGGTATTTGATGTAAGCAAATGTCTCTGTAAATAAGCTGTGGATACACTATGAGGATCATTTTGAAGTCTTTTCTGAGAAAGACACCTCTGTGTCTGCTTTAGTTTAAACAAGAACGTGTAACTTTATCAATTCCTGACCTTTTGTCCCTGTCCATTCCTCAGCTCCACCATCTAATCCAGTCTTCTATTCTTTTTAGTAGTGGAAGCCTTGGGTTTTTTCACATGCTTGTTATTGGATTTACCAGGATACTTGGGACTTCTTTGCAAAGGTGCTACTGCTCTGCTGATTGACATTCAGCATGGGCAGGCAGAGCAGGCCAAGGAAAGAAGCAACAAGCCAGAAATGAACAAAAACCTTTAGATCTTGAGTTCTTATTCCAAATGTCTTTGAATCAGCAGCTCTGGGCCCTTCCCAGCTCTTGAAGGAATGCCAGTTCAGTGCAGTGAGTGAATAAGGTGTGTGAGGGGGCGACTGCTCCTCTGTCAGTTGTAAGCAGCTTTATTTTAAAAAGTGTCTCTTTTTTTGCTGTCATTCTGGAGGTCTGAGTGGCTCAGAGGAGCTGGTAATGGCTCACAGAGGCTTTCTTGTCCATGACCTGTTGCCAATCCAGCCCAGGTCATTAGTGCTAGGAGCTGTTACCATGTTAGCACAGCCTCAGGGATGTGAACTGTGCCTTGGTCCAGTTTCTAGCAGGAAAGTCACCACAGGAACCAGCATTGCCATTGTCCCTAAGTGACTCTCACAAGCCAAGGGTGTTTCAGGGCAGCTTCTCCTGCCTCATGTCCTTGCCTTCACTGCAAAGAGGGAACACCAGCCTGTGAAGCTGTCAGGATGATGCTTTCCCCAGCATTGAAATGACATGCAGTGAAACAGGAACAGAAATCAGGAGCACCTTGGGTGAGGAGCATGAATATCTTCTGGTAAAAGATACACAGAAGTGCATGAATGGTTTCATTCAGAGTTTTGGACCAAAGCCCACTGTATATGAGGAAAATCATTAGCACACCATTAGCACTTGTGAGTTAAAATGGAAATTACTTCTTTATTGTAAACTCTGACTTTATTTTATAAAGTTTTTACTATTTCTTTTTTGCATTTTGCACATTTAGACTCTCATACCAGTTATTTTCACTCTGCTTATATTTAATTTCTCTCCTTTGTTTGTTCACTTGTTCTTCCATGTAAAAAACTCTGTGTCGGGTAACTTGCTCGACAGCAAGGATAGAAGGAAGGCAGGTGGGCAGGCAAACTGAATTCTGATTTTGACTCTGCCACTGGTTGCTTGGCAAGCTCCTTACACCACTCCATGCCTTACTTTCCCACAGAAAGAGATTCATAGTTGAAGAACAGCTTAAAATCTTTGACAAAAAAGAACTGTGCACCTACTAATGCTATTTATGAAAGAAAAACACACCTGAAGCCAAGTATTATATTCCATGTGCTCCTTAAAGTGTATAGTAGTTAAATCCAGTAAGGCTCTGCTCTTCATTTTCCTTTCCTGAATTAGTCCTAAATGTTGAGTCATCATCATCAATGCACACATCCAAACTACCTCAGACATCTTAGCCTTCAAACTGTAAAACATCCAAAGCATTCTAGATTCTTCTGGATTCTTCAGCCCATTTAACAAGTGTGATATTCAAGTGGCAATTCCTAGTAAGTTCTGAGACACAGTTACAATACAGATATGAATGGCACTGTCCTTAAACTTTAATGTTCTCTCTATTCCCTCCCTCCCCGATTAAATTTGGATAAAGTGCCCACTAGCAGGGCACAGCAGTTTGTTAAGGGCACAGTTGTTATATAACTTTATATTACTTACAGTCTTATAAAACTGGTGCAGATAATACCAGAAATATGTTGCTTCTCTGCCTAGGCCACAGTGCCATTTCCAGTATCATTAATTCACTACAGCTGAACCCTCTTCCCTCAGGCCTGGCTGGGGTCATAGCAACACTGCTGATGGAGATGCAGGTTAAGAGCCAGCAGTAGCAATATGCTGAAAAGCTTCCCAAGAATGGTCTCTGTCTCCTTGCTAACCTGGAAACCCAGCCTCTTGTATCAGATTTCTTAGTCAGTACCATAAAACTCTTCAGGTACCAAAAGTTTTGTAAGTTGAATGGCAAAACTTAAAAATTACAAGCTTGAGTAATATTTCTGACAACTCAGGGGTAAGCTCAGACCCAAAGTCCAGGGGAAGGTGAAATACATCTGAATTGATCTAATATGCAACACTTGACTGTGGTGAATATTTCTTTCTGCACTACACCCAAGAGTTAGCTTAGATTCCAAAGTAACTCACAAAGCTGAGTTCACTTATTGATCTTCCCCAAAGCATTTTCCAGTGCGGCACCTGAGAGCCTGGTGTCCTGCAGCGTGCAGTGAGCAGCGATGAGCTGTGCTCAGGTGGGCAGAGTTGTGGTCATGTGCAGCAGGGCTTGGTATGTACATGTGTTCCATTGGTTGGTGGCCCTATGGGAATATATCTAGGAAAAAGTATCACACCTCGGGTTTTCTTAGACATTGGGTAGCAGTGGAATGCAAGAATCTTCCATTAAAAATGTGACAATCAGTTTGATTTTGTTCTGATTAGAAAGTTGCTTATATTTGTAAGAATTTTTAAAGCTAACTAATGGACCTGATCGTGCTTCTTTGGTTGGCTTCCTATTTTGTTTCATAAAAAAGCCAACCAATTTCTGAACAGACTGAACAAAATAATTCTTTAATACTTCCTTTTTCCTAGTTCCACACTCTTTTACTATCCATGTCAGTTACTTTGTTAAGCTCCTTTCGTGACTACTCACATTTTCTCGTTTGTCTCCACTCATTCCACTTGGTATCTGGAGCGCAATTTAATGTACATTATGCTTTTCATTTGTTGAAGAAGCAGCTAAAAACTCACAAAAAATGATCATTTGCTGTTCTCTGTGCAGCAAACTAGTCCATGTTTTCTCCCTGTTGCACACACTGTAAAATTCTAAGGGTTCAGAATTAGGTTTGGTAAGTGTGATTTCCAAAGCAAGATCCAGAAGATTCCATGTTCACAATAGGTAGCAAAAGATTCACTTGGCTGAAAAGGGATAGGAGATTTTTCAAACTGAGAGTTAAAAAGGGATCTTCCTTGTTTCTGCCCCTCCCTTCTGCTGTTCTCTGCAGCTGAAAATGGGGCAGAAAGCCAACATCATGACATTTGAGCAGACAGCAGTTTATGGAAGTGTCTATTACAATTCCACACCCACACCCTGGGTAGAAAGGAGCCTTTTCCTGGCCAGTGCAGGCAAAGGTGCTGCCAGAGAGTTGCAGCAGATGTGAGGCTTCTTTCCCCGACTCTGGGGTTTGTAGGCAGACTTACATTTTTCTACGTAGGTTTTAAATACAGATTCCCCTTCCTCTGCTTGCTTACTCCTCTCCCCCTCCAAAAGAAATCAGAGGATTTCTAAACCGTGGTGTAGAGTTCTCTCAGCCCTCACGTGCCATCATTGCCAGTGGGCTGGGCTGCAGCATCAGGGAACGTGCAGAAGCACCGTGATTGAGATGAGCGTTGCCTTTCGGCTCACACAGTCATCTCAGACACTGGTGAAATACCCTGCAAATTGCAGGGAGCACGTCAAACCTGCTCCTGATCTCCGTGTTGCAACTGATCTCAGAAGGGAACATGTAGATCCAATGTCCTTTTCAGCCCATTTGATTTCTGTGGCTGTTCTTTTACGATGAGCACTTTCAGTGGTTCCACAAGTATCCTTCATCATTTTATCTGAAATATTAATGTATTCATAAATACATGCACATATATGGGCTGCATGTAAAGCATCTGTGCATATCTACCCACTCCCTTTTCTTCTATTTAAATAGCATTCAGTGATTGTTCAGTTCGCTTTGAAGGATGAGTCACCTGGCTCACCCTGGAGTCAGGAATCTAAACTTAAACCTGTAGCTGCACAACGATCCAGTTGTGTAGCTTGATCAGTTATTTTACCGAACCTCAAAAAGTAAATCCATGTTTTTTCAGTTTCTTAAATAAAAAGAAAAAGATTATTATTGTTTCTGCTTACATTATTTTCACCTAATTCTTTATTTGACCTAAACATTAGAGAATTAGCATGTGGATATAATTGGCAGCCCGAGAAACTGAAGTTCCCTGTTTCTTGGTAGCACAAGGACAATAGTAAAACACAGCAAGGACACTCCTGTCTGCCTGCCCCACTGAACAGTGATCCATGGACCAGAGCTGCTGGTGAGCAGCCAGTGCAGGTGCCATACACATTCCTTCTTGGAATTCTAGAGAGACATGGACACAGTGAGAGCTAAACTGCCACCTCGGATGCTTTTCATGAGGAGCACCAAGTAGTGTGCAGGGAGATCACCACTCCCTGGTGCTGTGGGAGGCCACCCCCATGTTATCAGACACTGACAGAATGACAAAAGAGGGTCTGTCACCCTGTGCTGAGCAAGAGGAGGGTCTGCAATGAGTCAATGTTAGGCTTCAGTGAGAATAAAAACAGGAGATCGAAGTTAAAGCGGTAAAACCTTTGCTGTCATAGTTAAGAATGAAGGGAGAAAGGGAGATCTGAAGGAGGATGTTTTCCCATCATGTATATAGACTATAAAGATAATATGTGTAATTCTGTTTAACAGAGTAATTAAAATGAATCAGTAAATTAAGTGAACTTTTAAGTCTCTATCCTTTCATAGGGCTCAAATAAAGAATGATGTGAGATTGTTCACTTATTAGTAAGGGGTTAATTGCCATTTAAATTCCTAGATCTGAAAAGAAAAGTGGAAATGTGAGGGAGAAAAGATACAAGTCAGCATCTCTCACCTGAAGAGCTGTGTGGATTGCAGAGGCAGAAGCGCTGTCAGGCATAAATGAAGAGTGGGGACAAAGCAGAAGGCAGATGTGCAACTGTGGAGCAGCCACTGATTTAACCAGTGACACAAACAACCATGACAGGAAACCAGGCTTGCCTCTGCAGAGGTGTCAAGAAAGTTGGATTGCTCCATCAATACATTAATTCTGAAGTCTGAATGAGCAATTTATTTTTTCTTTCTTTTTCTTGAAGTCAGTCAAAAGGGTTGTGTGATTCAGTCACACCAGTGCAGGGGATTCCCTCTGGATCTGCCTCTTAGTTATGAGTTGGGGGGGTTTTTTGTTGTTTTTTTTTTTTTTTTTTTCACTTTGACTTGTCTCTTTAAAAATATGATTTCTTCATGTGTATCCTGAAGTGTTTCAGGAAGGAATTAGATAATGGGCTAATGAAATGTAGGGGTTTTCTGGTACATGGAAAATACCAGGCTGCCAATGAACCCTGCATTTCTGTAGAACCAAGAAAAGACATACAGAGACTTTGGTGGTATTTTTAGCCACTTAGATTATACGTGTGCCTGTCCATCCTTGTGCCTTTTGATCTTAGCCCTGCCAAGACTGGGGAGTTTTTTAGAAACACTCAATGCTTCCTCATACCCTTTCACTGTTCTGACACACAGTGTTTCACAAATTTCCATCGAAAGGGTGTTTAGGGTTCTGCTGGGTCTATCTTGGCTGAGGTTTTCAAGGACAGCTGAATCAGCACAATCTCCAAGCAGGTTCCCTTACCCTACCTTCCCTTTGGAGGTGTTTCAGGCTCACTGGGCAGGAATCCAAACACTGGGGGCCTCCAGTAGCATTTAATTTATCAGAAACCAAAGTTGCTGCATTGGCTGTAGTAACTCATAACTCAAAGAGAACATGTTAGAGAAACCGATCTGGATATTGATTTTGAAAACTAATCTGGCACTGTATCTCAACATTTCTTTTTCACTGCAGAACAAATTGATTCCTTATATAAATTCTAAAATAATACAAAGCATATTGCAGAACTGGCATAAGAATGGCTCCATTAGGGGTAGCTCTGATTTTGCAAAGTGGTGTTTGGCATATGAAACCAGCGATCAGAAGAAGAACTGGATAAAAGCTGGTTGAAAAACACTGCCAGTAGGAGAACTGGGGATTTCCATTTCATTAGGAATTTGTAACTTCAGCTAATAAATGACTACACAGGGTGAGATGAGTTTTATGAGGAGGGGCAATTTCCTTTAATTGTATTGGTTGGCCCAAGACAAGATATTCCTCCTTGCAAACTCTGCTTTGCTGTTGGCCTTGGACCACCGCAGCTGCAGCATTGCCACCCCTGTGAGAGGAGTTTCCCTGCTGAGAACCCCATCCTGTGTGCTTCATTTTCACAGCCTGCTACTGAAGAATCTTCCCTGTCTCCCAAATGAGTCATGAGGATAAATTATGTAATTTTAAATGTTTTAATTTGTGCTGGAAGGACAAAACCAGATAATTTTATTATAACTAACTACCTAAACACCATCTGAACTTTTCTGGGACTTTGGTTGCTGCCTGTAATTTTCCAGAGCTGTTTCAAAACAGAACATGAGAAATGGTATGCTCATATCTTGTCAGTAATCACTACTCAGGGTTCTGAAGATTGAATTAGGGAAAATGTAAGGGTATAAGCACAGTTGAAGGGAGAAACATCTTTCTGCCAATTTCTGTCATTTATAAAAATGTAAGTGACTTATACAGTGATATTGTGACACTGAGACATTTATTTTCCTCTTCAGGTATGGTCATACAAAAGCAAACCTGTTCCTTGTTGATTTTTGCTGTGTGATCACTCATTAAATGCAAAGTAGATATTGCTGAATGACATCTGTCCTTTGGATAAACAGAAGACAGGTGTATTGCAGTGCAGGAAAGCACAGCACAGACTTTGCAACCAGGACAAAGCTATTAAAATAATAGGTTTGAGTCAGTCAGGAGACATGCTTCTTTTTAAAGACTGATCTAAGGTAAGCAATGAGTTGTTTCATTGCAGTACATGCTGTATGTTCCAGCATGTACTGCCATTGACACCAAGCCATTTATCAGTAACACACTAATAGCTTAAAGATCGCTTTACTCTCAGTAGTTATGATACCTATGCAAAATATTTCACAAAAATTTGGCACTTTATGTTGCTGATGGTGTGTCAGACCCGTGCTGAGATGGTGCAAGTGTCCCATGGTTAGTGCAGGAGGACTGGCCAGGGCTGGGCACTGACTGTCCCTGCAGCCCCGAGCTCAGGGGGCAGCAGCCCCAGAGGCGCGGCTGGAGCATCCAGACACACTATTCCCTGTTCTCAGCCATTCCCTGTGTTCTCAGCCATTCCCTGCGTTCTCAGCCGTTCCCTGCGTTCTCAGCCGTTCCCTGTGTTCTCAGCTCTCACGTTGGCAGTGACTGTAGCCTGGCACCTGATCGCCATAGGAGCAGCAGATGTGGGATGGCCAGACCGAGCCTGGCAGTCAGTCCCTGGTGGTCCAGGAGGGCAGCGCCTCTGAGGGATGTGGGATGGAGGCTCTGCGAGGAACAAAGATTTGAGCATCCATTGTACCCATCGCTTTTACTTCCCCACACTGCTGACCTGCAAAGTTCAGTGCAGTCGAACCTTGGGACTTAACCCACGTCCCACGTCCTCACGGCCACTCCCACCCCTGGCTCCCCGCGGTCCCGCTCCCTCGATCCTCATGTCCCTGATGTCCCCTCGGTGTCCCCAGCCCCCGGGTGTCCTCCAGTGGGGTGACACCTTTGGGTCCCACCCTGGTGACCCCGTCCCGCGTCCCCCCGCCCGGGGGGGGGGGGGCGGGGGGGCGGGGGGGGGCGGCGGGGGGGGGGGGGGGGGG
>JAOXXN010000137.1:19168730-19200946 GCA_026770055.1 Myrmophylax atrothorax
CGTGGGCAGTGCGGGACGCGCCTGCCATCCCAGCGGGATCGGCCGGACCCGCAGTTCAGGTTCCGAAGCCTGCCGGCAGCAACAGGCAGTTCCCAGGCTTATGGATGGAATACGTAGGAAAACTGTCCTCTCTCTTTTCTATTTCTATACCTGCCTAGGGCTTGTCTGGGTGTCATGAATTGATTTGACAAGGGTGTATCCGAAGGTATTCCCGTCTTTGGGAAAAGTGCAAAGTCATTAGATGCTTTCTGTGTCATACTTTGTAGGTATTGGCTCCTTTTCACATCCAGATTTTAAATTTTTTCTCAAAAATCTGCTTTTTAATTTTGTGCTTATTGCCGAGATTATCAGCTTCTTTAATTTTTAGTTTGATTTCTGTTGGAAATTGTGAAAAGCATCCAAATTATTTTTCCAAATTACTACCAGACATAAATCTGGTAGACAAGTTTAGTTTATGCTGTAGTATTACCTGAACTAATGCAGGAAAAGCCTCTGATCCGTTCCATCCTGTTAATTACACAGTTTGAGAATAGACATGTTGTCTTCTATTAGACTGTTTATTGTAGCTTGGAAAACACACAGTTTTCCAGGACAGTTTTCAGTTCTGAAGTAGAAGCAGGATGAATCTCAAAGCTCAGTGTGTGTTGAGGGGAAAAATGCCTTGCTTATTCGTATTTGATTATATGTAATCAGTTTCTGAAATAACACCAGTAGTTGTTCTCTGCTTGGTAGAGAGTATTGGGAAAAGAAAGGAGAAGAGTGGCAAAATGATGCTCAGAGGGGAGAGAGGTACCAACCTCTGAAACCTGCCATAAAAGCTTTGGGAGACACAAAAACTGTAGCTTTCTGAGTCTGGGGGGATTTATGTATTCAGTGGAGTTTTGTGTTGTGGTTTGATCTCTGCTTTGAAAAATGTTTTGTCCGTTTCCTACTGGGAATGTGAAGGGAGGGGTCAGAGGGATTGCTCTCAGAAGGAAGGGGTTCTCTCTGGTAGTTGGGTGCTCGTAGGGTTTGCCTCGTGCAGCATCCACAGTTACCACAAGAGCATTTGATGTGCTTTCCGGAATTTCATATGCTTCCCTAAATATCAACAAAGGATCCAGGAATTTTTGGCAGTTCTTATGGGAAGCAGTGGGAATATTGGGGAACATGAGTCTGCAAAGTCATCGGAAAAGCTGAAGCCGCTCCCTGACTTCCACTGGAGCTACGGGAAGTGATGTAAAAGGTGGTCACTAATCTGACAGTGCAGTGACAGCTACAGAAGGTGTAATTATTGGTTAGAGTTGGGAAGTCTGAAGTCCTGTTAACAGAAATAATAACTGTATCAACAAATTGAAATGAAACAAGGCCTTACAGCCCTGAAAGCCCACGGGATGGGAGCCTTCAGTGGGGTTTTGCAAGGTTTGTTTGTGGCTCGTAAACATGATAGCTGTGGTGAAGTTAATTTGTGCTTCCGAAGAACAGACTGATGGTATCTTGGCAGAAAGGGGCTAGGAAGATGAGAGAAATCATGAATGTATGGATATGTCTCACTCGGAGTCTACTAAGGCAAACTATAGGCAGTATTAAGTTATTATTTCTTTAAAATGAGCAGTTTTTACAGTGGGTTACGTAGATGGCTTATACAGATTCAATAGATTGAGAACCAAGACTTTTGTAGTGTATAATAATATCTTTCATTTGTTAATCATGAAAATACCGAGTTTCAGGTTACAGGGATGCTTCATTCTGTGTTGTTAAAGTGCTACAGCAAAATAGCTGCTGCTCTCCTTAGTTTAGCCCTTTCCTGAGTGCTTGGAAAATTGGTCTAGATGGACTGCTCAGGTCATTTAAATCTTCAGTAAAATATTGCTGGCCACAAATGTCATGTATTATGTTGGATAATGCTGGTTTCAACTTTATCTTCATGTTGCTTAGTCGAGTACTCCTATATCTAGTGTTTAATTTGTCCAAGTATTTTAATTTTCAAAACAGTTTCTAAAGAAAAACACGGGACTAGAAAACCTTGCAAAAATATTTTTGAATACAGAACCACATAGTTCTCTCCCAGCCTATTGTGGAATTTTAAAAAATGCCACAAAATTTATGAATTTAAGATTTTGAAGAAATAAAAACACAAAAAAACCCCACAGTAGGTAGTGAAGTGACCACCTTCCTCATTTACTGTCTGCTCTGCCAGAGTCTTAATTTATGACTTGTGTCACTGAGGACGGTCATTTGATTTATTTTTTTTTATATCTCAGGAGTCACTTTAAAATGTCTTGTCAAACTAGTCAGAAATTCATAATCTCTGAACTTGCCATGCAGTGCATGCTCCTGGAATGTAAATGCTGAGGGACAGTGATAATGCAGTGATTGTGTTTTGTACTTCATACTGTCTGGGAATATCAATGCTCAGATTAATGCAGCTCCCCAGAGCCCAGAACTGGCTGTTTAGAAAGTCATGGTCTTGCTAATCAAGAAAATATTTTTTAAGTTCCACCAAAATTTTTCTCTCCTCTAATTAGATGCAGACCTGTCACTTACTTCATCTTCTGAAGTGTGTAATTAAATTTGGTTGTTATTGTTTTGTCCTTGTATGAAACTTCTGTGTTTTGCAACCCAGAGTTTTGTAATAGAATTTATGGGAAGGATTTGAAACAGAACTAAGCAAATGATCACAAAAAACACTGACTGTGTTCTGTTCTCTGTGGTTTGGTACCTGATACAAGTGCAGGGAGGGTCCTGGAGCTTTCTGGGTGGCAAGAGGCTGCAGCTTTAATTAAAAATACGGTGCAGTTTAGGCTTAGGCTTGTGTTCTTGTGTTCAGTGGGGTTTGATTAATGAAACTGCCTTTGCAGAGAGCCTGAAACAGGAGACCACGGGGGGAACTTCTTAATGCTTTGAATGAATGTCAGCTCAGATGCCATCAGTGATACTCTGATATTCTGATTGTGTGAATTGCTGTAGTTAGTGTGGGAAATACCATAGTGAGAATGGGGCTGGAGGTTTATAAGAAACATAATTAATACAAATATAGGTGGGTATTTGCCACCAAATGGTTGTGCAGTTCATTGACAACAGTTTCGTTTCCCTTAAGATGTCTTGGCTTCCAAAAGTAATGAAATGATGACATACAGTCAGTCGAGTTTTGATTCATCTACTGTAACTCTTGCAATCTGCTGCCTTCTGAAAGAAGCTGGAAAGATAGAAATGCCTGATTGTATTGTAGAGTAAAAGGTACTGTAAGTTCTACCTATTACATAAAATTAGTTGCTTTGTGGCAAATTCTGCCAATTTGCAGAAACTGTTGCAAAAACTGTATTTTCCCCTTCCTTCTTATGATGGATCTCAGACAAATATTAATCATATGGATTTTCAGTGTAAGCCAAGTGTTTGAGTCATTGTGAATCCCAATGTTTTGAAACATTAAAAGAGCTGAGTAATCTTAAGATTAAAATAATTTTATAAGATTTTAATTTTCAGATGAGGGAAGTAGAACAAAACGAAATCATAAGGTCAATCCCATGATTGAATGTGCTTCTTAAATGAGATTGAAGGTCTTGGAGCTGCTCTCAGTGACAGTCTTGGCAGCTTTACAAGAACAAATCACCTCCTCCCAATCAGCAGTGGGAACTCTTGGACCTGCCTGGTTTGTTTTCATTGTGCAGTTATTAGTTCAGGTGCTCAGCATCTCGTCTAGCCCGGAGCACCCAGGCAGTTTCAGGATAACTTGATGATTTCATTCCTGTTGGCTTAATTTTTGTATGTGCTTTTGCTGCCATTTATTTATTTATTTGGGGGTTTTAAAATTTGTTTTTAATGTAGCAGTCATTTCTGACATGTTGCACCTGTGTCATTTTCTGTTTATATCTCAAAATGCAGTTTGTGTGGTGTTTGTACACATTGGAAGTCCTGCATTAAAATTAAAGATGGTTATTTATGACCTATTGTAGAAACACATGTATTTAAAATTGGTCTGTTTAAAAGAAATATTTGATCTGAGTGTTTTTCTGGTGACCCTTTCTGTCGTAATTGATTGCTTTGAGTGATTGTTCATGTAAGCCAGTGTTATTCCTAGGCTGGGAAAAAAGACATTTTTCTTCCTTCAGATTCTTGATTTAAGTCGACCTTAGTTACTGTTGAGCTGAAAAAATTATTCAGATTCCATATATAGATGGTATGTTTGTCAAAATCTGTTTTCACACAGTAAGTTTAGAGCCTCCATGTGTATCTAATGATTTTGTTAAGTTTTGGGGATTTCACTTACAGATTTTGACGGTGCAATGTATTGTCAGAGTATTAAAATGAGCCAGTTGGGGTGTGCTGGGTCTTAGGTAGTTTTATTATATAAAAGCTTCCCCCCCCACTGCCCTGGAAAAACAATTAGGTTTAGGCACATGTATTTATCTTGTGTTACTGTTGATTGTGGAGCCCTTTCCTTTGCTTGTGCTGATGGGAGAAGATCTGATCAAGTTTTGTTGCAATCTCAACGTTGGGCAGAGTTCAGAAAATGGCACAGCAAAGTTTCCATGACAGCATCAAGTACAGTGCCCTAAAATGTCAGGAAACTAATAATGATGTTAGCACCATTTTCCTTGCATTGGAATGATGGGAAGGACACAGCAGGAGTGTTGGGTGCTCCTGGCAGTCTCAGAGGAGAGGAGTGGTCCACAGGGAAGTGTTACAGCATTTTATAGGATATTAAATGCTCCTTTATAATCTTACAGACACTTGTAGGGCAAGAAACGTCTCCATTGCTCTTTCAAGTAGTTTGGATACAAGCTGTCTAAATGCAAAACCAATCCAAAATGTGGAGAATGAAGTGATCAGGCAGTAAAACTATGATTTTGGGTGCTACAAACAGAACCTTGATTTCTAAGATGTGCAGTGGAAAGGGAAAACTCCTCTTTTGTTTTGGAAGCAGCCCCAAAAGAGGGAGCCAGGTTATTTCTTTATTTTTGTGCAGCACAGTAAAAATAAAGTTCAAGTCCAAACTAAATGTACTGTAAATGAGTATTTAATGATGTGAGCACTCAGCTGCTGTTCCCCACACTTTAGGACAAAGCAGCCAGTTGGGAAGGGTGGGCAGCTGGGGACGGGAAGTCATTAAGGGGTTTGTTTCCTGCTCGTCTGTTAGACATCATTAAAAATGCAGATTGATGGGCATCAAAAGCCAAATACACACATTGAAAAGGGATGAAGTGAAGAAAGTTGACTTCTGTTAGTGGTGCTGCTTCAGAAACTTGAGCAATTTTCTGTTCTCAGTTTGTACAGAAACCTCGTGACCCTGAATTGTAGCCCGTGCTGGTAACTTGGACAAGGTGACAGCCTTAGCAAACAGTCAAATTGTTGGAGGGCTTCAGAGTTATGGCCAATGTTTGCCTTTTCTTTGGGTCAGGTACCACTGTGCTTTGCTCTTGGCTTTTGAGAGCAGGACTTCAAGACTATTTAACCATTTTTACTAATCTTTCAGTCACCATCGCTGAGAAAAACTCCAAAAATGGTAGTATGTGTATTGCAAACATCAAAACCAAAAGTCTTGCAAGAGCAGTGTCTGGTCTGTGGTGAAGGCTCGGGCAGAGATGGTGCTTCCAGCTGAGCTGCTGTTGACTCTGCTCTCTGTGACACCATGACATGTGGGGAAGCATTTACAAGAACAGCAGCTCCAGTGGGCTGGAAATACACCCCTCAGCAAAGCAGGTTGTTGGAGCCATGAGCTCTCTCCTGGCCATGGTGCCTGACTAATTATTCCTGTCTAAAACCTTCGGGTTTGTCTGGTTTTTAAGCTGTTTCTCATATGGAAATCATGAACTGATACTTTGTGGAAGAACTGCTACAGGTGGGAATGTTGTACTTCTTTGCAGCAGCATTTTGTTTCTCTTTTATCCTCTTCTGTTGGAAACTTCATCTAGGCAGGTGGGTAATTCCTGAGTTTTGGCCAGCTAAAAATTACTCCTCCTACAAAGACACCCTTTATTTTGAGAACCCTGCAAGTGTGGAGTTAGTTAGGAACACAATACTGCTTATTTCCTGAACATCTTTCTTAAATATTGGATGTAGTATCCTCTTTAAAGAGCAACAGTTTGAAAACAGGCATTACTGCTTGAGAAACATCAAAAACAATTCAAAAGAGAACAGTGAGATCCATCAGTCTCAGCACAGGTGGTATGTGAAGTAGTTGAACAGCCCATATACTCTTAATCCCATTCTTGCATCAGTAGGGGTGAAACAGCATATATATATGAATAAAAATGTATAAATACAGGGTTTTCACTTTCTAGCATGGGATTTCTAATCATTCTGTAAGGTGAGGGTTTTGATAGATTTTTTAAAGGCCTTTGACAATATGCATCTCAAAAAAACCCATGGAAAAAAACCTACTAAAGTAGCCTGAATTCTAGTCTGAAAGAGAAATTATTTTTTGTGGCTTGAATTACAAATTGACAAGAAACTTACTGTGAACCAAAGGCAAAATTAAAATTGGACCTGAGGGCAATCGTTTTATCTGATCTTTGGATAATTGGTGTTAAAAAAAAGTGCAAATGTTTCTCTTCCCTTGTTTCCTTGTGAAGGATCCAGCTGAGTGCCGAGTTACAGCTGCGGGTGGTGGGGACACAGAAAGTGATTGGGAATTGGTACCAAGGGGGTGTGTGGTGCTGAGTGGGGAGGAGGAGGGAAGGGTGCTGGGGACTATGGATACATCAAATCCGTGGTTTGCCCGAGCTGATGATACATTTGAAGGGATGCAACGTGTGTGTAACTGGCACTGCTGGGCTCTCTGCTCCTCAGGTGTGAGAGGAGGCTCCACTTTCAAAAACTGTCATCCAGAAATTACTGCAGTTGAGTGAGGTGTCATCTGAGTTGAATCGAGGCACTTTTCCTCTAGACAGTATATTTCTTTTAATGTCTGTCTTCTCCATTGACTTTAAACCTAAATTTCCTGTGTGCTTGGTGCCTTTTATGCACACTGTGTAATCTGCTCACTCTCAGATAACAGGAGGCTGCTCCAGAAATCCTTTGTGCCTGTAGGTGCCAGACCAGGGTTTATAAGCCCAGCACTGCTCAGCCCTACGAGGTGCCAGTTCAGTAAACACCAGTGTGCCAGCCCTAAAAAAGAAAGCCCAATCAAACTTGGTTAGAGATGGATTTAAATGTAGATGAGAGTCTTTCAAAATGACTTTAAATTGTCACCCTGCAGTACATTTTTCCTAGTAAAACATTGGAATAGGCTCTGGTTATGGCTGGGTATTTGAAGAGACAAAAAACCTGAGCTCACTCTGTGTGTGTCCACCTGTCTGTCCCCAAGGAAGAAATTGGACTGGAACCATCTCTCTCTTCTTACTTAGGGTTATATGTTTCTGATTCATGAAGATCTTTCTTGCCACTTCTTAGATGGTTTGAATTGCAAAACCGGATAATTGGTTCAGTGATGGTATCCTGAGGTCAGTGAAACAAAGTTTTACTGGGGAATCATAGTCACTAAAGACAAGATAATTTGAATTTCACATGAAGTTCTGTTGGCAGGGAGTGTGATAAAAATAAATCTGTGCTTATGTACCAAAACATTTTGACCTGGAAACAAACATACTTAGTATAAGATGGAAAAATGTTAATTTTGGAAAAATCACTCTTTTTGAACTGTGAAATATTCATGGCTTTTAAAAATTCTTGCCTGTGCTTTTCTCAGCCTTATGCTTAACACTGAATTTCTTGTGCTTTTTTTTTTCTAGAATCTGTGTGTGGGCAAAGAGTAGGGGCTTTCTGTGTGTGTTTTATGAATGTACTTGGCTTAGACTTTTAGTTGGATTTTAGAAATAAACTCTCATATTTCTGAACTTAAGACACCAGTCTCATGAAATGTCAGCCTACTGCATGAGGGAGGATAGAAAAGTCTAAAGGTACAGATGGGTTTTTGCTAGTAGACTTAAGAATTATTTCACTCAGATTTCTGAGCTGTGATTTCCTTCGCCTGTTTTGTGACTGCCCTTAACAAGGTCAGTATTTGTCGGTCTGTTTGTCTTCCATGGCAACTGTAATCAAGCCAGTCATCAAACTCACCTCTGTGACTGGAAAACAGCAGAGGCTGATCCTGAGAGTGCTGAAACCTGAAGGTGAACACAGATGTTTGCATTTGTCTCGTTGGAATTACTTGTGTTTCACAGCAGTTACTAACAAGTGGTTAATGTAGTAAATAGAAGTGTTTTGATGGGGCAGATTTTGTTTCAGAGTCCTATGAAAAGCACCAGCTGAGTTGCTGTACAGTGTAAAGTGGCACATGTTTCTGTTCACGGTGTGCACACGAGGTGTGTTGGCCAAGGAAGGAAGGAGCAATATTGTTGTCTTGAAACTGCTTTTGCCACCCAGGTGGTGGGTGGGGTTGTGTTCCTGGTGTAACTGCGTGGGGCATGTGGGCACATGAGGAGGCAACACTCACTCAAATCCTGCTCTTCCCTTGTTTACTTGGGAGTCTCTTGTGACCCTTCCAGCTGTGCATTCAGTTTGAGCACACACATCCATCGGTTCCTTAACCCTGGGGATGGTCTCTGGTAGAGAGATGGGTGTTTTAAGTAAGCTCTGCTCATACCCTTCCTCTCGAGAGGCGTTGGTTGATTATTTCCTGTTTTTGTACCCAAGCTATAATGGAGACATATCACTTTAAAACACTTCCAAACTGTGCAGAAGTGCAACAATAGCGCTGACCTCAGCGAGCGGGGTCACACCCAGGCTGCTTCCTGTTTTCTGCTTGGGGAGACCAGGGCCCTGAATGTGGGAGAGCTCCGGGGCTTCTGCCTGGGGCTCGGAAATCAGGGACAATTAATTCCATCTTGCAAAATTAAAATTAAAACAACTTGAGGAAAATACTCTGTTAGAATGTCCAGGCTTATTTTCTAAATGTTAAATATTTTTTAAAGTAATAACCATTCTCTTTTTCTGCTGAAATGTGTAAGATGTTCTGCAATTAGTGCACCCCTCAAAAGTATACATTAAAGATAAAGAAAGGAAGGAGATGAACTGAAGAGGTTTGAGAGGAGAAAGAGCAAGGTACGCAATGGCAGAATTACAGCCCTTACATACTGTTTTTTCAGCTTATCACACCCTCTCTCTTCTGTTATTTAAGTATTAGTTGACCAATATAAAAGCTCCTTGCTTTGTTGTCTTTGTTTATTGAGGCAGTACAGCTACAAGTCAGAACAAAGGGTGTTGGGAGAATGGATAGCTGGAAAGGTCTCTTTGAGAAACAGAGGAGGGACAACATAGTAAAAAAAGCCATTAAATGTTTCATCTTCCTCAGTGGAGAGCTGAGTGTATGTGTGGTCCTCAAACAGCTCTACTGTAGAAAATACTTTATGTAAAATTCCAGCTCAAAGACTCTATATGGAGATCTGTAACTGCAGCACAGCATTAATGCATTTATTTTAAGTGACCATTGTGCAGGCAGAGATTTCTCTTTATATAAGGCTTTGTCAACTGTGTCCAAGTTTGTAGATTTTGAACCATTCTCCGATATGTCAAACCCATTCCCTTCAGCCTGCAAGAAGTAAAACCTTTCTATGTTTTATTTCCCTGTTTATGGGTTTGGGGAGACATAAATGAGTGGACAAAGCTGCCAAAGTCTTGCTTAGTACTAAATGAAGAAATATTTAATGAAAAATCTTCGTTGACACATCCTGAATACGTGAAATGTTGGTGTGTGTGTGCTGGCAGAGCTCAGAGCCAGAGCCCCCCTGTCCCCCCTGCAAACACTGTCAGCACTCACAGGACACAGGCAGGTAAAGTGACACAGGCAGCTTCAGCATAGAAAGGTTTTGTGGTCCAAAGCCTGAATGGGTGTGAGTTACCAATATATCTCCCCTGGGAGAGAGCTGGAATGTGTCTTGGTGTCTTTTTTCCTAGAATTAGTGAAGTGCTACAGTGAGCATTCCTTACGTTCAGCCACCTGTGTGATCACTTGGTAGGGAGGATCACATGAAAGTTACATGGAACCTCCTCTCTTTCTGCCGCTGCTTTTGATCCCTTGTGAGAGATTGCTGCATATGAGTTGAAAAACTAGGGTTGACATGTATAGGGAAGCACTAATTTCAGTTCTAAAGGACTAATATTTTGGTACAAAATGAAATTTTTACCTAAGTAGCTCCTTAGTTGATAGCTCTTAAGAATCCAGTCTGGCAGACTGTTCTTTTTGCAGCCCCTTTAATCTCTTTATATTTGGCACAAAAATAGCAGTGCTTTGTTGTGGGGAAGGGCATATTTACACTTCTCTAGTAATTTTTTTTCTCCTTCTGTGTATGTGGTGGTTTTACACAGGAATGGGCTAAGATTGCCAAGGCAAGTGAAAATGCCTTTTTAAAAATTCTTTTTTTTTTATTTTTAAGGTACTAAGTTGCTTAGTTTGTAAACTGTAATCTCTGACACAGAAACAGCTGGAAATA
Source organism: Myrmophylax atrothorax (assembly GCA_026770055.1). NCBI lineage: Eukaryota > Metazoa > Chordata > Aves > Passeriformes > Thamnophilidae > Myrmophylax > Myrmophylax atrothorax. The sequence continues at coordinate 19,179,143 of JAOXXN010000137.1, forward strand.
GAAGTAAAGACTCCTATCGCTACACGCCGGGCTATTCTGCTTCAAATAACCTGCAAATACCAGCCTGTTTCCTGGCTTTCCAGACCTCCATCAGCTCTGTCCCCGTGCCAGCCTCCTGCTCAGTGCCACGGGGGCAGCAGGTCCCGTGGGATGCAGTCCCTGCATCCTGCCTTGTGCAGGCACCGTGTCCTGCCCTGCCCAGCGGGGGTGTCACAGGGCCCTGGGCTCTGAATCTTCTCAAAGTGTGACCTCCAGTGCAACTGGAGGGAGTTTCTGCAGAGAAGAGGGTGTTTTTCCAGCCACAGTGTTCTGAGTCCACAGGTGACAGAGAAAGTACTTTGGAGATGAAAACCTGTGGTAATTTGTCACTGCCTGCCTGTATAATGAAGAATTAAACTCTTAGCAAACGGTGCTGCTCCTGCATCAGGAATGATGTGAGGGGTAATTTATCTGTGGAGCGCTCAAGCCTGCCAGTGGCTTCCTTGATGCTGGAAATGCTGTGGAATCTGACTTTGTTCATTATTTTGCCTGGGGAGGCACTTTGTTTTGGTTTCAGTAAATTCACTTGTACAAGTGCACTGAGGAGGAATCGCTCTGAGGGGACGGCTCAGCCTGTGAGTGACCGAGGGCACAGAGGAGCTGCCTTGGCTGCACGGGAGTTCCTGCTCACAGCGAGCTCCTCCCTCTGTTGGTGCTTCTGATGGAAACGTCCCATGTCCTTGCTCCCCTTCCCCGGTGGCGTGGCTGTCCTGCTGTGGGACACCCCCAGCTACCACAGGCATTAAAAGTTCTTCCCCTTCTGTTGCTCATCCCCTCAAGGCCTCCCTGGCACAGCAGTTGATGCCATTCATAGTACAGTTTGCACATCATGAATTGCATTTGGAGAGAAGCATCTGGTTCTTCATCAGAGGTGCTACCTCTGAATGCTGAAAAGTAGATAACACTAGTGTTCTGCATTAAGGGAACTTAATATTTCTTCTCTGACTCAACATTTATTAAAAATTGGAATAAGTCAGGGAGGTAGACATTGTGTTACCCCAGTCTGAGCTGGCAGGAAGAATCCTCACTCTTTCTGCCCATACAGGTACAAGAGCTGATGTCTTGTCAGTGTGCATGAGTGAGGGCTCCTGGGGAAATTCAGGTTTGTAATAAAGATTTTTTCCAGGCTGTGAAGCTGCATTCCTTGCTGGCTGTTGTGGTATTTTGATCTTCCTGCAGCAGCGAATGAACAGGTGTGTGTCCTGTGTAACCTGGTAAGGGTTGGCATTGAATCCACTGAGGTTTTCAGTAATTTGTGTGAGGAAAAATGTGCAGTATAGAGATCACCTCTGTTCTTGGCAATCCCTGTAAGCCCTGCAAAAGCAGTCCCAGCGTTTAATCTGATAAAACCCAAGTTGTTTATCTGATGCCTGGTAGTGTTGGGAAACAGCACACTTGAAGGTTGTGGTGCTGAGCTGCCTCTGTGCCCTGAGAACAGGTTTGTAGGATGCAGCCTCTGCTTTGCCAGTGCTGCCAGGCATCTCAGTCCTGAGTTCTTGCTGTGCTTCCCTGGTCACCTCACTGATAAAAACATACAGCAAATAAATCTAGTCTGGACAGTGGTCTCTGGATGCAGCTACCTCCTTAACCACATCACTGTAGTATGAGAACTGTTAAAACAGAGATGCATTCACAAGCAAGAAGCATCCAAGCAGGTGTTTATCTTCTGTTGCTGTCGTGAGTCTGCTGACATGAGTAAGATACTCACACAGGAATTTGACAGGAGTTCAGAGATGCTGCTTGCAGAGTTAGTGTGAATGTGCAAAGGCATCTGTGAGAGCTTCCTCCCTACCCACTCAATTTCTGTACTTCCCTGTGGGCACATCGAAGTAGTACTTGGAAAAAAAAAGTAAAAATCCCAAGTGGAAGCATCTTTCTCCCAGTTGTGCTAAATACTTCATGGTGGGTGATGATCTGAACATCCAGGCCTTGGCACTGGGAGCTGTTGCCAGCACAGCGGTGCTGGATACACTTCAGTTTAATAGTTAAACTGTGCACTTAGTCTGTTTGCTGTGGTATCCTGGTGTTTATGCACAGCTTAAGAATATCTCAGTGCTTGCCCTTCAGCTGCTGCGTTCTGGAAAGGAACTTAATGCTTAGGGCTAGAGTAACCCAGTTCTAAAAGGAACGTGGATTTTGTGGGAATGTGTGCTGGCCATTCTGTTTATTGAGGTATAGCTTGACCTTGAACCACTGACACATTTTTGATGAGCAGCAGTGCCAAGGCTGTGCAGATTTAAAACATACTGGTGCTACTGGGGCTTTTCCACTACCAAAAAAGTATTTATTTCAAAAAAATAATGAAAGATCATTGTCCCTTTATTTGCTCTGGAATTATAGCTAAAGGTATGTGGGTGGGCGAGAAGGCTTCTGGAGCTGGATTTTGTCCCTGTAGGAACTTGGAGAAGTGTAACACGATTTAAAGCTGTGAAGTTTAACGGCTGTGTAGGTGCTGGTGCAGAAATGGCATTAATGGTGAACAGTGCTGAGACAAGTGACGTTAAAGTCATTAACAGTGACTTTATGTTTGAAGTGCAGGATGGTCATTGATGGACTTGGAGTGCCACTGCAATGCCAGAGCTCATTTCCTGATATGCTCACAGTTTTACCTGTGAGTAAAAAACTCCCCTGTCTGTGTGTGGCTGTGACTGGCCCTGCACCCTTCCAGTTGTGAATAATGTCACTTTATGATCAATAATTCTCTGTGTTGAAGTGACTGCTTACAGAGCACTCAATGTGTGGCACATCAGAGGGCAGAAGCTGACTTCCCTTCTCAGAAAACGAGAGATATATCAACTTCTCTGTTTGGAACCATTGTCTTCTGTTAAAAATAGCACACGAGACCAGTGAACATTGGCAAGCAGCACGGCTGGCTGGCTGGCTCAAGACCTTTGAGATTATTGTTTTGTCTGTGTTAGCTTTGAGTAGGTTCTAGAATAAAAAAAGGAAAATGGTGATGAAAAGGTTAATTTGACACTGTCAGAACTGAAAGTGGGGCTGCATTTTGTAGAGGTATACCCATTAAATGCATTAAGATTGTAATTGAATTTGATAGACTGTAAAGGTATGTGATTAATTTGCATGCTAAAGTGATGGTTTTAATGCTTAATTTTTAAAATTGGACATGAGTGTTGATGGCTTGTGTGTTACACCTGCTGTGCATTAAGCAGTGTGTGGTAGTCTGGGCATCTGAAATAGCAACACTGTAGAAAGTGGAATTGTCTCCCAGAGTATTCTCATAGGAATGACAACGTCTTTGTAGTTGAACAGAGCACAGGTTTAAGGAAGGGAAAGGTGTGAACCTCATATTTTGTTCACATATAGCTGGAAATAACTAGTTAGGCCTAAGTCACCACTTCTCTTACTGATTTGGATGTATTTTGTTCTGGAGATGATCCCATTTATGTGTTTGTGAGTTTGTTCTGAAGTGGACTTTGCAGTGATACCTGTGGGAAGCACCGAGGTTCAGACTGATAGAAAGAGTAGAGGGATGATGAACAAAGATACTTTCCTTCTTGAGTAGCCAGAAATTTTGTAGCTCTCAAACACTTGTTTAAACTGTTAATCCAAGGATGTTTATCTTATTAGGAAATCGCTTTGAACCCAAACTTACCACTGTTTTTTAATCTATGAAGTGCCATGTTTTATAGATGGCCAAAAGCTTTCCAGTCTTTTAGGGCACATCACTACTGAGCTACAAAGAGCCAGTCAGTACCTGGACCAAACAGAGGGTCTTCCCTATAACCCTGTGGCCCATCTTCCTCTGGTTTTTGGCCATTTTTCAGTGAACTAAATAAGAAGCACAGAAGAATGTTTTGAATAGGTTCTTCCCGCTTCTTTTCCTTCCTCCCTCAATTGTCATTTTGTGAGCAGTACTCACACACTTTTGTCTTTCTTCTTCTGTAAGCTTAGAAGTGTTTTAGCTTTTTAGGTAACGTCGTGGGACCACCCCCATCACCTCTTTGGTGTGCATTTTCTGTCATAAAAAATGACAAATTGGTGCCTGGCTTGTTTGTGAGCGAGTCACTTTCTGATGTTCCTTTCACTGCAAGGCCGTTGAAGTCTCCCTGTGTGCGAAGAGGCTGCAGAGGGCTCTGTAGGGGTTGCCCTGCTCTGCTGGGATAAAGAGGAGAATTGATCTGAGGAAATTTTGTTCAACACAGTGAAAAAATCAGGTGCAAAGTCTGATTTGAAAAAAAAAAAAAAACTAACCTGAAAGTGTGCCTGCATGAGGTCTTACTGCTAATTGATCTTGTTATTAAGGTTGCTTTGAGTTGTCCTTGTGATGCGAGCTGCTCTAGGCAGCTGAGGGGGTGTCAGCACGGTGCTGCTTTAGAAATGGGTCAGTGTTTGCCATCCCTTCTCACTGGGAGGGAGCCTTTGAAACAGAAACAGCCTTGTGCCTTGCCCAGGCAAAATATGGGAAGAAATTGGAGAAACCCTGCGATTTCAGCTGTGGTCAATGATTCAAAGGTTTCACCTGCAGTTAAAACCAAACATGTCCAGGATGTCCCGTGCGAGGTGCCTGGACCGGGCCCCTCTTGAGCCCAGAGTGAGCGCTGAGGACCTGCAGCCTTTGCTCTCTGTTGCCATCTTGGGGCTCAGAATTTGGTGGAGTTTTCCGGGTGGGTGAGCAGAGCTCTGCTGCAAAACAGGTTTTTAAAGTACAGTGGGTGGTTCTGTTGACAGTTGCTTCTATATTCAAAATAGACTTCACTTAATTCTCCTTTTTGTGGTAATTCAGGAATTGAAATCATTTAAGCCTTGCCAAATTCATTGAGACAGTGTACTAAAGGGAAATGTCTATTTGGAAGCCTTCTCTAAAGGCAGGATACATGGGTTTGTGGGGTTTTTGTTTTTTTTTTTTTAAAGAGGAGAAAGTGATACTGAAACTTATTTTTCTTCCCTCTCATTGGCAGGTTTTTTTCAGCAGTGAAGTGTGAGAAATAGAGACCGAAGATGAGTGAGCTGGAGCAGTTACGGCAGGAGGCAGAGCAGCTGCGAAACCAAATCAGAGTGAGAATTGCTAATTACTTACTTTTCATTATAAAGTTTCACCTTTAAGGGAGTAAATTGTAAAGGTCTTACCTGTCACTTGCTCCTGTGTAGGTTGTGCAGAGCTTAAAATGTTTTCAGCATATTTGTTTAAAAGTCAGAAAAGCCACTGGTGTAATGAAATGCACTCGCAGTATTTGTTGAACAAAATGTTTTATTTCCTGTTGAAGTCTGCTAAGTTTTGGTACTGGAGGTGTATTGGTCTCTGATTTGGGGTTTTTTTTAATTTTTGGGGGTTTTAAAACAAGAAGGGAACAGCAAACTTAACAGAACCTTGGCATGACGAGCTGGGCTTAAGGGTATTAGTAAAGGTTGTTTGTGGGTTGGGAGTGACCAGCCTGCAGGTCACAGCCTGCAGTGCAAGAGTCTTCTGGGAGGGATGTCATTTCTACAAGCTCTGTCTTTGTTTCCTGTTGAATTTATTTTTTTTTAAAGGCTGATCCCCCCATATGTTCTATTTTTTTGTTGTATTTACTCACTGAAGATAAACCAAACCTGAGCTGTCATGCCCAAAGTCAATTTTCCAGGAATCTTGTAACATGCCTGTACATTCCAGTGGTGCAGTTTTCAGGAAAGTATGAAGTATAATAAGGATACTCAAAGTCTGTTTGGTTTTAATCAAAATTTTCTGAACATGAAGCATTTATAGACCTGATTTATATGGGAATGCGTTATTTGCAAGCATTCCTGCCAGTGAGGAGTACAAGTTTCTTGGAATATGTTGCACACTGACTTTTTTTAGCATGGCATCTGCTGGCAGCAGTTGTTGTGTGGTGTCTCCTGCTTAGTGTGAGGCTGTTTGTTGGTGTCAGCCACGTGGTGAACACACTTTATTTTAGGAGTTGTGCTGGGGGCAAGTGTTGCTTTCCTGCTGCTCATTCAGTTGGTCCAAGGGGAGCTCTGTGTGGAGTTCTGTGTCCTGTCACCTTCACTTCAAACACTACACAGTCAAGGATGGGATCACTCAGTGCTGTGGCACTGGATGCCCCTTCCAGCAGCTCTGTAGAGGATATAAATAAATTTTATTTAAAATACTTTTTTTTTCAATTTAAGCTTTATTACAGTGTTGCACAAATAAAAGCTGTGCATAATTTTTCAGTTTTTCCTCAGCTTGATGTGTAAAGATAAAGACTGTTGTTACATCAGGGTGAACCAGTTAAGTCTTTGTTCAGTCTTAGTAATCAATCAGGCAGGTTTTGGGCAAAATTGTGTGAAGAAAGAGCTGCCAGGCACGGAAGGGAAGCTCGACTGTGCTGCAGGAAACGTTTGCTTCTTTTTTAAATTTTGGAGCATAAAAAGCTGGTTGGCCCTTTGTGTAATGACTTCATTTGTAGCTTTAGGTCAATTTAACATTTCCTTTGTAACTCTTATCACCCAAACTTGCAACTGGACCTGTCTGGTGAAGCTGAGTAACCAAGGCTGTATCACCTGTGCTGTTCTTCGGCTCAGCAGTGGCAATTAGTGATTTCCTCTTTGGATCAGAGTACTGGGTTGGGTACCTTATGCTTAATTCTGACTTCATATAAATATAAAATTACAAATGCTTCTGGAGACTTAATATCCAAGAAACTTTCTGACCAAATAATTCATTTTCAGATTTGTGCACATGACTGTTTATCTTGCTTATTAAATCGGTGCACAGTTTTCTTTCTAAATAGGTGTTTGGGCTGGGGAAGAGGATAGATACAGGATCTAAAAAAAATAAGTTTTTGAGTGTCTGGAATATCTACTGGACTGTTAGTTTTCAGGAATTATTTTTAATGCACACCTGAAATAGGTGAGGTCACCACCAGCATTTGATGTTTTATATATAGCCAGCACTTTGCTGTCCTGGTTGGTTACAGTTCTTGGGTTTTGTCTGATATTTCCTCTAACAATATAATCATAAAAAATCAGCTTTGTGCTTAGGAGTGAGGTCCAGATCAGATTGGACTTACCAGCTTCCTAAAGTGTGTAAACTGCAACGTGTAGCTGTCAATTCCTCTTCCTTCAGCCTGCAGTATTTTAGAAATGTTTGATGACTTCTGATTTGTTTTTACAGTATCTCAGTGATGTGGGTACCTGTGTCTCCTCAGGCAGTTACTGCAGCTGTAGTTCTGTTCTTTACACAGACAATGTTGGAGGGATAAACTAAGACTGCATGAATTTGTAGTGCAGGAGGTTTGAACACTGAACTGTCAGATCTATCAGATGACTTTATGGTTAAAGTTAATTCCTGGTTCTCTCTGTAATAAAGTTCCCATGGGATGTGTGTCCTCACTTTGAGAACTGAAATTGAGGGTAATGATTTTTGGAAGTGTTGCTCACTTGGCACAGTGTCATTTGAACCAGACATTTTGAACAAATAAGACACACATTTAAAAAAATACATGTAGTTTGGGGGAAAACATGCAGTCTGAAGTGTCTGTGCTTGCAAATCATGAGGGCTGCACACTGATCAAGCAGATGGATTTTTCTCAAAAATTTTGCATTGTCTGCTGCATGAACTGAAAAAAAAAATCTGCAATTACATGGAGGAGCTTTTTTATCTTTTGACACTAATGATTCTGTTACTGTGATGCTTATGTAGAAATGACAGTTTCAATGTAAGAATTAAAATAGTCTCTTGAAACTCTCCTTTTCCTGCAGCTTTACCAATCGTATGGCAAGTATTGTACAGCCTCAGGTATAGATGTTGCTAAAAGCACTTTCTTAAAGAGGGAAAAATGCTTTGTTTCATTCAGACTGCATTCAGAAATCATTTTATGTTGAACATCTTTGAATCTTTCAGCTAAACCAAACAAGTAAAGTTGTTTAAAATCCAGTGTGTTTCTTCCTGTGGATGAAATAAGTCCTGAGTGCTGAGGGATTTGCTGCTCTGGTATTTTAAACCCCTCCTGATTCCAGACGTCAACATTTTATAAATATTTCTACAGTTCAGACATTATAAAAATAAGTTGAGATGACTTAAGCCACTCTCAGGCTTGCTTTTTGGGAGGAGAGCTATAAAGCGTGGTCAAAATAAACATGTACTTAAGAAATGTTAAAGTTGCAATGTCAAGTAACTCTCAAGCAAGAGCTTGGAAAAAAATGAGGATCCTGCTCTGAATGTGTTGATGCAGTTCCAGGGTGTGTGAGTAAATGTTTCCGTTCCTCCTGGCAGAGAGGACGTTGCCATTGGTGCACAGATTGAACCCTGGTGGGGTGGGGGGCTGCACAAATAGGGGCTGAAAACCATCATTTTTGGGACACTGGAGAAATTGCAGGAAGCTCAAGAGGGTTCTGTGGCTGATCCTTCAATAGGGCTGTCAGTGGTCTGAACTTACCTTGTGCTATGCAGTTCCTGTCTAGTTTTAAGCCAGTTTTAAGCCGTGTTTCTCAGGAGCTGCTGACCACGTGCTTGTTTCAGTTTTCCAGGGACAGGGACCTGAGTTGCAGTTGCAGCTGTAACTCAAACCAGGTTTTGCAAACTCAGATTGTTTGGACCAGGCTCAGTGGTGCTCACCTGTGGCAGGTGTTCAGTCTGTGACTGATTATGTGAATGAGAGGAAAGTGGTTTCTAGGTCAGGTTGAATCATATGCAGAAAATAAGTCCTATGTCTGGAATAAGGCAAAAAAGATGGAATGTTTGTATGGAGAGCTGAGCACCACCTGTTCCGTGAAATGAGTAAGAGCATTGGAAGACTATTTTTCTCCCCTTCATTTTGTATCAAGGGCATCATCAGCTTAAGCTTTGGTAATCCTGCTGTCTGTCTTGCTCCCTGGATCCTGCCTGTTGATTCCCATCCTGTCTGTCCCACCTGGCACTGTCACCCCTGTGATGCCAGGGGGGTGGGTTCACTAATGCATAGCCTCTTGTAGCACAGAGCTTGCTAATCCTGTGTAATACATGGTTGCTTTTCCAGGTGGATCAGTTCTTCCCTTGTGCTCAGCACACCCTGAGCAAGCACATCCTCCCCAGGGAAAGGAATACAGGGAAAAGGGTAGGCACTGGGACTTCAGGATGGCTCCAATGCCTTTGAATCCCATAGTCTGTAGAAAGGGAGATTCAAAGGCTGGTAGGGCACAGCCCTTCCTGAGTCCCCTTTCGTCCACCACCCCTAGTTGTGTGCCAGTGCTTTAGATCCCCTGAACAGTTAAACAAATAAATTAGGGTGACAGAAGCTGTATTGGCGTGTCAGTTGGTGGTGGTGTGTGGCTTTTTGAGTGTGTTGAAGCCTAACTCGAGTTCCTTTTCCTTTAAACACTCTCTCAGCTGATGCTCAGTGTTGCCTTTCCAATTCAACTTGTTCTATTCCTCTATTTCAGGATGCCAGGAAAGCATGTAGTGACACAACTCTTGCTCAGGTATGTTCTGCTTCTTTGTATAGATAAAAAAATAAAAATACCAGTGTAAGACTGTAGCACGTTCCTGTTCAGTAACTGAAAAAATAAAGTGAAAGAAACTTTTGGAAATGTGCTGTGTATTTGGACAGTTGTTTAAAACAGAACAAAACAGCACCACCAAAAAACCCAAATAAAAAAACAGGAAAAAACTGAACCAGTCAAAAACCCCCTGCCATCTTAATGGATCCTGCTTCCAGTTCACCTTTTAATTAGAGTACATTTATTGTGTTTAATATATTTAGAAATACTCAAATGTCTTTGGCTGTATTTTGGAAACAAAAGGACTTTGCATTTAAAGTTCTGCTGTGCTTTAAAAAGTAACAGTGCAGTAAATATTGGAGGATTTTCTTTCATTGGTTTTAAATGAACTTTCAGATTATCAAGTCTGAAATAGCCTTACTATTACAGAGTTGTATTTTTAGAAAGTTCTCTGAAGTTTCAGGTGTAGTCATCGTGAGTTGTGTACAGTCTGTCCACTGTAAAATCTGTTTTGTCAGTGCTGCAAGGACCTAATCCTGGATGTACCTGTCCTTTTTTTGTTTGATTTAGCTGAGTGCCAAGTTAGATTATATTGTATCAAAGTTCACATGTATTTTTGTTATCTTGTATATTAAAAATAGTTCTCGGTATCTCAGGGGTTTGTTTTATTTATTTTTAGATCACAACAAGTCTGGACTCCGTGGGTCGGATCCAAATGCGGACCAGGCGCACGCTTAGAGGTCACTTAGCCAAAATCTATGCCATGCACTGGGGATCTGACTCAAGGTTGGTACAGGGGAGGCTTAAACCTGCAATTTGAGGGCTGGAAATCATTGTCAGGTTCAGGTTTGGTGTCAGGTTTTGGGAGTCTTACCAGGTGATGTTGGTGCTCTTGGAGGGACATCACGGATTTTTTGTTTTGAGTCATATTTTCCCGCCTTAAAACTGCAAAAGAGTAATAGGAAGCCTTGGTGGAGAAAAGAGGTTCTTTGCTTGAAGATCCTTTTGTACATAGTGGGAAAAGTAACTTGGAATTTTGCTCTGCTGCCTTTAGAGCAACTGATAGTCAGGTGGTAACGGGGCCTCTTGTCTCTGGGTCGTGTCGTCCAGAGACCGGAACATCTGGAATCTGCTTTCAGGATTTATTTTCACCTGAATTCCTTACTTGGTTCTGTGCAACTCTGTAGTTAAAATATTAGTATATGAATAATGAAAGCACCAGTAGAGAGAGTTCATAAAATGTGTTTTCAGCAAGTTGTGTGGTTATGTTTGTTAATCATGAGTCCCCATGGACATGTGATTCTTCAGCCAGGTCTTGTGTAGATCTGGATCTTTGCAGACTTTTTCCAACAAATGTTCCCTTCCAATAGAAAAGAAAAAGCAGAGGATAATAGAGAAATCATGAACTTAAACTCTACATCACTTGGTAATCATGAATAATGTGTGTGTATTTTGAGATTTTTTTTGTTTGTTTTATATTAATGTATTTTATTTTGTGTTTATATTTAGGCTACTAGTCAGTGCTTCTCAAGATGGAAAATTAATTATCTGGGATAGTTATACAACAAATAAGGTATTTATAATCTTTATCAACAATTAATGTATAATTTGTGTGTTTGAGAAGGCTTGTGACTGTTTTTTCTATGGTTGCAAGTCAGAAATTAAAAGCAGCAGAGTTTCTAATTGAGACTTTTTTTTTGTTCCTTTCCTGACTAGCTGATTACTGGTGATGTGTTGTAGGTTGTGTCTCTGAAGCAATAGTTAGTTACATGGGTAATAGGTAACATTTTCACTCTTAATTTGCCAGTGCAGTCGCTCACAGCTCTTGCTCTCTGCCTGTGTGGTGTTGCTTCTGAAACTAACTTGGGTTTAATTGTGGAAATACACAATCTCAGAATTGACAGGAACATTTTGGGTTTGAGGGCAGAGAAAGGAGAAGAAATTAAAAAAGCTGTGCTTCTGTAAGCTGTGCAGTCTCCATGGGTACAGCTCTCCTGTCCTGTAACCTACAGCTCAAAGATGTAAAAGAGTTGGACAAAGAAATCTAAGTAGAGAAAAACAAATGTTGTGAATGTTTAAGTGCAGGATAGCTTTGCTGTGAAATAATGTTGTGCTCAAGGTCTGTGTGTCTGCCCTGCAGATCCTGCTGGTATCTGTCACCCCAGAGTGTGTGGATGTGTGAATATGGAATGAGTTGTGATGTGCTGTCACTGTGGCCAGGGTGTGTTTGAGCTGCTGTGATTCACTGGCTGAGTGAGGGACCTGGGCGAGAAGCGGGGCTGCCCTCGGTGCCCTCACCAGCCGTGTCTCTCCCAAGATGCACGCCATTCCCCTGAGGTCCTCCTGGGTCATGACCTGTGCCTACGCTCCCTCTGGGAACTACGTGGCCTGTGGTGGTTTGGACAACATCTGCTCCATATACAACCTGAAAACCCGGGAGGGCAACGTGAGGGTGAGCCGGGAGCTGCCGGGACACACAGGTCAGCCATGCTCTTGCTTCCACTTGTGTTCGTTTCTGCTCCAGAGGGAACCATCTCACTGTGAGGTGTGTTTTGAGCTGTGCAGTAATTCTGTTGGTTACAGACTGGCTGTGGGAGAACTTTGATGCTGTTCTTGGGTTTTAAACTTCAGTTATAACTCCTGGGTCAGAAGCTAATGTCACTGTTTTGTTTTTAGGATACTTGTCCTGTTGTCGCTTCCTAGATGACAACCAAATTGTCACTAGCTCAGGAGACACCACTTGGTGAGTGTTTGAGCTCTGCTGGCTTTCCCTCACTCCCCCCTTCTTCCTTTTTTTCCTCTTTCCAGTGCCCTTATTTGTATTGAAAACTTGAACTCTGATTCAATCACAGACATGGTGTTAATGTTGTCACTTTATCTGCAGCGCATTGTGGGACATTGAAACTGGTCAGCAGACCACCACGTTCAGTGGGCACACTGGAGATGTGATGAGTCTCTCTCTAAGTCCAGACATGAGGACTTTTGTTTCGGGTGCCTGCGATGCCTCCTCGAAGCTTTGGGATATCCGAGATGGAATGTGCAGGCAGTCGTTCACAGGGCACGTGTCAGATATCAATGCAGTTTGTGTAAGTGATCCTTTGTGTTTCCATGTGGGAAGAAGGGGGGAGGATAAAGGCTACATTTACATGAGTTTAGCTACTGAGTTACCTTGATTTGAAATCAATTAGTTAGGGTAGGGACTGCAAAATTGTATGTAAGGGAGAAGGTTGTCTAATAAATTATGATCTAGTTTGTAAGTGAATTATTATTGCCATTATCTGTGATACATTGAGCTGTTCTTGGAACAGTTTCAGCTGCATTTTTGTTCAGTAACTGAGACATCATCTTTAAGAAGTGAAGAATGGATTAGGAAAACTTTTTTCAGTGTGGCAATGTGTTAAAAACCAAAAATTGTAGATAAATGCGGTATACTGAGAGGGTGCAAAACAGTGAAGTGTCCTCATCTTAAAAGTTTTTTGTTGAACAAAAGCAATATTTTCATTTGAAAAGAGCTTTAGACGAAATACTCTTGAAGGCAGAGTTAAAATCAGTACTAATGTCGAATATTCTCTAGAATAATTTGGTAATATTTATAAACTGGATTATATTTCCTCTCTGTCATAGTAACACTATGTTCTGATCTGCAAGATACAAGCTCTGGTAAATAGGGAATGAAATCTAAGTCTATGCTGCATCTGGTTTTGATAAACATGAAATACTATTAAGGCTGAGAAAATACCGAACGCATGACCAGTACAAAAATGCAGATCCTATACTTAGACCTGGACCTTGAGATGTGCTGAGCTCTCCATTCCCATTTCAATCAGTGTGGATGTTGAGAGAATGACTCGGATTTGGAGTAGATTTTTTTTTGGAAATTGAATTGCCTACAATCTTCTATCATGGCTGAGCCAACCTGGCTGACCAGCTCAGGATGGAACATCGTGTTCTGCTTCTCCTGGGCCTTCCTGGCCCGCAGTCAGGATGTGCAGACCTGGGGTTTGCTCTGTTCTGGAGGGGTGAGTTGCATCCCCTGTGACTCCTGTTATCCCTCCCACAGGAACTGCCTGAGTACAATTCCAGTCACTCAGGTGTCACCAGCACTATTCCAGAGGCATTTCCTTGCATAGTTTTTTATATGCATTTTTTAACTTGCAGGTATTTCTTTAAAATAAATCATTCTGCCTTTGGTCATCCTGGCAAGATAATCCTGTGATGTTCTTAACTAGTACATGAACAGTGTATTTTCCTGGTGTCAAACTCTTGTCTCTTAATGAAAACTTCCAGTTCTTCCCTAACGGACATGCGTTTGCCACTGGATCTGACGATGCCACTTGCCGACTCTTCGACCTCCGTGCAGACCAGGAGCTGATGATGTATTCCCACGACAACATCATCTGTGGGATCACCTCTGTCGCCTTCTCCAAGAGCGGGCGCCTCCTGCTCGCGGGTTACGACGACTTCAACTGCAACGTGTGGGACACCCTGAAGGGGGAGAGGGCAGGTGAGTGAGGACACACAAGTGCTGGGAGCTGTCCCGGGGCCTCGGCAGCACAGGGATGTTCACAGTCTGTGCAGGAAGCAGAGCCAGTTCACTGCCAGTGCTGCTGCTGGTGGTGTGGAGTCTGCTTCCTTCCTTTCTAACGCTGTTTGCTTTTGGAATGGCATCCTTCCATTGCATTTGGGTTTATGTTCCAGTAGTTACACTGCATTTCAGCTCCATCTCTATGATGTGTGCAGTAAATGCTCCAATCAGGGGAACAGGCCTGGTTTGGGGCATTGGGCATTACAGATCTCTGTGCTAGGAGATCCTGGCTCTTGGGGCTGAGGAACAGCCTCCAAAATGATGCTACATCTACAGAAAACACATTTCACTGAAGTATGTGAACTTAAGTAATACAGAATTACACATTTGCTTTGACTTTTGCACCCATCAGAGGCAGTAGATGTGGTTCCAATTGTCTTTTTGCTTTGGGGCCCATCATGTCCTCCTGTTGGGAGAGAGGGGAAGTGGACACTTCTGGTCCTTGAATTAGTCACTTCTGTGAGGACACAGCATGGTTATAGCACAGCTGTTTGTCACTTCTTAGAGTAACTTAAATGCTGGGGCCTGGTTCAGTACTGAATATCAATTCTGCTATTCAGACTGAAAATAGATCCTTGTCCTTAAGGGATGTGGGCAGCTCAGTTCTAATAGACCTGGATGTGGAACGTTGGCAGAGCTGACAAGTCAAGAACAGGTAGAGGGAAAGCAAAACTAAAGCAGGAAGAGGCAGGATAGTGCTGCTCTTCTGACAGTCTGACATGATACATGAGGGATTCGTAATCCCTAGGGTTTGCAAAACTTGGGAAATTCAAGGTGGTTCCTGTATCCAGGACATTGTCAGGAGACATCACATGTGATTTTGGAAGTACTTGATGGCTGAAACTGTGGACAGTGTTGCTGAAAACAAGGCAAAAGCAGATTAGGGATGAGGACATCTTTGGAGCAGGAAAGAGACTTTTTAAAGGCAGAGAGGAAAATGGAGGTGATACTGTGTGCAGATATTTTTAAGAACCTTATTATTGAGTTTCTTGATCAGGCTGTGGTGGTCTATGTGGTTCTTCAGGGTAAAGACAAGAAGGATTATGAAAATCTTGCATTACAGCTTTTTTAGTAAATTTAAGACTTGCTTGGGAGAGCAGAGTAACAGCTGAAGACCTTGGCATCCTGCAGTCACTGACTTCCACTGCTTCTTCTTTTCCAGGTGTCCTTGCTGGCCATGACAACCGTGTCAGCTGTTTAGGTGTCACTGATGACGGCATGGCTGTAGCTACAGGGTCTTGGGACAGTTTTCTCAGAATCTGGAATTAACTGGGAGCCAAACATGTACATTCTCCATTTGAGATCTGGAGAGATCAATGCTGCAGCCTATAGCTGTGAAATAACATTTCTACCTTGTATTTGCAGGTGAAGTTTTTCTATTCACTGATTATTACACAAAAAGGCTTTCTGTAAACTAGAAAAAAATTCAAGTGAAGAAATAGGGGAGGGGGGAAGAAATCACTGACTTTTTAAAAGGGGCCAGCACACATTATCATGGTGACCGACAAACGAAGAGCCAGTCCTTTTGTTTTTGGTGGTTTGGTTAGATTGTCCTTGAAGGGTTTTTGCTTGTGCTCAGTCTGCTAATCCTGTACTTTTTTTTGTACATAACAGAATATACACATTATAGCAGCCAACCATGTAACATTTGTCTGTATGTAAAGAAATATGTTTGCATTTTTTAAGGAACTACATTTATAGCTTTGCTTTTAACCTGAGATGTCACTTCTGAGTTTTGTAGTGGGTGAACTAGATTGCTGTTTTAAATGTTTTTGTGAATTTACTGTAGATAAAGTGAAGCCAATGGTATGTATGTGTTTTTTTATAATGGAAGACATTTGAATTTTTTTTTAAGGCCCTGGAGACTCCCAGTTAATACCTACCGCCTTATTCACTCCTTGACCTGCTTGCCTATTTTTAATCAGGGGGTTCTTCCTTCAAGCCAGTGGTTCCTGGTTCATCCATTGGCAGTCATGGCCTCCAAACACCAAGGAGTTAATGCCAGGCAGACTTGCAACAACAGCAAAACCAATATAAGAATAAAATAAATCCAGTTCCAGAAGTTTTAGCTTCCTGCAGCTTTTTGCATCAGTTATTCCATGCAGTCCGTGGGTACGGAAGCCAAGGGTCAGTCACTGCTGTCGTGCATGGCCGAGTGCTCAGCTCTGGCTGCACAGGGTGGGTTTGGCCCATCTCGGGCTCCAGCTGACCTGCACTGACAGTGATTCAGCTGCTGCTCAGAGCCCAGAGCAGTCCCTGCAGAGCTTGCTCAGTTCCACACCAGCTGAGAAATTCAGGAGGACTTTGCTTAAATTCCTAAAGAGGATTTAACTGTGCAGTTAATCGCCTTTAATCCCCCTCCACATTTGGGGGTTGCTAGAGCACAGCACAGCCAAAAGCACTTGTCAGTTCTGTGCAGTGAATTATCAAAGGAATTGTGCAACTGAAATGCTCCTCTGTGACCCCTGGGAACTTGCTTCGATAACCTTGACAGCGCTTGTTCTGTGGTCACTGAGGGCTGTGCCAGGGAGTTACTGGATGCCAATTGTTCTGCAGCTCTGACACTGTAAATGCCATTTCCTCTCCTTTTATTGATTTTAATGTCAGTTGCCTATAAATCTGATCAGGTACAGCTGAGTGTAGACAGAGGAAAATCAAGTGACATCATGGTGCCCATTTGAAACTGCCGGGGGAGTTACTTAACTTTTTGGTGCCTGGCAGCCTGGCTAAACTTGGAATGGATGTTCCCTTGGGAATCTGACGTCTGTGGCTTTTTTGGAAAGGGGAGATTAAGTCTATTGGCTTCTCTTAAATGACTTATTTTAAAAATAATATGAATTTTAAATCATCATGTTGGAAGATGATATTAGTCATCGCTCATTGGAACTGAGGGAGAGTCTGGGTGTCTCTGGGTCAGCTAGTGAAGATAAGGGCCTGGGATCCTGTAATATATCCAAATGGATTTCTGGCTGAGATGACTATTTGTCAAGTTGCTGACATTTTTAAATCCTGAATTTCAGTACTTCCAAACTGTGCCTGTAAACTTGCCATGTCTATAATGGTGAAGGTGCCAATAAGTGTACCAGTCAATCACAGTAAATTCACTTTTAAAATAAGAAAAAGGCACCTCCTGTGCTGGAGAAGGAACATTTCCTAACAGCAGCCTGTGGTGTAGGACCAAAATCCCACTGTATTCTGTCTCATAGGAATTCCGCAGCATTTTGCTTTATGATGTCTGCATTAACAAAACTATGGAATTCCTGTAACTCTTAAGTGAGCAGCTCTTTGGGATCTTGCAGACTCGGTTTATTTTTTAGTGGTGCACTTGATTATTTTTTTTAACTCACAGCTGCCTTGAGTGAATCATTCTGGAAATTTGTTACTAAGGAATTTTGAGAAAATGTTCTTTTTCTAAAAAATTTTTTTTCCATAGAAGTGTGTTTTGAACCAATTTCCTAGTCAACACCTTTGCCAAGACAGGTGCCATTTTTACATTCTGGTATTAAAACTGGTTTCTACTTGTGAAACTGCAAAACCAATTTTACAGCTGTATATAACTTTTCTTACCAGTTCAGGTAGTCTGTAACTGTGGTAATGGCTCTCGTACAGGTATTACTGCAAATAACTTCACTGTCATTGTTGGATGGCTGCTGTCTGTTGGACTCAGCTGCTTTTAAAATAAATACCAAGGAATGCCAACTACTTGTGAGGTGTCCAAAGGCATCCTAGAGCCCTGCCTGCCTCTGCTCCTTGGTCACCCCAGGTTTGGAGTGTCCCAGGTCTGAGTGGGCTCCTGTGTCGGCGTACGAGGAGACCCGGGAGAAGCCTGAGCATGGCGGGAAAAACAGCATCTGGTGCGTCTTGGGACCTCAGAGAAAGCCTGTGATAGATCCTGCTCAGGTGATGTTTGCTGTTTCATTCCTACCCTGGATGAGGGTTATTTTTTTAAGCCTGCAGATATAAGTACCACGGGTGCTGTGTGAGGCCATCTAGTGACTCACACAGGCCATGGCATTCCCTTTAAGCGGCTGGCTGAGCTTTGGAGCTCAATGCCCCTGCTAAAGTACATGTTGCTTCAATGGGAAAAGCTGAAACTCCTCCTAATACAAGGAAGGTAATAAAATGACCCTTTTACCCCAGCTTTGAATCTCAAAGAAGCTGGTGTGTGCCTGCTATGGGGTGTGGGCTTGGGTGTGCAGCTGGTGGGATTCCTGACTGCACCGTGACAGCAAACTCACTCACAGCAGCTCTGGCAGCACTAGTGGCACATCGTCACTGGCTTTCAAAGTTTGTTGCCAAACTCCATCCTTAGCTGAATTTGAAGTTGTGTCATTGCAGAAATGGAGTAGCCAAGAGCACTGTGCCAAAGGGTTGCTCTTGCCCAGCCTCTCTTCTGAAGGCCGTTGGTTATGGCTTGGGAAGCAGAACCAGATGCTTGATGTAACAATTTATTTTATTCGTGTAGTTTGTCAGTGTTTTCTAATGAGATTTGTAACTTTGCAATAGAGAGTTCTCCCTCCAGGCAAGTGCCCAGCCTGGGCTGGTTCCTGTGTAGACTTGGACATCTGTTGTATTGGTGGAGAAGGGGGTTGAGATTCTGGAAACCACAAAAGCTGCTGTGGCATTTTGCTGATGTGCACTCATGTACCCCAAGTACCGTGGCCTTTTGCATCTGCCTCCAGACCTTTTCCTTCCAAACATCACTGTCCTCTGCCATGCTCAACAAGGGCAGTGCCTGGCAGAGCTGATGCTCAGTGTATTGACAAGATTTTTACCACTGGAAACAGAGCCCAGAATAAATAGGCTTTCTCTGCCTATGGACAGGGCCTGACCTTGCCTTGGCAAAGCTGAGCTGGTGCAGCAACAGGTCCCATCTGTCCTTACTGTAATGCATGGGTTGGAAATAGTTAACTCTTCAGTTGTGTAACCGCTTGTCCCACGATGAAGTTCACATTAATTACTTTGAGGTGGAATGAAAACATTGTTAAAACATTCCAAGAGTTGTAGTCTGTCCTCTTTGAGGGCACTGTCACCTCCACTAGGTTTAGTGCTGTGCTTTAAGATGTTGGTGAGAGTATTGGCTAATTGGACTAGTTGGTATTGATGGTTGTGTAGCAGAATGGCTGGTTTTGAGATAGCATTTCCTGTACAAGTACTTAGCATGGGTTGATGGTGCACTGTGTATCCAGTACTCTGGCATGCATGCTGGTCACACTCCTCCTACACTTCAGAGGCACCAGAGCCTTTTATCCAATTGCTGGTTATGTAAAATACATGCAGAATGTTAATGCAGTGTTGTTATGGTAAATGTGTGAACAGTGTTACTAATTGATATAACTGATAACAAATTACATGTGCCTGACATTCTTATACCACACAGTATGTTTAGGTTTTAACTAATACGGACTTCGGTGGAATAGTCTTAGATATTCAAGCCTTGTTTTACTTACACAATGGTGCTCTCTTTGTGTTTTTTCTCCTTTTTTTTTTTTAAATAAAAGCATCTGAACACTTGTAGTACATATTACATCCAAAGGAGTCCAAAGCAAAATGCTTCTAAACATTGATTTTACTTTGCCTTTTAGTTCCCAGCATCTCTCATCAGCTTTTTTGTTTTGTTTTTACTTGTTGCTGACTACTTTGGAAAACTTTGGTAATGTTACCAATTTTGAAGTGATTCTGCACTGCCTTTGGATTGTGTATGTATTCAGAAACAGTCTTAAAGCTTTTATTTAAGCTATTAAAAAACCAGGGACTTGTGCCATTTGTTCTTTAACAGTGCTGTTGTAAAAAGACTTCCCTGTGACAAAAAAATCACTTGCTATGAACTCTGTTTATAGCTTTTTTTTTTTCCAGGATGGATCTTTTTCTTTGTATTTGTACAGTGGCTCAGTGAAAGATGTTGCCATGAGTTGATATTGTAACCAATAAACAAGTGCTTTTAACCAGCCTGGGTCACCTGTGAGTGTTGTATTTAGAGCAGCTGGGTCTGATCCTGGATCTGCATTCCTGGGGGAGGGAGGTGCAAGTCTTCACCTTGGACAGAGCTGCCAAAGAACTCAGTAGTGTACAGGGGTAGTACTTTTTTCAATAAATAACTGTAGAACACATGCATGTAAAGTTTTATTTTGATACAATGTCAATAAAAATGCTCCAGAAACAGAGCACTGATACACAGCCTTGCCCTCACAACCCCACGGCCAGGCTCTTACAGCTGGAGTTCAGAGTTGCCCTCAAACCCCCAAGACGACCCTGGCACAGTTGGAAACAAACACCCCAACACACGGGTGGAACTGTTCTCTGTCTTCCCTTAACTCCTCTAGCATTATACCTTACACCCACATCCATTTTCCTGGGAAGATAGCCCTTAGTTACTGGAAAAATAGCAAATTCCTACACCTTAGAGCCGAGTATTTCATTTAGTCATGTTAACACTGCCATAAAAATATATAAATACTCTGAGAAGGGATTTTCTTTCAAAATAAGTTAATTTTAAAAAGTCTAGTTAGAAAAACGTAGGTGTTGAATGACTGCAGATGGCAACAGCACAAACTGTTCCTTTTTTAAAAAGCAGCTTTTCATTGCTGGAGGTGAGCAAAGGAAAAGGACTCGAGCACACCGAGAGGAGACTCGTTCTACAGCCCGACCAAGGGTCACAACCCATCTCTCCCTGAATCTACAGCCTGAGCTCCAGGTCAGTCCTGACACCTGCACTAATCCAGTCCAGACCATGCCAGCCAATGCTCCAGGGCCTGGCTGTGAGCTCAGCACTGACACCTGCAGCTCACCTGAATGTGTTCCCAGTCATGCCCACAGGCAAAAGGCCATTTCACTGCTTTACCAACTGCAACAAACACGTTCATTTTCACTTAACCAAGACCCTCTTGGCTAAATGTGGCCTGAGGAGCCTCAAGCCCACTGCATTTTGTTAGTGCTGTTTGCCCTCATCTTTCACTATCCTTTGAGGAGCTGCTGCCCAACACACTGGTACCTGCTTTCCAACAAGTCAGGAGTCCTTTCGCCATGTCAGAATTTGTATTTTCCTTCACTGAACAAAATCACACCCACATGGAAAAAACAGCACCCTCTAATCATCCCTGGCTCATGCCTAAGCAGCTGAAAGGAGACAGTGATGACTGTGATAAGCTCTCCCTGCATAAGCTCCTGGATGCCAGGAAGTGAGAGTTGCCACTGCTACATAGTAATGAAAACCAGTGAGGATTTGGGTTTTTATTGTCAAGTGCCCAAAGAAATTTAGTGTTTAAAGATAATTTTTAACCCAAAATCTGCAAAATAAACATAACATGTAAGAGTACCACAGCTCTTCAGTCTGGTTCATCATCAGAGTCCAATTTTTACAATAATAAGTGTAATCAGAGTAACATTTAAAATATAAATCATTTCATGTGGCTCCACAGAGGAGAAGTGTCACCTGTAAAATTTCTACTTTGCCCTACAAAGGATCACTGGGAGGGTTTGCAAGGACATTTTATTTGCTCTTTTGAAGGAAATGTTTTGTGAAGCGATCTAGTTCGTTCTCAAGGTGAATGGCTTTGTTTCTGCAAAACAAAAGCAAGGGATTTGCTTCAGTGCAGGAACATCCCAAAAGCAGAATCAACACCTCTGTTTCATCATTTCTATTCTTCTACTGTGACACATAGCACTAACAAAACCTAAATGCAGGTTTTTAGCAGGGGTTTGTAGGGGGTGACAGACCCCTGGTGGTGGATGCCCAGGGCCAAGACGCAGCAGCCCAAAGCCAGGGCAGGGGGGAAAGAGCA
>JAOXXN010000137.1:19202982-19214777 GCA_026770055.1 Myrmophylax atrothorax
GACAGCCTCTCGTACAGGTACAACAGCCCGTACATGCTCAGGGAAAGCGAGATCAGTTTCCAGCCTACAGTTTTCCAAATCTGAAAAGGAAAATCTTCATTAGCTTAAATAAACGGCCCTACAGAATTAAATATAATCCCGTGGACCTTTCACTGGAGTAGTTTAAGAAAGTGTATTATTTCCATAATACTGATGCAGAGCAACAGAGCTACAGTCACATGAGCTGGTCGCCACTGGCATGGAGAATGTGCAGGTTACAGAAGCCTTGCTACTCTTGCATGAAGAAGGAAGCAAACTTCCCTCTAAGTCCAAACTGAATGATCAATTAAATCACCATTTAATTCACACAGACCTATGGCATAGAGAATATGCCCAGCTTTCCTCAGAGTAATTAAACTGATTTTCTCACTACAAACTGACTGTGGGTATCCAGGGCACAGCATGTGCACATCTGGCCCAGTGTCAAGTCCATGACAGGCTCTGTGTTGCACCCCAACCAACCAGGACAGACCAGCTGAGCCTCTGCCATCCCTTCCAGCACAGGGAATGCTGCCAGTGCTACTTGCCACTCCGCCAACAAGGATGATGCTCATGGAGGTCCGTGACGTCAGCGAGGCTAAACTCAGTACCAAAGGAACCATAAAGTCATCCTGGGGCACGTTCTCTGGAGTTGTGGCAGGAAGGCTGGTGGTGCACGGGGTGGTGGCTAAAGGACGAGGGATCTAGAAGATGGGAACAGGGCAGCCTGAGTAAAAAGCATTAAGGAACTACACAGATGGGTTTTGTTTTATTTTCATATATTCAGGGTTTGATCTACTTGAAGAAAACCCTTCAGCACAGAAACCTGAACAAGGCTCCTGAGGAGCAGCAGAGATTTTGACATGTCCTTGCCCAACGGACATGAGGGTAAAAGAAGGGTTCTATGTAGGGCTGGCTCTGGCCTAAGGATCCAAAAGTTACAAATGGAACAGGCTCCCCAAAGGAAAACAAACTCGTGTAACAGCTGCAGAAAGTTTGAGAGATTTTCAGTTCCATTCTAACCCTGAATATAATCCAATAAGAACAACCCTCACTGAAGTATTTCACACAAAGGGCCTAGGGGAAGGCAGCAGCAAGTGTGTAAATAGCACAGGCAAAGAGTAAAAATCAATATATTCTGACCAAGGTAAAACAAGACACTCAATGGCAGCCTAAGCTCCGAAGCACTCACGTGTAGGTTTGGATCTGCTAGTCCCAAGAGTACTTTCTGAGCTTGTTTATGACCCAAGAAACGGTTTACAAGTGAAGTCCATCCCAAAGAGAAGTGGAACATGATATCCTCTTGAAAATCTGCACACAGGCTATGGCAGTTTAGATCATAGCTAAGGTCGAACTTCCTGCATGGAATTAGCAAGTGGAGCTGACTCTGAGCACTAGAAGGCAACAATGGTTTCAGATTTTCTAGAAGTAAAAACAAATAGTAAAGATGATTTAAAAGTAGAGCATGTTCACAACCAGCATCCTCGCACTGCTGACCAGCTTTGTCAACTTCAGGAATCTAAACTGATCATTATTTATTTATTCATAAAATTAATGGCATTTCTGCAGGATTGACCCTTACAGAGAAGGCAATTTATTGCTCTGATACAAGAAAACAGTCATGAAAATAAACTCACCAAGTTAGCACTGCTAGAAAAAGGGGCAAATTAACTGAAAGACCTTTATTAATGATCAAAAGATAAGGATGGACTAAGAAAGAACTGATTTATGCAGCAGTTCTGTGGTACCATGCAGAAAAGGCAACATTATTGTAGAAAGAGGACAGAAGGATTAACGTAATTTCGTGATTTCACTCTTTTATTACCAGGAATAGATCAGCAGCAAAGGATGTGAGATGAAGTTACTACTTAAAAGAAAGAAAAGGGAGTGCACAAATCCTCTGTGAAATGACCTGCTTTGCATTCAGGATCTGGAGGGACCCAGGGAGAGGACTGTACTGCAGAAACATTTCTAACAATTAGTGTATTTCATATGTATGTTGTGGAAGCCAAAAGTTTAAATGGTTTATAAAAGGACTAGACAAGTTGCCAGGGGTCAGGTGCATTACTACTTGCTTAAGCCATTAGTCCAGATGTGGTATCTCAGCTCAGATGTCCCTAAAATTGGGAGGGATTGCTGTATTTACCCTCATTCATTATTCTTCTCCCCCAGCATCTATTACTGGCCAATATCAAAGACGGGACTGAGCTGAACACTCAGCCCTAACCTGTGTTGGCTTTTCCTTTACCATTTATAGCATCTGTGTTAAATCATGATCAGAAAGACAATGATTTTAAAACCAAGTTTTCTTAGATTGTTTTTCCTTAAATTAAAACTGTTAACATCCCTCCTTCCTCCCTCCTCTTACCAATCATCTCCTGCTGGGACTGGTGCATTGACTGATTGACTTCAGTGGAGCAGCGCTCAGCCAGGTTCTTTCCCAAACCGTCTTCTATATGTTTGTTCAGTTCCTGAAGTTTTACAAAGAATACATGCTCATCAATTTGTATTTAACTCATTTAATTTACAGTTACATTATGCAGAGCAGAGACATGTTACACACTAAGCACTGTGACCATGGAAGTACCATGTTTTCCAACTGCACACTAAAACCTAACTGAAGTGATGCAGGAAAGACTTCCCTGGGACTGCAATCATTAACAGGCATATGGAAAAGTCTGTACTTTCAATAACCTGTGACACTGAGAAGCAATCCAGTATCTACTGCCCTACAAAGCCTTTTTTGCTGTGTCATTTGATGGGGGCTGATTTCACTGCTCTGCAGAGACAAACTGATCCCTCCAGCTCCCTGCTCAGGACACTCTGCTGAGCTGGGACAGCACAGACTGCCCTGGAAACGCAGAACTACCACCCAGGTGATCAGCCAGGCTGGAGCTACAGCAGTGTGAGCATAAGGGGCAAATAGGAGTGTACATGCCTTTAAAACACTAAGTTTGAGGAGGAATTTATACAACTTAAAAAAACCCTCTAGTTTTTATTAAAAGTATTGCGTATTTGAAAGCTCATTTTATTGTTGGATCTATTTGATTTTAGGAGTAGTGAAAATTATTTATGCAACGTCTTTATTTACTAGAAGTGAAGGCTACAAATTAAGAGCCAAACTACTAAAAAGCTCTTTGAAAGAAAAACTAATTTCTTTCCAAAAACAAAGCAGAAAATATTTTTAACCTTTTCCAATTTTGGGCAGAGAGATGCACAGGTCTGAAAGCAAAAATCTTGCAATGCTTAAAGTGTCAGATAAAATGGAACATAAATTACGAAAATACAGAAGTAGAAATTAAGGAAAAGCCAAAGAGCCTGACTTAAACCATGCAAGAAAACTTACTGTCTTATAGAGCTTCAGTACTTGAGGAGAAGGGTGAAAATCTGAGTAAAATTCATCAACTAAAACTGAAAGTCGGCAAATCTCATCAGTCATGGCAGAGGAGACCTGGAAGAACACAGGAAATGCAAAAAGTGTTTCTCCTACCTTTTCCACCCATAGTAAAAACAGACTAGAATCACAGACTATTCTGAGTTGGAAGGGACCCTCAAAGATCATCAAGTCCAACTCTTAAGCCAATGGCCCACACAGGGGATTGAACCCATGACCTTGGCATTATTGCAACCAAGTTTTAACCAACTGAGCTCATCTCAGAGAGCAACTGCATGGACTGTCACAAGAAATGATTCAATTACCTGACAGACATTTTTAGTTTGTTTTTTTTTTCTTTATTTTCTATTGGAAAAGAAACATACTGGACATTTCAGACACACTTTGCAAGATGGGTGGGCTCCAAAAGGAGCTGCCTGACGTGACAGAAGAGGCAACACTTGGATCTGGGGGGTTTTCCACACTGCCATTACTTACTTTATTTTCGACTTCCTCAGTAACACGCTTGATTTTTTCCTTTGTATCTTCTGTCAAAATGTTCAGCTGGTTTCGAACGAAGTCCAGTCTGTCCTTCTGATCTTCTCGCTCTTCCATGGAATGGACTCTGAACGCAGCGGAAAGGAAATCACCGTCACCAGCTGGAATTCAACCAGGAACCAAACAAACCCATCCCCAGGCATGGATCATCCAGCTGATGGGTACTGAGCAGCCAGAAAGAATCCAGAGTGCCCCTGGCTGACCAAGGCACTGCCCCACAGGGGCTGCAGTGTGGGTGTTACACACATGCAGGTGCATTTAAAGGCTGCACTGACCAAACATAACTCAAATTACTGTGTTTTGATGTATTTACAAAACCAGCATTTCAGGATGAATTGTTACCACTGTACATAATAACAACTACAAAAGGTGCAGGAAATCAGAGGCCTTCAATACTTAGTCTATCCTGGTTAAAAAAAAAAAAAGGTAAATCTGATAAAACTGCTGCTCAACTGCAGCACTCAAGTACTCCTTAAGAGTGACGTGGGCCTGATGACCCTGCAAAGCAAAGGGGATGTGGCAGAAACCAACCTCATCACCAACAACACTCCTCAGAATTCCCTGACCTATCTTTCAAGCAAAGAGTCCCGAAAATCTAAAGCAGTCACATCTTGAAGGCCCAGCAGAAACAACAAACAGCAATGCAGGCTAAGAGAGGTGACCACAGACATCTGGTAAGTCAATTGGCAGAAATAAGTAGAATATCAGAGTATTTTCAAACATTTCACAGCATGTTTTCACCGGATCTGACAATGTGAGACAAGTCGGTATGTAAACAGTTTGCAAAAGCTGACATGTTCAGGAGGAGGAGTGTTTGACAGCACAGTGGAGTCTGTTGAGACATAAAGACACACTATTGACAGGCAGAGAGGAGATGGATGGGAAGGATTAAACATTACAGCAAGTTCACTGTGTCTAAGAGACAAGGGGTAGGACAAAAGTGAGGAAAAACCCCACACTATGCAAACCTCAAGGGATACACAAAACTATCAGACAGAGCAGATGAGCTGCTATCATTAGCACTACAGGATTACATGAGCAAAGAGAGAAAAAAGATATTTAGGGATACAATCTGGAAAGGGCCAGAGGCCAAGCCTCTGTTAGCCTGGGCTCATCTCATCCCTTACAGTATTCTAATCACTTACAAATTAGTGTCCTCATCCTTCCATTTATTTTCTCAGTGTTACTGTTAACAGAAAACTTAGGTTAAACAGGCCCAAACATCACCTCTGAAATGCTGGAAAAACTTAAAATTTCACGTATTTCTGAAGAAAGATTCGAAAACCCAGAGATTGCAAGTCAGTAACAAAGATCAACAAAGTAAACCATAATCCCTGTACAGAAGTCAGAGACCAAGGACAAAACTGAGGAAATGAACAGTGGTAAGACTGACACACCAGAGAAATTTTCTGTTCCTTACCAAGCAAGAAAAGTGAATTTTAAAGTCGATATAAATGGCCCAAGAAAATCATCAGCATAGAAATGGCTCCTCCGATGATCCAGACAAACCAAAGCCAACCAGCCCTCCAGCCCACCTACCTTTTCTCTGCTGCTGCCACGTTTATGGTGTCCATAATGTTTTTCACAGTATCTATTATCTGTTTAGCTCTGATAGTGTGCTGCTCAAACTTGGTTTTCACGGCTGACTGCGAGATACACTCCTGCGAGGGGCCCAAGCCACAACACATTACTGCAATTCCACACCAACACAGTCAGGAATTTCACTGTCAGAAAGCACATGCTGCCAATTTTACCATGAACTTAAACCAATGGGAAATAAAAAGGGAGAAAGTATAGAGAAATGAAAAGACAACAGAACTGAACTCTCAAATGAGTCTATTAGCAGCAAATCTGCCTTCACGTTCATTCACAGTAATGTGCATTGGTCTTAATTCTTTTAAAATAAATTAAAAAGGTAAAGAAAAAAGAAAACTGATGAATACATAATAAATCTATCTCTTCAGGAAATTTTCCAAACTATCTCTTCAGAATTAAAAATGTCAAATATGAATGCTGGCAGTACAGACTGACTTGAGTTTTCTTTGTTGCAATACACAGTATTAGTTTTAAGGAACATTTCTGTCAATGAAATGTGACGTGCTCAGGTCAATACTGACCATCCAGGAACAAAATACACAATTAGGAATATAAAACAAGGGTTTTCTCACAGGATTAAAAAAAAGTTGTTAAGTAGCCTTTAAAATAGTAGCTTATTTGCAGGTTACTGAAGTGTAAAATGAATGAGTGGAGAAAGCTCTAGACAGAATTTTAATCAATCTTGAATACTGAACAGTGATTCAGAAATAGAGGACAGTGACTGAAGAGATCTACAAATGTTAAATTTGGGCAAAAGCAGATCCGTTGCAGTAAGTCATAAATTAAGACTTTAATTTCTTTTCAAGCAACTGCACATCCCGAGTTATGAAGCCAATTAAACGTCAGAATTCAACCTGCACTAAGTCACCCCAAAGTAGCCACACCATCTGTGTTTGAGGGGAACAAAGCAAGCAGACAGTTTCCTTAATCCAGATCTATGGGATTCTTAAAACATCCCCAGTCTGTGGATGCTCCTTTCAGAGCACAAATAGGTTTGGGCTGCTTTTAAAAGACTTGTCAATGACTTTTGCATATGCTATAATATCAGATTTTAGCTATCTAAAAATAATAAATCAAAACAAAATAAACAAAACGGGTAAAATATTCCCTGTTCCTCGATGAAGCAGATCTAGAAATCAGCAATGAAAGGCCAGAGTTTCATAAATATCAGCACATTGTAAGAGCTAGACTGGGCTCAGAGCAGAGAGTCTTCCCAACATTAGTATGTGGTAGATAAAAGGATGACAGCCACTCACAACACAATCAGAAAATCCAAGTTAGAGCACTAGGAAAAACACAAAGGTTAGTTATACGATGGGGAGAGAGAAGAGGGGGACAGCAGCGTTTTTGCTGTTAGTCTGTAAATAAGTATTTACTGAAACAAAGATAAAAGGTGTGTTAACAATGTAACCCAAACCAGTGCCTTCCAGCCTACTTCAGTACAGCATGACAGTCATTAAGTGCACAGATTATTCCATCTCTGAGCAGGGCTGGGGAGGCTCCCAGGAGTGAATTCACAGGGGTGTTCCACCCTGCCCCCCTCCTCCACTGCTCCCCACACCACTTCTGTCACCAGTGTTTTTAAGAAACACCACAAGCTGAGGCACGGCAAGATTGGTTTTATGCAGGATATCCACTGAGGATTGCTGCACACAGCGCAGTGTGGGGGCACTTCTTTGCTCTTTGCTGAGGCAATTCTATGTACTCACTGTAAAATTTCAGAAGATACAGACTTCTGTTACTCCACAACATAAAAATTCAGAACTGATCCAAGAATTCAAACCTTTAAACAGCCTCTTTTCCTTTATTGCAATACAGCTGACACACAGTAGCATTATTTTTAAAGCTACTACATGACTTTCTAAAATTGATTTCCCCACTGCTTACAAGTGCTTTGAGTAACGCCTGCACCAGTTTTCCTTTTAGCAAGTTTAACCACCCTCTGCTTTGCAAAAAAACACGTTTGGTGTGTTTTGGAATGATTTTTGCCCTCACACAGAAGTCTGCAGCATAAATGTAGTTACAAACCTTTCAAAAACAGTCAGATTTTTTTCTCACATCACAACAAACTAGCACTAGTGGGTTGTTTCTACATTTTGGTTGGTTTTTTTTTTAAGATTCCAGCTACACTGAGCTCCTATCAGTCCTGGAATGAACATGTTTTCCCACCAGGGTACTGATACTAAAATCAGCAATGTGGAAGCACTGGAGTAGTAACAGTTCCTCTTGGAAAAGAGGAAGAAGCTGTCCAATTTTAGTGAAGACAAGCAGGGTGAGAATCCAGGAGAAGCAAACCCAGCAGATACAGCCAGGGGGAACACGGCACATGTGGACAGATTTATAAATGAGGTAATGAGACTTGTCCAGCTCACATCTCTGAGCAAAGGTGTGAGAGATGTTTGGGAAGTCTGAGCAGGGCACCTGGATAGGGACAAGGTGCTACAGGCAAGACAGACAGACTGAGGCAGGGGAGGGGCCAGTGTCTGACAAGGACAGACAGAAGCATCTGTGCTCTCATCCCTTCCTTTTCGCACTCTGGAGTAATCCAAGAGTCTTGGGACTTGCTGCTCCTCTGTCAGGAAACAGAGTAAATAGAAAGTGCTTTAGGCAGAAGTGCTTACGCTGGACAGCACCTGAACTTGGCCTGGCCGTGCACAAAGCGTGGCATCAGTTAGGACTTTGTTCCCAGACTGAACACAAGAAGTTCTACCTGATGCATGATATTCTTCATTAATATATAGCCTAGAGCTGACAAACGTAACTGATGACCAACAGTGCGCTGTGTCAGCTACTTTATCAGCCCAAATTACAGTAATTTGAGTACGAGGTCTGAAGATTTCAGTCCTGGAGAACCATTTTAGTATCAGCCTTGCTTTAAAAGCACATAAAATGCCACTGTAACTCAAGAAGCTGCCCACAAACCTGAATGTGAAAGAGGCTGCAACAGCAAAGAGGCAAAATTTAAATTGCTTTGGCAACCTTAATATAGCACAGCTGTCAGTCTCTTTAAATGGTGGGATCACACTCCTATTTGAAGTCATTCATTGTGATTTCAGATGAAACACAGCTAAGCAGGGAAAACCACTACAGAATCCACTCTCCTTGCTGGAGTCAGGTGTGCAGCAAATGAAACAGTATGAGAGAAGAAACAAAGGTTGTTTTGAGGCCACACAGTGTTGTCACAGAACTGCTATTTGTCCCAGCCTCTCATACAGAAACTTGTCACAGTTATGACCTTGTGATGATGCTTCCCACTGGGGTGGTCAACCTGTGACATCCGATTTATGTATGTGCTGAGCACTCACAGCACAACGTCATTTAATAAGTAATTCATCTTAATTCTACACGTTGAAGGCTTAACTGTAATTACAAGAGATTTTTGTCAAAAAATGGGGGGGTTGACAGCACATGGCAAAAAATGATAAAGAACAACAACTGATGTAGAAGCCAAATTTCCACTTTTTCCCTGCTGGCTCCAAGTTTCCCACTATAATTCTAAGGACAAAAATTACAAACAGAAATGCATGTTTGACTACAGCCAGTGACACAAACAAGAAATGTCATGCCTCGTGGACTCAGGCCCTGCCAGTACTCTGAACTGCCATCATTTCAGCAGTTCAGTCATATATTGTAAGAGCATGGACAAGGATTAAATTTAAACTTTAGTCTGGCATTTTCTTGCTTAAGCAAGGCTGAATCAAGCTATTGTTTTATAACCTTTTTGATACACACACATTATTACATAACTCCATTTTGCTAAGGTCAAATAGGTTTGCTGTAATGCAAGAAGTACTTTTCAGAGACAGTTTATTTTTTTTAACGTGCTTATACACAAAATCATTGAGGTCCACCCAAGATGCCTCCTTAAGATCTCCAAGAACGGCTTTAATTAATTAGTTATTAAATTCAGCAAGTCAAATGGATCCTATCACAAAGAACTCACTCAACTGTCTAGACAGTCCTACTCCTGCAGAAACTGTAAACTCCAGCTATGAATATGGCTGGACTGAGGTGGAAGGGTGGATTCTGTACAGCACAAAGGATGCAAACCCAGTGTTAGTGCTCAGAGTAACAGAGCTAAGAGGTACATAATGGTGATAGATTCAAAACTCTGGCTTTAAAAATGCAAGTAAAGATTTAGATTTACATTGGTTAAACTGAATTCCTTACTGCAAACATTCACCAGTACATGGCTGTAAGTGGGACACACCTTCTCAAGAGCACTGGTTTTTTTTATATAGACTGTATTCCTATTGAGATCTGAACCAAAACCTCAGTTTTGGTCCCTTCCCTCACTGAAAAATACTCCTTTCCAACAACTACCAGCTACTAAAGGTGAGAAGAGAGGAAGAGAACCCACAGAAAAACAGCAGATGGTGTAAATCCCTTACACTCCTTTACCTGCTAACATGTGTAATGCTCAGTAAAATTAAGCTAAACATAAGCAAAAGGTACCTTTGCAATAAAACACCAGCAGTCTAAAAAGTTCACCACAAATACCTCAAATATCTGCTCAAAATGCTGAAATTCCTGGAATCTTGTTTGAAATCCTTCAGCAAGCGCTCCACCTGTAAAACATAACGGACCATAAGGGAGACAGCAACTCCTCACAGCAGGGACTGCAGCTTAAATTAGTTTTGTTTATCAAGTTTTATGGTATTTTTCTGTATTTGAGGAAAAGCAGGAGTTCCTACACACCACCCTCTGGCATTCCTTGGGCCTTCTGTCTCCTGGCACTCAGAACTTCTTTTGCTGAAACAAAAAAGATGCGATTCCTGGCTTCTACAGGATCAATAACTTTGAGCTCATCAACCAGGAAAGTCAGACAGCGCTCCATGTGCTGCCTGCGCACCTGAGGAAAAGGGAAAAGGCTCATGAGAAAAAGGCAACAATGGAGCTGTCAACAAATCAGAGCATGAGAGTCAGGAACAGATGCTGAACCTCCCCTTTTAGACATGTCTGCAAATCCTACTGAGGCAGCAGCTGCTTCTACTCATTTAAACAGACCTGAATGCAACATATTTCCTGCTACAACTGTATCTGTGCGAGTCACAGATCTCAGCCAGTTACTGGGGTAAACACTTCATGCCCCGTACAGAGAAAAGTATCTCTCTGCAAACTGGCTGCTGCTGGGAAGATCTGCAGAGCACTCCCAACTGTTCCCATCTAACACTGCACTTCACCAGCTACTCTGCACAGGTACAGATGTATAAAATATACCCTCAGGCTGCATTACCACTACGCAAATAAAAGATAACACAAAGAAGATTAAAAAACAAGCTTAACTGTGGAGGAAAAAGGTTCTAAAGAAGTTTCCCATTGTATTGGCTGCCTGCATATATCATCATTTGAATTGCAGATTGCTTTTTGTGTTGAATGAGAAATAATTTATTCCCATTTTCTGACTATGTAACTTATCCTTTTATTAATAAGACAAAGCTGGTGTTTCCATATTAATATGTATGAATTAACCATTAACCCAAATAAGAGCTACCAATTCACTCACATCTTCCATGTACTCTGGCTCCGATGCAGAGGCATCCCATCTATTATTCAAGATGAAGATGTTTGGCTTTGAAAGTCGTTCATTCACTTTATGGAAAAAGTGCTTCTCCTAAGAATTAAAGCACAAACAGAAAACTCCTCAGACATCCAAACCCAAGTCACACATTCTTCTGTAACAGGTTCTAAAGTTAATACAGCTTTTTAAGAGTTTATTAAAAAGAATTCATCAGCATTAAAATACACAGATGTCCAACACAAAAAAGGCTTTTGATAGTTCAAGTCATCAAATGTCTTAAAACTGATCCCTTGCCTGTACCTACCACCCATCTGCTGTTTTCATAGTCATAGTGGGTACGTTGTGATGGAGCAAATCCCCACTGGGCACAGCTGAAACAGAAAAGGTCTCTGTGCTGCCAGAAGCTTTTTCAGGCAGCAGGACAATACCATATACCCTGGGCACAGCACTGGAGATCCATTAGTCTCCATCAGCCAGGAGTGAGCATGTGCAAACAAGATCCCTGCTGCAGAAATGAGATCTTTGTCTGAGGACAATTTATGACGGACTATCAGAACAATCACATTTTTGCAAAAAGGGAGCTGGGGGTGTTTATCCTGGAGGAGGCTCAGAGGTGACCTCATCACTGTCTAGAACTACCTGAAGGGAAGTCATAGCCAGGTGGGGGTTGGTCTCTTCTCCCAGGCACTCAGCAATAGGACAAGGGGGCACGGGCTCAAGCTCTGCCAG
>JAOXXN010000137.1:19238017-19274488 GCA_026770055.1 Myrmophylax atrothorax
AAAGTTTATTTAAGGGCTGTAATTATCCTGAATTGTATAATGTCTGCATCACTATGAAGTTTCCTTTCTTCTACTACTGGATTTTCATAATAACTTCTACGGCTTATGCACAACATTTAATTGCAGTAACATACCTCTGTCTGGGCAAAAAGGGTGCAGAACACTGTGCTTGAAGTGAAAGACTTTTATACTCATATTTACAGAAGTACAGGGCTAAGAAGGGTCAAAGTACAAAGAAAGTTGGGCTCATAACATCCAATAAATTTGAGCTGATCTTTTCATCCAGGCTGGAAAAAGCTGACCATCTCTTAGATAAACGAGGTAAAGCATTGTTTCAACACCAGATAAATAAGGATAAAATAGCACCTAATGTGATGTTTGTGCAACAGTTTTACTCAGTTAAAATAAGAGATAGAGCCAACAGGGTTTCAGATTTTGTGAACTAAACTTAAACTGAAACTAAACCATGTTTTAAGAGCTAAACCATTAGTGTGTGTTGACTGCAAAGTCATAGATACAAGGGAAACTTTGCTATAGAAAGTACAACCAAGGTTAGCAGGAGTTAAAATATCCATATAAACAAAAAGGAGTATGTAACAGTCAATAAAAAGAGTAATGGGAAGTCTATTGGGCTACTCCAAAATATTTAGTAGAACTAAGAGAATAAAACTTCACATTTCCCATACTATTCTTGGAGCTTCTTTAGTGTTCACAAAACCAGGTTTTCCCCCACAACATCAAGAGTCCATGTGTGCAGTCATCAACTGCAAGATCCTGACTATGAAAGTGTCTTGATACACCAAAGCCTTGGCTTTACAATCCCCAAAGTCTTTCATAACGTAATCGATTGCACATTTTTAATATATTACAATTTGCTAAATGAAGCCAACCATTCATTACCTCATCAGTACAGCCTGCACAAAGTACAGTTTATTATATACTTAAATTCTAATCTAACACCAACTGTCAGCATATTTTATATTACATGTGGTATTGCACTTTCTGAGTGGCACCTCAGTGCGTGTTTGCAAGTGAGAAAGCTGAACCCCCGAAAGCCCCAAACCTTTGGAATTCACTCCAAGTGCTGCCAATCTAGCAAGTTTAAAATGTTAGGGTGAACATCACCTGCAGAAATATGGGCTTCACTAATTAAAAAACCCTGTTTAATAATTAGAAAAACAGTCCTACCTGAAGTTGTGCATAAGGGCAATCTGAAATCCTCGGTACTCTGAACAGTTTCAAAAAGTGGTGCCAATTTCACTGATTGCACACATTGTGTTAAAGGACAACAACTAGATTTACAAATATATATTACACACAGGCACAAAACAGACAAAGCTATAAAATGTTTGGTAACTCCACATGCTTTGAGCTAGCCAACATATCTGCTGCATGTTGAACTGCTTATTATTGATCATATTGAAAATCTAAATTGCTATTTCTGATGTATCTTACTGGATTCAACGACCACTTCCAAAGGAGGAGGAAAGAGGAGAAATGGTAGACTCAAAAATGGAGGGTTTAAATGTACGTTCTTTGAATAGCCAGCATATCCCTTCAGTAACGTGAAGAGTGATTCCCAAAACTTTTTTAAGAGACTTAGGCCAAGTTCACCTCTGGCATTAGTGGGTATATTCCCCACTACTTCACTGATACTTGTGTCCTCCTTCACTAGGGCTGAATTTGGTCCTAGGAGTATATCTGGTCACCTTAAGTGACATCAATGAAAATGGGAGTCTTGGACAGATAGAACTGGGCTGCAAAATTAAAAGAGTGAATATGGGACAAATCATGTAAATAAAGAATATATATTAATAACAGTTCCTATTATATAAATAGCCTTTATAAAAAAATAATCTTTCAATAATTTTAATAACTCACCTTTCTTTAGGTTCTGGAAAACATGTATGAAAAAAATCTATTCAGTTCAAGTTAGATTAAAGCAAACCTAAGATGAACACTACAGCTCTCTGTTGCACTAAACCCAATTCTGACCATTCAATTTCCAGGTTAGTCAGTTTGGGGGATGATAGGGAGTTTCTTTGTGAAGGTATGAATTCCACCCCTAGAAACACTGAGCAGAAGAAACACCATACTGAGTGGGCCTATTTCCTACTGCTTTCAGAAACTGCAGATGACGGACCCAGAAATCAAAGGGTCACCTAAACCCCCAAATGTTAACGCCTCTGAGCACATTTAAAAGGCACTGTCCTCTCACTATTATTTTTAGATCTTTGAGCTTAAAACTCCTCTTTAAACTATGCTGCATTAAAGATTTGTTACCATTTGAATTCTCTTTCCACTCCTCAATCCAGCATAGTGTCTACCTGCTGTACCAGATCTAAGATAATACGTGATGGACTCCTATGTTTGTGCTAGAGCTATTTCCTTTATCCTATCAAATAAAAAAATCTTCCAAGTTTACCTTTTTGGGCTTAAGGCATAACATGAATCACAGAATCATACAATATGCTGAGTTGGAAGGGACCCACAAGGATCACTGAGTCCAACTCCTGGCCTTGCACAGGACACTCCAGGAGTCACAGCATGTGCCTGAGAGCCTTGTCCAAATGCTTCTGGAACTCTGTCAGACTTGATGCTGTAACCCCTGCCCTGGGGAGTCTGTTCCAGTGCCTGACCACTCTCTCTGTGGAAAATCTTTTCCTGATTTCCAGCCTAAACCTCCTTTGACTCAGCTTCATGCCATTTCCTCAGCCTTTGTCACTGGTCACCAATGAGAAGAGATCAGTGCCTGTCCCTCCTCTTCCCCTCACAAGGAAGGTGTGATTGCAATGAGGTTTCTCCTCAGTCTCCTCCAGGCTGAACAGACCAAGTGCCCTCAGCTGCTCCTCACACAGCTTCCCCTCCAGACCCTTTACCATCTTTGTGGCCCTCCTTTGGATGCTCTCTAATGGCTTAATGTTTTTTTTACATTGCTGTGCCCAAAACTGCCCACAGAACTCAAGGTGAGGCCACCCCAGTGCAGAGCAGAGCGGGACAATCCCTCAACCGGCTGGTGATGCTTTGCCCTCCTGGCTGTCAGGGCACTGCTGACTCATGTCCAGTTTGCTACTGACCAGGACCCCCAGGTCCCTTTCCAGAGCTGCTCTCCAGCCTCTCATTCCCCAGTCTATACACACAATCAAGGTTGCCCCATCCCAGGTGCAGAATCCGGCACTTGCCCCTGTTAAACTTCATACAGTCGGTGATTGCCCATCTCTAATTTGTCGAGGTCTCTCTGCACACATCATCCTAAAGCTCAATTTTTGAAGTGTACAGTTTTAGTGCTATCTGAAACCCTGTTTTACATTATTTTCCAACAGTTGTCTGAACAATTCGTCTCTTTTCTTGCCATAAATTCTAGTGTTGTTCATGGTTTGTGCAATTCCTATGCAATTCCTTTGCAATTCCTTTGCTGCTAACGGGTATTAACAGTGCAGTACCCACAAAGTGGGGTATCAGTTCTTGCTTTCTTCACTGTCAGTTCAGTTCAAAGCATGTTGCTTTATTGTGTGGAAGATCCAGTCCATTTTTGTTGTCCAGCCACCATGGTGAGCATCATTCATTTGCTTCATGAAGTACTCAAGAGCTTCCTGCTCGGTTTTGTCCAAGGCAAGGGTCTTTCGAATGTACGCAATATCATCAAAGGACTGCAGTTCTGGCATTCCTGAGCCAAGCATCATGGAGAACAGATTGATGAAGAGATTGGCATGCTGCCGAATTGCTAGGTAAGCCTTGTAACACATCTCCTGAAACCTGGAAGAGACCGGGGGAAAAAAAAGCTCAGTGTATTTCCCTACTAGATGAATATTATTTTTTCACTGCCAAAACAGTTTTCAGGTAACCAGACACTAAAAATTGGACAGTTTTAGACTACTAAGAACACCATAATGTTGCTGAGAAGATACACTCATCTTCCTACTTAGTTTATCTTCATTTCTGTAAGAATTAGTAGTGATCACACTAACACAAAAGCCAAACTGAAGTCAGGCTTTCTAGCCTGAAACCCTATTTGCCATTCATGGAACTGTTCAGCACAAATTTATGGAGTTCACAGAACCATTTTAGTCATTGTTACTGACATTTCAGGTTTCAAAACATGTTTCCAGATACACTGCTGCAAACAGTGCTTTTCTGGTTATCATCAGAGACACATTTCTCCTGTAGTTTTGCAAGGGCAGTAGTTGTTACTCCTTAGATACCCTGAAGAATGCACTGAAAAAAGGAGCATTTGCTGTATCACATTGGATGAGAAATACACATTTATGCTGAAATCACTAACTTAAGTCAGGTTAAGGGTAAAATTTAAAACCGGCTTCACTGCAGCATTCAGACACTGCAATTCAAAATCTGTCTTCCCCTGCCCTCAACATAATGAAATTAAGATTAAAATTGAAACCTCTCAAAGGCTGGATTGCTGGAAAGAGGTATTAAGAATGACTACAGCAACACATTTTTTTTTTTAAGTTCTCCTTTCTCAGCAGGTTCTGGGCAATGTCACAGACTACAGAGGCCAGCTGAAGAGCTGGTATCACAGCAGCTACAGAAGACAGAAGTACGGCTGAGTGACCAGCAAGGCTCTGATGCACATTAACACCCAACAGTTAAGAATTCTCAGTACTAACAGTTTTGCAATCTCAAGAGGATTTTAAGTGCCAAGTCAGACATTTCAGATGTTTAAAAAATTACCACCTTTAATCACATGCATGCTGACCCTGCAAATCTCAGTGACATTTCATGGACGAAAGGTCACGTTAAGTGCTAAGATGACCCACTGGTTCATAAGTGGTGGCTGATCTTCAACTAAAGAACTAGAACATTCCCACTACAAGCCAATTAAAATACTAATTTTAAGTTAAAAGGTCTAATTATTAAATGTCATCATAGTGAAGTGAATTTTAGGTACAAAATACTCTAGAGTTTAAATGCTTAAAAGAAGGCTCACCTTTCAAACTCCCTTGTTTTGGTACATTCTTGGGCTCCTTTACTAATCACTATTAGAAAGTCTTGTGTTAAGACAAATGGCACACGCTCTCTTTTATAACCAAATTTTTTCTTCTTGTGATCGAGGAAGTGCCCAAAGTCAATGTGAAACAGCTTGGAAAGACAGAAAGGTATTTTAAGATTAGTAATTCCTTTTTTAAATGAAGTCAACGTAAAATGGATCATTTACTCATAGTTCTGATAGATTACTTTTTGGAAACTCATACCAAAGTGAGGAGGACCCTGGGGTATGGTTTTAGAAAAACATATCTTACCTGTCCATCATCTTTGACCATGATGTTACTGTTGTGGCGATCACCAATGCCCAGTATAAAGGTGGCCACACAGTAGCCAGCACAAGAACGTGTAAACAAGTCAATAGCTGCATCATACCTATTCAAAACATAAAAGGAGACACTTTCCTCAGATATTGCAATAACACAGAAGTGCAAATTTTCCTTTTCATTAAAAGAGCTACAAACAGGAATACCAGGGAAACAAAGGCAGCTAAAAAAGAAAACAAAACCAAAACCAGATGGACATAATTATGGACATAATTTCCCACTTGATGAACCGTAATTCTCTTGAGGTTTCCATCAAAAACAAGCACGTGGACAAGAAAAACAGGCAACAGGAAATCTCACATGTCTCCTTTGTTCTTGTCCTTGAGCCACTGGTGCAATGTATGGCTGTTGAACTGCAGTGCTCCCTTTAAGCCTCCTTTACACTGAATCTGCATGATCGTGTGAGAGCTCCTCACGACCTCGATGAGTCCCACACAGTCACCAATTGACAAACAACCATAAGGCAACATCCTGAAAGACAAAGATTAGTTCTCTGGGTTTTTTGTCCTTTATAGAGAATGGTGGCAAGAGATGGGAGAAGATATATTTTTGCTGATTTCTGTATCTGGCTACTCTTTAAGACACTGGCAACTGTAACCCTGTAAACCATTCTTGGACAAAGCCATTATTCTGTCACTCATTACAGTACTGGAGACAAAACTGTGTCCCAAGAGAAATGATGCAGACCAATAGGCCCTTTTGTCTAGATAAGAAAATGAAAACTGAGGGTTTCTTGACAGTGCAGTGACAGCTGTTGCCCCCCACCTAAAAATCAACCACACAGCCAACACAAATTTAGAAGCGTAACCTGTCCAGCATCAGTCTCCCAGAACTAGAGTAGTTTATACTGAATGCCCTGCAGAAGCTGCTGTGCTCACAGGCTCTCTGCACATGGAGAAGCTGCACACAGGTCACACCAGCCAATACCTACTGTGTGTACTGAAATGACAACACCAGCTACAAAGAGTCATCGCTCAAAAGGGCTGTGGGTTTGGCAACTTGTTCAAAGGCAAACCCACAGACACAATCAGCTGACCATGTGGCTGCTGAGCATTACCTCTTGTATCCACTCCTGGTACATAAATCACTCTTACTCTTGAATAAGACTGAAGTATTTCTCAAAAGTTTAGAAAATCCAGCAGTTTAGTTAACTGAAGGTTATTAAAAAACTAAATATTGCTCCAACATGTACAAATATGCCTATTTATAGCATTTCATTTATTACCCTTGGGAAAACAGGAGCAATCTCTGGGAAAAAAACAGTGCAAAATCCATTAAGAACAGTATTGCTTGGAAATGACCTCTAATGCTTACCGAAGATCAAGACCCTGATTTTGCCAGATGTTTTCCATAATTCTAATTATCTGAAGTGTCAGCATGTCCTGACGCAAGTCTGAAACAGTCAAAGATTGCAAATTTTGTAACA
This sequence comes from Myrmophylax atrothorax, assembly GCA_026770055.1. NCBI lineage: Eukaryota > Metazoa > Chordata > Aves > Passeriformes > Thamnophilidae > Myrmophylax > Myrmophylax atrothorax. The sequence goes on from JAOXXN010000137.1 coordinate 19,244,771, forward strand.
CCAGAATACTTGGTTAGATCTTACTTTACTTTTCCCCCAAAAGAATGTCTCAGTATGTCTAAAGGTAACAATGTTTGCATAGTTTAGTGTAGCCTTCTCAACGGAGAAGAGCATGTTTTAAGTATCACTATAAACCTGTGGCGGTGATTTTAAAAATACACTAAACTCATGAAAATGGAATTACTGATTACACGTCTGTAGTATTGTGAAGAAATTTGCAAGTAAAAAGAGCAAATATTAAATAGAATCATGTTCCACCTCGACAGACGGAACATCTTAGAACATACAAAATTTGTACTTGACTGAAATAAATATTTATTTGTCCATGCTTAATTCTTCTGGAAAAGAAAATGACTGTGCTCAGCTGATTTTGATTTTTTTATATATATGTATTTTATATACTTAAAATCTCCACTAAACAATAGATTAAGAAAATAAACAGATATGTAGCTTTTGAATTACGCTTATTTTTCCTTACCATCTCCATTTTTAAATATTATCTCATTGTTCTGAAATAACAATTCAGACATAATATCTGGGTTTTCCCAGTTCAACCACAGTGGCCTTTTTGCAGATGACATTATCCTGCATTCCTCAAGCCTAAAAGAGACAAGATTTCTATGAAATAGGCATAATTTGATTCTCATACCAAGTTTCTGTAATACTGTATAATTCTGCTCCCCCTGCTTTGGCCAATTTCTGAACTAGTACCAAATTAAAGATGCACAGGTAACTGACAATCTGCAATTTTTACTTTCAGACTCAAACTTAAATTAGTAAAATGTAATGTTAACCATTTGCTAAGACCAACAGAAGACCTGGCTATATTGCAAGTATTCCTTTGGCAGTGTGTGTTCCTTACAACTGGAAAAAGGACTGCAGTTCTCATCACCTTAAAGGAACAGCTAAGGGTCATGTTGTTCCCTAATTTGTTAAACCATTAGATTGACAGGACGGTACTCTATGCATTACTCTGCTAGTGAGTTTATTCAGTGAACTCTGAGGATACTAACACTTAATATGTTACCACTTAACCTCAACACTGCCAGTGTTTTACAATTGCTAAACATTTACTTAAATATCCAGACAAACTGTAAAACTGGATACAATACCGAAGATTTCCCAGCTGATGCGCAGGATTAAGAGGAGAGATAAAACCTTGCAAAGCATCCATATAATCTGGCCGTCTCATTTGTTCAACAAGAAACTTCATCTGTACCTGATAAATAATCACATTCAGGTCTTGAGAGCACTAATTACATGTCAATGAAGGTAAGCATCAGATTTTAGCTTTGGTTTTCAAGCATGGCTTTGCCCAGTTTTAACATAAGTAACCTTGCTCAGCCACATCTGACAGAAGTTGAAACATTTAACTTTAGTTCTATTGCCTGAACAGGTAGACAGTGGCACTGCATAGAAAATATTACAACTTTTAGGGCAGCATACTAGTTATCTTATCCTAGGATAACATAAATCTACTGAAATTAACATTAACATTTTCCTAGTTAATCAAAGAGAACAGTTCTAAGTAATTCCTACGACAAAACAGCAACAGATTTGAATTATGGACAGATTATACCTTCTGGGTCTCATCTTTCTTTTCCTGCTTGAGAATATCTGTGAGGTTAATCAGCTTCTCCATAGCCTCCACCTGCCTGCTCAGATGCTTTAGGTACATTCCACACGCTCGACAGTAGGACTCCAGAAGTAAACCAAACCTCTGACTGACAGTTTTATTGTGCATTTCAGACCTACACAGAGAGGAAGAACAGTTACAGCTTAGAAACAAGACCACTTAGAGGTGCCAAAAATGAAGCTACACTTGTAACATGTTCACTAGTACTAAAACACATCCCCTTGAACAAGTTAATCAGGCAACAACCATTTATAGCTAATAGGAATCCCACCACCCCTTAACATGACATTAAGCTTACTTTAGATGCCAAAAGAAGAAGTGTCCTATCCTTTGATTGGTCAGTGCTTTCTTGAGCAAAAATCTCACAAGCTGATTATCCAGATATTGTTCGTATTTCAGAACCTAGTTAAGGATAAAGAGAAATAAAAAAAAATCAGCTGCAGTTATTATTTTTAAGAACAATATACAGATTAAAGGCAGTTAAATAAAAAGCAATCTATGTTTTACATTAATTTTTGGAGAATGACTGATCTTGGTATTAATACTTGCATGTGCTAGGATTTGAACAATATATGCTAACTGTGCACTGGCTGCCTCTATTTCAGGAACTTACCATCTGATGCCTCCTTTACTGTTATCAAATATTTTAGCCTCAACTTGCTCAAAATTTTGAGAAGATGCTTCTGCTTATACTTTCCCATATGTTAGGGCAGCTGAAATAGCTGCCTATTCCAGTTGGTAGAACAGTTTTGCATCTCTGAAAAATTCTGGCATTTATTATCAACAAGCAAAACCACAGCACTACAGAAAACAAACCACATTTCATCTTCTCCTCCTAAATAACCCGCAAAGCAAACAGGTATTTTTGCTGATCTCTTTTTTCACAACATCTTAACTGTTATATTTTAAACCTCTGTGATCATTAAATATACACAACAAATACACCAAACTATGTTATATACCTGCACCAGCTGGATTAGATACTGAGACAGTTTGTCATCTGTCAAGGACTTCTCCAGACACCGAACTGCAAAAGCTCGCACCATTGGATCTGGATAATTACAGTCCAAGAGCTCCATTGCTTGCTCTGGCTTGATTGAAGGCCAATCTTTTACCAAACAGTACATCTGTAGGCAAGAAGTTGGCACTGATTAGGAAGAAGCTGTAATACACAGCCATCAGCAGGTATCGTCAGACATAAACTGCATCTGAGTAGAAGCAATTTACTTGCTAGTCCTCTCAATCAACAATATGATATTAGTTGCCAGTTGACTTTGTTGGATTATCCCCCATAACAAGAAAGAAAAAAATTCTCACATATAACCATAATTGGTAAGTTGGCAATATAAGAGGGATTCAAGTAATGCCACCAAGAGAAAACCTTAAGACCCAGACTGAGCTAAAGAACGAGAACTATTGACCAGAGACATCTGTCAATTATAGTGGCAACTTGAATCATCCAATGTATCATGCACACATAACATGTTTTTAATGCCCAAGCGTTTTCTTTAAAATAGCATATTTTAAAGCTCCTTCAAAACTTAAAACTTCTCCAGTGCTTTACATTACCTGGGCTACTTCATCTCTAGAGTTCCATTTAACAGCCAAAAGTAATTTGGGCAGAATCTCTGGAGTATTCACGCAATAGTGTCTGTGAAAGAGAAAAGAGTTGCATGTAAAAAACTAATTCCTGCTTTGATAACCCTCTACTATGTCCCCACAGTCTTGCACCTTTTAATTCCTTTGTCAGCAGAATCCCATGATACCATGAGGGGCTGTCATGATCCATGCATGCAGGTAAGGCTGCAGTAACAGAGAAAATGTGAACTCATTCAGCACCTTACTTTTCCCCATGGGCTTATGAACCAAGACATCCAGTGCAGAATGCTTTGCAAGCCTTGTCTAAAACACCAACTCCACAATACAGAGGAAAAGGGAAAAAACCCAAGACAGCCATGAAAAATTTGGAGGGCATTTGGTGAAGTCTGATTATGCCAACAACGGTTTCTCTTAGGTTTGGTTTTTGATTTTCAATACCTGTGTCTCCAGAGGAAGTCCTTCTCTTGCTCAGTGATTTCAGACAAAGGGTCTCGTGTACATATGGCTCTCAACTGCTCCTTGTCACTCTCTGTTAATTCACTATCTCTGGCTATTCTGTTACTCTGCAGAGAGAAAGTGGTACATTAACCCTCCACACAGTTCCTTCTGTTGCCATACAACACACAAGAAATACAGTATTTTAACACTTCAACTAAGTCAGCTGTGTGGAGAAATGGCAGCAGCTGACATCCGATGAACAACATAATGCAGCACAAAATGAAACCAGTCATTTCTACTCCCAGCTTGAGATTGCTGAGAGCTGCTGAAAGGAGTGAAAAAGATTCAGAACTAAAAAAGCAGAACATGGGGGATGAAGCTAAGTAAATAACAGAAAGTGTAGGAAAGCCTGAGTAACAGGAAGACTAAAAAAAATTAAGCAGAATTAGTATAAGATAGTCCCTAAAAAGGGACTACTGTCCATGTGGCACAGAAATTTTTTTTAACACATTCTTAGATATTTTGGCCATGGATACAGTGCAAACAGCAAAGCCAGAGTCATTCTGTAAGGAAGTTAACAGATAAATGATTTTATAATTACCCTACTCCTGACATATGGTCAAATAGTTCATATTGAACGAGTGATGAATTGTACCTATTCATCTTTACTCTGAAAAAGTCATCTTAAATAGTAAGTGAAAATCAAGAAAGTATAACATGTACCTGTAGTAGGTTAGAAAGATCACAGTTTAGATCAAGCCCAGAAGGAAAATGCATTTATCCTGCTGCAGTCAACAGCAAAAACTTGAAATTCTATTAATTGTGGGGCAGTAAATTACATTAGTATTTGAAAATTCTTTCATAGTTTAGATATTAATGGACTTATAAATGCTCTCTTAGATTTTGCTTGATTTGAAATGCAATGTAATCCTTTTTGAGGTTAAGCTAACAAGTTACGTGTTTTGTATTATAACAAACACATTATATAAAACTTGTACCTCTGTGACTGCTTTGCTGGTTTTGACCATTTCAGATAAGGAATGTTTAACTCTTTCAGCTATGGCAAATGATATACAGCAATCTGGTATCCAATTTTTGAATGAGTAAAACCACATTGCCTTTTAACTCCCTAAATATAGCTAATGTTACAAATAGTTATAAATATGTGTGGTACCTGAACATAGAAAATTTGGCTTCAGACCTGAAGATACCACACACTGACAGATAAAGTGAACAAATACAACACTAAGAGATAACTAGTGATGTTCAAACTGATTAAGCATTTAATTAACTATGATTTAAGAAAGGATAAGTAGTAAGATGATTCTGGCAGACAACAAGCAGGGGAGGCTGAAACAAAAGCAGCACCAACAACGAGGAAGTTAGACCAAAGCAGTGTTACATAGTTTGTTTCTCTGTCAACTGCATCAGTGACATAAATATGCTTTTCCATATTTAACCAGTATGACCTTCTGCTATGGTGTTGTAAGGATTATCACAAAAAAAGACAAGATTATAATTTGAGACGTTATTCTACCTTTTGTTTTGTTTTGTCTTAATTGTAAAGTGTAAGTTGCTCACTGCTTTGCCAGTGAAGTGAGTTTATCCTCCTCACTATTTTTTATTTTTGCCTACAGATGAAAAACACCGAATTGAGCATATAGAAGCCTAAGTAACAGGCTGTTTTAAAGCAAAGGAATGTTATTTACCAAGAAGCCAGCTGCCCATAAACATTTATTGAAAGCCCTGCAGCACTGCTCAGCCAGAGTACAAAACAGAGCAGATTTGGTACTCTACGAATGGACTTCCTGCAGAGTATCAAGAGAAATCAAATGCCTACAGCCTGTTGTTCAAGATAGGTTGATGTGTTATAAATATCACCAGAATTCCCAAACTGGAAGCTCACTACCACCTATGCAGTTTTTGGCACAGTGAAACTTTCCACCACAAGACTCTTCACACAGACCACGGAGCTCTCTTGGGGAAACTCTCCAGTCTTTGAACCAGCCTCCAGAAGAAAATGTAAAACATACCAACTAATTTCACAGCCATGGCTTTAAATACAGTGCAATTTTAGCTTTACTACTTTTCTTTTTTTACTTCTTTTAATCATCCAACAAGTGCTTTGAAGAAAGCTCCAAACCTCACCAAAAAACCAGCTGTCAATGCCCAAGCTCTCTTCCTTGTAAGAGAAGAGATAAAGGACTACACCCATGTGTATGCCAGTCAATTCCCTTAAAATTCCCTCTACTTATGGTCCTAACTAGCCCATAAAACAGACAGTAAAGAGTTTAAGTGCCTTTGGGTTACACAGGAAAGCCCACCTATAAACATGAAACTGCAGCAAGGAGAAACAGTATCACTGACAGAGAACGAGAGCTTTGGAAAAGTTAAACTTAAGTAGTTCAGACACCTGAGTTAGCCATACAAAAATATCAACAATGCCCCAACAGTTTGCACTGTAAGACAGCATCTCTTTGAAGTGATTTGGTTGGTCAGTGAAGCATTAGGTCAGTTTACTGGTAAATATAAAGAAAGGAGAAAGTATTACCCACTTTACTAAAACACACAACAAAAAACTGATTGGGATTTACAATAAACCATTTATTTTACAATAAATATATGAAAAAAGATTTGTCACTAACATATTGAGGAAAACAAAGCAGTAAATAATACTTTCCTATTTGAAGAGCTAATCTTGGAAGGGGGTTTGCCTTACCTGCCCTGCATAGCTGTAGTTGAATCCCAGTTCACGTGATATACTCCAATTGGCATGTTCCTCTATCACTGCCATATCTGGAAACTTTACAGGATTGCTAAACCAGTCAAATTCCAGCTCTAAACATGGAGTTTCCTGGGCAAAGGGAATTCAAATTACTTTTCCTGTTGAGTGATACTTACCAGAATACAGCTTATTTTGAAAATACACTCTTAAGGAGAAAGCTGGCATGCAAATACCTTATTTGGATTTGATCCAGTAACACCAATAGGATTCAACAAATCCTCCAGCCCATGAGGTACTGCCCAAAGATTCAAAGCCATTTTCCCAGATACAAGAGTGTCTGTGTAATCGAACATGTTTATATTTCCCCAAGCCAATGGACAGTGCTCCTTAAAGAGATTAAAATATGATTTTTTCAGTGTCATCATGAATTACTGCAGAGTGAGTCAGGAAAAATAACATTTTCCTCCCAGATCAAGTTGTTACATTCCCAGATTAGCAGAAAGCAGGAAGCTGTACCATATTTTTCTGTGAATGACTGGCATAGCAGTCACTTTACAAAATGATATCAAAAGAATTGCAAACGCATGCTAACACCTTCCTCACACCAGAATAAGTCAAGATGATGGAGAAAGCTTTTTTGACACAGAGAGACTTTTTACCAAGGCCTGTAGTGACAGAAAAGGGCCAACAGTTTTAAACTGAAAGCAAATAGTTGTAAGGGTGGTCAGACACTGGCACAGGCTGCCCAGAGAAGCTGTGGCTGCCCCATTCTGAAAGTGTTCAAGGCCAAGTTGGATAGGGCTCTGAGCAACCTGGGATAGTGGAAGGTGTCCCTCCCTGTGGCAGGGGGCTGGACTAGGTGATCTTTAAAGATCCCTTCTAGCCCAAACCATTCTACAAGACTCATAAACCTGCCTGCAGACAAAAGCCCCTATACACTCCCTGTGACACACACTCAAACCCAGAATGTAAGGATGCTGGTGGCTACAATGAGATTCTTAAAAATGACTATTTGGAGATCTTGCATCAAAGGCTAGAGAAACATAGATTTTCTTTACTTGAAAATTCAACTCTAAAAGTATAAATATTGTCCTTTAAAAATAAATAGGTCAGTAACATGGGCTTAGAAAATTGTTCAAAAGCACTTACACCTCAAAACACTAACACTGGTTTTAATGTCTGGCAATGTAGCATAGACATGACTTCCAGTACTCAACTGATAATTTTCTCTGTGTTGTTGAAATTCCAAACAGAAAAATAGCGGCAGTCTGAATAGGACACAAGGAAAGAAAACCCCTATTTTAATCAGATTCAAATCAAACATTGTACTAAGACTCATTGCCGGGACAGCATTTACCAAATATTTTCCCAACCTTGATTTAAGTAGCTTTTGCTCATTAGTGCATTAAATCCATGAAGTATTTTACCTCTTTAGCTCCCTTCCGGCCTTTGACAGAGCAGATAGAGAGGCAAAGCCGAGCAGCACGTGGGAGATCAGGAATGTACATGTCATACAACAGCCACTCATTCCACCTGTGAGGTTCAGAAAGCAGAATGAAACCAGGTTAAAGGACAGCATGGAGATAACTGCAATCAATCAACAGTTATATCAAAAGGCATTTGTTACATTCCTACCTAAACTGTATATGTGCATAAAGAATACAATTTCTTACTGAAAAAGGGTTTTCATATACACATTTGACCACATCTACTCTTTTTGGAAATGAAAACTTCCCCAGTGGCCTTCTAGCACCACATTGTCTGAAAAATCATGGCAAGTTCAATTCCTGCAAACTAAACCAAATGGATTTTAATATATGCATATATGTAAGGTTTAGCTTGTGCAATGTTTTTCACTTCAGGGAAAAAAAGAAACTGTGGAAAATGTGGCATAGCTTTCACAACTGAATTGAACTTGAACTTCTGGAAAAGATAATTGCAAGATGGGGATATAATATGGAAACCCAAAGCTATATTCTTAACTCAAGTACTATCGTATTTACTAGAGTAATAAGGGAACAGATTGGTTCTATAGGAACAACTTGGTTTTGCTTTCATGAACTTTTTAAAGTAGAATTTAGCTCTCGGTTGGTAGAATTGAGCTTTTGAAGAGAAACTTCTGAATACGGCTTCTTCTCCTAAGCAGATTGTCATGTTCAATTTTCTCAGCTGAAAGAGGCAGCAGCTTCCAAGGACAGCATTAATTTTTTCAATGTGTCTGTAGCTACTAGAAGCAGTTTAACAAAGAAATAACTGTGAAAGCCTTTCTCTAAGAATGAAGAAATTGGCAGATAAACTTTAATTTGCTTTTCTTATGTGTTCATTTCATATAATACAGATCTGTGTGATTAGATTCATGTTTTTAGGCCATAACCTTCACCACCTAAGATTTTCTCTCTAAAACAATTTAAACTATCAGTTCAAGTACAGCTATATTCATGGCAACTCAGAAGGAGAGTCTCTTTTTCAACAACTACGTGTATTATTAGCCCTCTAATTATAAAAAATAATCACATATTATTATCTCTCTAATTATAAAACATAATCATATTCATAGAAAATGTACAGACAAAAATAAGTTTCAAAATGTATTAATAAAGACATGAAGTCAGAAAATGAAAGTCAAGAATTACTTCAGTGCACATATTTTTCATCTAATCCTAGCAGGTGCTGGAATTTCACACCATCTCATTCGTTGGAGTTATGAGATCAGGCAGCTAAAAGATGTCTCCAATGTTTACATATAAATATGTATCAAACTTCTTTTTTCCAGATGATATTGATAGTATAACAAACATCCTGAAAAATCAGCCCAGCTCTGGCAGTCACTTCTATGTTAGCAGGTGATATTTATCTCTCCACAACCCCGTGGTTCCCCTTTAGGACATGCTGTGCAACCTCATCAAAACCAATTGGCAGGTTATGACATCACAGTGCCTCGTGCTGAAAGTGAAATCTGAACCTGCAGCTGGAACACCTGCTACTGATCCAGGGGCGAAATCAGAGCTCAGTTTTCTAGAGCTACGCTGATTTCGCAATATTAATGAGTGAATTACAAATATTATATATATATACATATGAGAATTAAATTGGTGTTTAGAGGCAACTGTAAGTGCTCATGTAAAACAGACCTGTTCAGTGAAGAAACTATACTATTATTTGCAAGATGAAGTGCTTGTGTTTGAATTGTTATTTATATATAGGGTTATGTAATATATTTTTACACAACTTGAGGCAAAGGATTCCCAGCAAGGAGCTCTACCTGAGTATTGGCTAAGTTGAGCCTTTACTCCTTCAGTGCTACCATTTATGGTGCCCTGGAAGTCAGGTGCTCTGTAGTCACTCAGGTATTTAACTTACCTGGGATTAGAACATGGTACCCTCTGAGTATTCACATTGTCACACAAAGGTTCCCCTCCATGGTAGATACCTGTTCTAACATAGATCTGAAAACAACAGACATATTAGTACTGTCTCTGACATGCTACTGTAAACAAATTTTTTAACTGCTATCAACACATACCATGATTACAACCCATTAGCCTTCCATTTTCAGCAAGTGAAAAACAAAAACAAAACTGAAAATTAAACAGCCCCGACACTCCACAATCCAAATTCATTCATGTTCTGTCAGGTGTGAAGCCCAGTATATTAGCAAACCCTTCCAGAAGAAGCGTTCTGGTGTTTTTCCTCATTAATTGCAAAACTATTTCTTAAAAAATGCAGTAACAAACTTGAACACTAAAAAACCCCAAACCCTAGAATTTACTATCAATTCTTCCTGGGCCAAGGTACAGTGAAAGCAAAGACAACAAATTCTGAGGAAGGATAGCCAGGGTTGTAGATGTCTTGAATAGGATTGAACCCTACACCTGCTCTTTCTCCATTATCACCCCACACCTCTCTTCTCATAAACACAGACAGCAGCACACTGTCCAGCATCCCCTCACCAAAAGTACTGTCAATTACTCACTCTTAAACTTAATTATTTAGAAGACAGGTAGCAACATGGGTTTTCTTTTTCTATCCATTACATACTCTGCTGAAGGGAACTATGCAAACTTAATCCTGCTCCTTTTAGGCAGAATATTCAGCTAATTACCACAACTTTCACTTTTTAAGCAGTATACAAGTTTCCAGACACTAAAATGTGGATGTATTCTTTAGAATTGAGTACTTCAACTTAAATAAAAAAGCAGTATAATTTGATAGCATGTTAAGTAACACAGAACAGAAAACTCAGGAGGGAAACCATGAGTTGCCAGAAATCACATGATGCTGTACAGCACATGCCTTACCTTGTCTATGTCTCTAATATTCACATTTACATAGGTTGCACAGAGGATTCTGATTCTGAGAGCACTATTTATAGTCCAGAGGGATTTGGTTGTAGCTTCTCCATTCATGTAGGGTGTGGCTGTAGAGATACGCCTGGAATAGGATGGCATTGTGAAGGTGTCCAGGGGCAGCTGCGTGTACAGGCTTTCCTTCGCCATCAGCATCAGGTTGGGCATGCGACCAAGCATTATACAGCTCCTTATATACTGCAACAACACAAATCCAAATTGCTGAATGTTTCAAAAATCTACAGTCTTGGTCAACTAAATATTCAGGAATTAAAAGAAGTATTTGAAGGGCTTATCATGTCTCTGTATGTACACCCTTTACCATGTTTATAGTTACAGCATCCAACAGTTTCCATACATGTTGGGTAGGGTCAAACGGTCACACTTCGTGCAGATTTTGAGATATGAACAATGTCCACAAGAACAGAAGGTTGAACTGGAGCGAGAGAATGGAGCTGAAAAAAAGACTGGTCAGGTTTTCTGCACAGCTCCTTAGCTCTGCCAGCACAAAGCAGACAGATTTGAGCTGTTCCTGGAAACAGCTGAGCTGTTTTTGAAGAAGCAAGTGCTGTACCAGCCTGCTGTGCAGCCCAGGCACAGGTGACTGATACTCCTGGGCACAGGCAGGGGCGTGAGGCAAACAGCAGACTCAGTTTTGGTTCAGTTGTGCTTATTACTTTACACTCACCACTGATCCTGCCAGACTCTGATCCTCACAGACTTTAGCTGTAAGGCTATTGGGTGTCAAGTCAGGCTTGAGTGCTGAGAGTATTTAGCCTGGCAACTGTACCACAAAATGCAGTGTTAAGACAGGTCCAGCCCTGGAGTTAACGAGCAAGCTCTGCTGTGCCACAGCAAAGGCAAACCAGATGCTTCTGAAGAAGCCACGCTAGATCAAATAGGTCTAGTGTTTGATCTTAGGATGACTATACAAAATTATTCATGTATGCCTGCACTTGTTCCCCAGCTCCCATAGTACAAAGCTGCTTTTCCCATTACTCAGGATCCCCCACCCCTCCTCCTCTCCTCCACTGCTCTGAAGATCAGACTGTCAACCATTTTAGCTGAAGGAATGGAAGCTGTTTATTACAACAATTCATTCCTCAGAGAGGAAGCAGCAGCAGCCTGTCAGGAAATCTACAGGGTGACATTGTTGTCTGTTCCAGAAAGGGCTGCTCAGATGCTCTTCTGTCAGATGTTCTGTCTCACGCTCCCAGCACTAACGAAACCCAGGCAGTGAAGGACAGACAGACACAAGGAAGGCTTAGCAATGCTTTTTGTGGTGCTGGAAATTTACATTTTTTACCTTATTAAAGGAGTGATAAACAAATAAGTAACAGGAAAACAGTTTTCTCTTTTTCCACCTCTTTAGGACAAGATTTACAGTAACAATGGTTGTCTCATGATTTACAATCCGATCAAATTTCCTTCTGTATTGCACTGGCATCATTCAAATCTAACTAATCTCTAGTTATCAAAAATCTAGAATATTTCTGAAAGTACCTACCACTGATTTATCACTAACATTAGATGTAAAAAAGAGGAAGAAAAAATCACACTAGTGATACAAATTCTAATTTAAATTATCCTTCCTCCCCACTCTCTTTTGAAGCACATGAATCAACAAATATGCACACTACAACACTTGCATTAGCCACTCTGTTTCAAGGGGCATACACTGTTACTTCCAATGCCTTGGATTAATTTAATGAAAAAGCCAAACCTAATATTGATCCTTTTTTCCCCCACACAAATGTGGTCTATTTTAGTGGAGTTCAAAATACATTCTTCATGTTACTTACCTTGTACTGGCTCAGTGGACATTTTTCTAGCAAGTATTCATCACAGCCACACACTTTTAAAATATATTTGCCCTGGTACTCCAAGACACAAAGTTTCAGTTGTTCAGATGACAGCAACATACTTCGTGTTTTCTTCCTAATTGCTTCAGCAATAACTTGCTCAGGCACACAGTCATGATTGATTTTTAAGGTGTATTTCTGCTTATCATTGTTTGGTGAGACTATTACCCATATCACCACTATAATTTGCCCTGGAATAAATGTAAAATCATGTTAGGTCTGTAATTTTTAATGCAGCTGCAAAACAAAAAGCACAACCCCTGCAAAAAACTCCACACCAAACAACTCCCACCCCTTCCCCAACACAGAGAATTGCTTTCAGCATTAAAAAAACAGATGTATCAAGATTCATAGTTCAAACTGTCAGAGGGTTTATAACTTCTTCAAGGAACTGGGTGCACTCTGTTTATTTTTGACTCTATTGTAAGTTCCAACTTTTAGCCCTGAGATTAAGAATATTTTTATTAACTGAATTCTGACTATTTGGACTTCAGGAAAACAGCAGTAACTCTTTAATACTTCAGGACTGCAAGGTAACTCAGTGATTTGGCATCATTTAATTCCAAATTTCTGAATGTCACATAAAACTGCAAAACCAACAAGTTGTTCTTATTCATTAAAAAGTCACCTCTATTCACCGAGTTATATTTCAGAATTTATTTATCAGAATAATAAAAAATGTAATTTTAATTATCCTTTTGAACCTACACTTTATCAAGAAAATCATTCCAAAGAACTTGAGGTGTAAGATATTGCTGGAGTGTACTAAATACAGTACATACAACAGTGATTTACCTAAGTCACCAGCTGCACTCTTTGATTGCCAACACTGTTTCTACTGTCAATACTGATCTTACCTTTGTCTAGTTTGTTGTATATGTGTTTGGGTAGTTCAGCTGAGGACTCCACATTTGGAGGATACACATACAGTGCTCTGCTGTGCGGTGCGTTGGCATCTCGAAGATCCACTGCTTCTTTACAAACATTAAGAATGTTTCTTCTGAAGTCTTGTACTTCTGGATCCTTGACCATGTCAAATTCACAGACAGGCATACCAATAGCAAAACCTACAGCACGGAAGCAGCACGAGGAAATAATTGTAACTGGCAATTAGAGCTAAAGACTCCTTTTATCAGTCACAAAAACCGCATGTTTTAAGCAAAACACAGCCTAAAATATTTGTGTTAACCACGAGCTTCTAGTTGTATACATAATTGTTTTATATCATTCAAGAACCACACAGTTCTAAAGTGCACTCAGCAGATATAGAAAAGGTTAGAAAACAGGTGTACATTCCCTGAAGATCCCGGAAGACTTAAGTCACCGCTCTTAGAGCTGACATTCCTCCTGGAGGAAAAGGACCAGTACTAAACTTCCTCTAAAGTCAGCACAAAGTTTCCTAAGGGAACCAGAGGAGCTGTGACACCTGATTTTTTTCTAAAGCCCAGGCAGGATTATTGGGAGCTGTCAGGACTGGAATCAACTTACAATTGAATGACAGCTATTAATTTTTTTTTAATTACTTATTATTGAAGAAATGCAACAAGCACTCCAAGAGATACTGAACTTAAGCTCTTTGGCACAGATTCATGTAATAACAGTCCATTTCTCTCAGGTCCTCAGTCTCAGATGTAATTCCATTTACTTTAATGAGATTACTTGGATAAATCATTATTTATGCATGAATGTCCAAATGGAAACTTTCAATTGTCATGTTGCACGGTTACCCAACCATGAGTCTCCCCTAGTCCTGAGCAGGTTGAGTTTACTTATGATTCAGCCATAACAATTAAATAATTTAACAACTAGGAGCACTCCAGACCAAGTATTTCCAGATGACAAGTCTCTACCACTGCAGTACACACTTGTTAGCACCAAAACAGGAGTGGGTATAGGTTTGTACTCCCTGATAGTAATACTTAACCAACATGCTGGAATATATGCCAATCTCCGTATACTTCCTCAATGGATCATGGAAAGTATACCACTCAGAGATAATTCAAAACATCACAGCCTCAGGTGTTTGTTTCCATCCTCTTCCATGTTCTTTTGTCCAAAGGGGAAAAGGGAAGGCAAAACCCACCTAACATTTGGAATTTCACTTTCTAAGCAAGCTAGAGCAAACATGTCACCACAAATATAGTTTAAGATTCGTAGTTAAATCCAGAATTTATAATTGTGTAAATTTCAAAACAAATTATGTTTGTCTTCCCAAAAAACAGAATAGGCTTTGCTCTGTAAAAACATGAAATCCTGCTAGTAAGAGACAGGCAAAAAGATATCGTGTAACTCCCAAGCAACTGCAAATAAGTTTTATGAAGCCAAGGCTTTACACCTGAATCAAACAGAACAGCAAAAGAAATTTAACTCACAGCTTACAAATACTGGCTTTACTATGATCAGCACCTTTGGACATTTGATGCAACAACTGACAGTTATGAAATGCAAACGTGACGAAAACATTACCTGTCCGAATTCTTTACATTGTGAAGAGGAGAAGTTAATTAAACATATTAACTGTATTTAAATAAAAGATGGTCTCACCTATTTCTCTATTCAGAATCTTTTCTTCTCTGTTACCTACTGGTTCAATAACTTTTAGAAAAGGCTGAAATAGTCGCAGGTCACAAAGTCTCCGCGTTTCATCAAAAAATTCTTCTCTTTCTGCTTCTTGTGTAACACTTACAAAAATGTAAGAAGATTCATCCTGAAGGAGCTGAGAGAGGGGGTATTTTCTTGCTTCTTTGAAGAGTTCATGTTTAATAGTTAGCAAGGTGGCCTCACGGAGGCATTCTAGTGTCACTATCATTCCATTTGGGAGAAGACACTCCACAAGGATCCTCGGTGGCATCAAGTGGATGCCCCATAGTTCACCGGATGAGGGTCGTGGAGGCATTTTTGAGGCTTGAGATAACTTTGTACTCCAAGCTTTTCAAGCAGTGACTCGTACGTGCAAGCCTGAGTAAAAATCAGAAATTTAAATATTAAAATTTAAAATACAAACATCACCAGGAATTTCGGATAAAATTGTTTAAACATCGCTTATAATTACAGATGAATATTCATGGTATATTTTACATTCACTAAAAATTATTTGATAAAACTGATACCTAAGGAACTTGTATTTGATCTAAATATCTACTGAAGCAAAACAGTTAATAGCAGAATCACATTAGTTGGGGAAAAATGCCAATATACATATGGTCTTAAAAATAGAGGATTTTCATTTTACCTGAACTTTACAATTCATTATTAGAACACTTCAATAGCATGGGAGATGAAAATATGTAATATTCAAATTATTACAGAAATTTTAATCCAATCTCAAACCTGGTTCTTCACATTTTTAATTTGGAAAGAGAAACAAATTATCATGTGGATGATACAAACCATCAGCTGTGAAGTTTAGCCAAAACCAATGCTTTCTTATTTTTTTTAAAAAAATGTTTTTATCTCAAATCTCTAAAGTATTCAAGCAACACTAACATAATAAATATTTACTAAAACCTCTAAGAATCCATGTACACACAAGACTGGCTGTGGCTTTTTTGGATCAGTATAAGCTACTTATTGCAACACAACCTTTTTCCCATGAATGAGGTAGAAGAATTGAGCTCCATTAACACCTTTCAGTTGGACTTGTTTTATTTAGCATTGATTCCCTGTTCTAGTTCCCTTTGGCAGCTGCATTAATATCTTTGACAAGCCAAAGGAAAGGAGGGGAACACACGCCTGACCCTCCAGCTGTGCTGCTCATGACACCCTAGAGCAGCTACAAGAAAAACACTATCTGGACCAAGCAGAGATGTCTCACAGCCCAGGGGCCAAGGGCAGATGCCAACAACAGAGGAGAACCACCAGGCAGGCACCTGGCGATACTTCAACAACAAACACTTGTAATTTTACCCATTTTTTCATTTTAATTTTCTTAACCACGTATTTGTGTATTTGCAAAAGAAATCCATCAAGAGCTGTTGAGTTTGCTCAGAATTTTTCACACACAAACTGTTGGCACTCTGTGACAAGAGTGAAGAAAGCTCCATGTTGCAATATATGTGCTCTGCTTTGTTCTGAAGCCTGCTACTTTCACCCAATATCCCAGATATTTGTAATGAAACAATTCCTTATCTTTGCATTCACTGCTTTTAATTTTACAGAGATCCATCATAGCACCATCGAATGTTAAGGGTAGGGAAGGGACTTTAAAATTATCTCATTCTAACCCCCTGCCATGGGCAGGGGCACCTCCCACTAGACCAGGTTGCTCAAGGCTTTGTCCAACTTGGCCTTGGACACTCCCAGGGATGGGGCAGCCACTCTGGGCAACCTGTGCCAGGGCCCCAACACCCTCACAGGGAGGAATTACTTCCTAATATTTACTTAGCCTAAATTTCCCCTCTTTCAGTCTGTACCCATTGCTCCTTGCCCCCTCACTAGTCACAAACCCTCTCTAGACTGTCCCTCTATCTTAATTTTCTTAATATCAGAAAGGAAGGGAAACGCCCAAACCATCAACTTCACATCACTTCTGTTTGACCAGCTTTCTTAAAGATATTACCGTGGAAAAGCAATTAATACTATGCTTGCTCCTCACTCAGCAAATTTTTAAAATATATTCATATAAATGTACATTTTGTGTACATAAAAACAAAATTATAAATATGTAAAATCTATGTAAAATTTAAAAATATAAGTTAAAAAATAAAACAACTATCCTTACTTCTGCACCTCTATGCCTTGGTACTTACTTTCTGTAAAGTTTTCTTCCAAGTACATCCAGTACCTGCTCTTGCCACACTTCAGTTCTTACAAAGCAGCATTAGAATGAAAATGATGTTTTCCCAAATCCACTGCTTCCTAAGCAACTCTGAGTAGCAATACGGTTGTGTTTTTTAATCCCTCCTTTGTAGTTGTAGTTTGGGCTTTTAAAAATATCCACAGAAGTATTGAAATGCCACTGCAGATTTAGAAAAAATGCTTTTCCACTAACATGTCATGCATATTTAGAAAGGCTTTGCAACTGCCTCCTTTTTCAAAGAGAGCTTAAAGAAGCTGTTTCATTTCCCTCATCATTGTGATGGTCTCAGTGAGCGGATGCTGAAATGGAAAGTTCTAAGCACACACAGTGTATTTAAAGAGGCAAACTTGGGAAGCTTACCAATGACAAAACATTTACCAGTGAGCCCAAATAACATCATTCAGAGTAACTTGGAGGATTCCACATTACTGATAACTATCCTCAGCTTAAGAATAAAAAGAAACATACAGGTTAAATGGCATCTTTTTGATCTGTGAAAGCATGAACAAGACTCCCTCCCCACATCACTGCATCAAGTGCCTATTTACATTCCTTAATTACAAGCACAGACAGAAACACATCACTGTTATGGCATAAACTGGCACAAAAGCCCCAAATAAACACGAATATGCAGTTACATGAACTTTTCTTGTCCACACACATACAATGATAGTATAGATGGACCACAATCAAATTACGTATTTACAACACTGACTGAGTTTATACCAGAAGTCTTTAAGTTCAGTTCACAATCCTGCTGAGACTCCTCTGAACTATAAGAGCCCATTTTCATTGCAAGAGTGGCTTGTTCCACTGTTAAGTCTTCCTGCCTCCCCACCAACAACTGCCAGCAAAGAAACAGAGGCAGGAGTGAGGGACACACACGTAAATATCAAATCCTTTTACCAAAGATATCTCTTCAAAATAAATGTCAACCTTGGCCTCTTAAATAATTCAAACGTTACATGACAACTCAATACGATTTCTTCATAAACTTGCAAACGGTACAGAAGTGACATCCCCAAATCTACACTTTTTAGAGCAACTGCACAAAGACAGCAGCTTTAGTTTTAAACTGGGATACAGACATGTGCTGGAACGGTGCACAGTCATTCTGTGTGCACATTCATTTCACTCACACATGTAATCACGCCTCCAGGGTTTGGATTTGGAAAGCAAAAATGTAAACAGAAACAGTTCTGAAGTATAGCTGGCAGCTTGTGTTTCTGTGTACACTTTCAAATCTGGAAGGCTGCCTGGAATAAATAGAATCAATTATGTTCTTCGACAGTAAAAGGACTACAATTTTAAGGGAATTCTAGAGAGATGTTATTTGAGTCAATCTAAGGGTACAGGCGAACACTTCAAACAAACACGGCATCACACCTGCAATCCCTGACCTTCCACAAGCACCTTAAACATTTTTCCCCTGCCAAAAGCTTTGGGACACCCGGACTTGTGCAAAACACTTGACAGTGTCCTGCATGGCATCCTTGTCTCTAAACTGAAGACATGGATACAGCAGATGGACTGCTGAGTGGATAAGGAATTGGCTGGATGGTCACACTTGGGGAGTTGCAGACAATGACTCCATGTCCAGGTGGAGCCCAGTGACAAGTGGCATCCTCAGGGGTTGGTGTTGGGACTGGCACTGTTTAACCGCTGCTGGTGACATGGACAGTGGGATCGAGGGCACCCCCAGAAAGGTTTGCTGGTGACACCAGGCTGTGTGGTGGGGACACCACACTGGAGGGAAGGGATGCCATCCAGAGGGACCTGGACAGGCTGGAGAGGTGAGACTGTGCAAACCTTGTGAACTTCAACAAGACCTGCACCTGGATATGGGCAATTCCAAGCACAAACACAGGCTGGGAGGAGAATGGATTGAGAGTAGCCCATTGACCTTGCTGACTGCCCAACCTAGAAGTGATCAAATTTTGAGATTCCATTCAAAAAGAGTAAACACCCATGGTGGGAGAAAATGAGAAGATAAACAACATACCTACCATAATACAGATTCCTACTTGATTCCACATACACTTACCATATTAATGTTAATTTACATAGTTTCTTTTTTTAATAGAAACTAGCTATCATCTGATATAGCTGATATAGTCCCTTATTAAGAGATTCCAAGTTTAGAAAGTTTGGTTTAAGTAAACTATGACAGTTTAATCACCCTCAGTTAAGGACACACTGTGCATTTAAGTGGGCCAATCTATGGGGAAAAGAAATTATTGCTCCCTCTAAGAGACGTATAGTTAATGCTCCCTCTCATCAGCACAAGCAACTGCAGTTACTCTTCAGGCTCTGCAAGGAAATGTTTCCATCTCTGATGTACCAATTAGCAAGAAATCTAGCAAGCACAGAAGGAAGCAAGAAGTGTACTGTGCTGTAATATTGTATTGAATGTATAAAGTATGGGATGCTTATGCAAAGAGGTGCACACATTCCAGACTCACATGACTGAGAACTGAGTAATTTTGCATTGCCATAAACATCAGCTAGTGTTTCAAAATCCATTCAAAAGGACAGACTAAACACTCAGTACAGTTTTATCAGTCCATATTTGAAACTGAATGAGTCATTCAGTAAACTGCTACACTTTAATTGAAGCCCATTAGTTTTTCCAGTCACAAGACAAATCCCATTACACTGTTTTTATAGACAGGATGTAGCAATGTTTTATAACAATTTGTGGTATCTTTGGTATCAGAGAGCAGCTCATTAGGATTTGTGTCTAATTTGATTTCTTTTCCAAGCAGAAGTTTCCTCTAGAATCCTGGCTTTGCCTTAAGAAAAAGGCTTCTATTCATTAAACAGTCTTGATTCTCTATTACCCTGACAGAATTATCAAGTATGGATATGACCCCCAAATAAACTTTTATAAAGTACTGTGGGATCCCCAAAACAGAGGGTTTGTACAGATAAAAAAGTTCCTGGAACAAGAACAGTGCTTTTCAGAATGCAAGGGACATTTCAACCTTCCTAAATGCCACAATGTTTTATCCTCATCTTCAGACACATCAGGCACTGCGAAACATGAAGAAAACTGGGCAGAGTTGTCTAATTTTGCTGCTGTCCAAACTGCTGTGTGGTGACAGTAAGACCGCCTCAGACTTGATATTTTCAGTACTGTCCTTTTGTTCTTTCTGCTTGCCAAGCTGGCACTTTTCCAAAATCCAGGAAGACTAGTACAAAGATGTCTGAAACTGTCCTCCATGAAAACACTATTACACATAGATTTAAGTGGTAGAAATATTGCTTTTTTTACAACAGAAAACAGAAGACCGTTGCATTGCAGTCGTGTCTCATTTCTTACGTATTGCTTTCATCCTTGTTTCCCAGAAAACGCATGGATACGCAGAACTGCTTATCTGATCACAAACAGCAGCTCAAGGGAAGCAAACAGAAGGGTTTAACACTGACAAAAACATCGTAGCAATTAGTTTCCTTCTGAAACGGGAAAATAGTTCCAAACGTAACCAATTTTATTTGTAGTTATCTACCTCTTCCCCCCTTCAAAAACAGGGCCAAGTACATTTGCCTTGTTCGAGGCAGAGTTAAAAAAACCCTAAAATTATTGGTAGCATCTGTAGAATTACAGTGCAGCAGAAATACAAGATCACTCTTTCCTGAGAATGTAAAATCTCATCGGAAATTAATGAAAAGCAGTTTCAGGTTAGTTAGATATGAGAACACAGGGCAACTACGTTTCAGAGCTGTTTTAAGTTCTATTACGTCCAATTTCTTTTTTTTTTTAATTTCAGAAGACAATATTCTCATAGTGACTTTCATATACCATGAATAAAATTAATGGTGAGGTCATCCTGAAAAAAAAAGAACTCACTATAAAGTGTTGCCCAAGAGGCAGTAAGTGTTTTATGTTAGTGAATAAAACACAGGATGGAAAAGCTGAAACAAAACCGAGATGAACATTTTAAAAATATTTACTGTTGCTGGAGTATTTTTTTTCCTCTCCAAGAAAATAAAAAAAGCTTTGTGAATTCTTATATTCAAATCCCCTTGCTCACCCTCCCCCATAGTGTTTATAGCTTCGCTCACTGTCTGGGAGCCATGAAAACAGGATCAGGAGAAAGAAACATTTGCAAGTTGCCGGTGACCTCTACAATTCACACTACGACTGTGCTTTTTCCCCAGGGATCCCATGACATTCCAAAGGCAGAATGTCTGTCCTAGAACATTTTCTTCCAGTTAAAAGCAGAATTTTTTCTCATGTTAAACAAAGGAAAGCCTGGAATTAAATCTTCCTTTTTAGTCCGAAATCATTCAGTAATTCCATTTCTAGATCCACCTCAAAGGACAGGATTTTGTTATTTTTAGAGGACTAATAGTCATAAAGCACAACAAAGAATTAGAAAAGCGATGCATCTCTTTACGCTTCACATATCTGCTTACTCATTACTTTAGCAATTAGCGTGGCTTGCTCGGTAGCAGGATGAGAATTTTTCTCCCACCTGGCTCTGTTCTGGGTGGAGCTGTTCCTCCACAGCAAGGTCTGAGTTCTGGCACTCAGTGAGCACCACTCAAATTCTTTCAAGCTCTTTAAATAAAAAGCCTTAAAGTTTGGCAACAAAATCAGAGCAACATGCCATTTTGTACACAGAGAAAGAAGGTTTTCCTCTGATTATGTATTTTTCTTTAATACTCCATTTCATATGGCTGACAAACATCGTTTTATGTGGACATCAGAAAGAACAGGAAGCAAAAGCACACCACAAACCATACTCTGCTTGTTGCTATAAATATTAAGGGTTTTGATATCAGCTTTTGCAGGCAGTTCTGCTTTTGGAAATTAGTGCAAAATGATGCAAGCAAAAGATCACTCTAGAACATAATTCATTAAGCTGGACTTGTGAAGTAACAACTGCTGAATACATAACTAAAAATAGAAAATAATTCCACCTTAAATAATGCTGTTTAGTTTTCTCTCCATGTTTCTTCCCATCCTCCCACCTTCCTGGGATATTTGGACTGCAGACAGTAAACAGGATCTTTAAAAACAGGAAGTGCTGGCACACAGACAAGGAACCAGAGCAGAGTTAATCCAGGTGTTGGCTGAGTCTGACTCTCCCCCCAGTGGGAGCAGCTGAGGAGCAGACCTGGAACTGGGACAGGTGCTGACTGCCCCAGGCACATCACCTTGGCTTTTGGAAGGAACACCCTCAGCTGCAGCAAGATAAACCTCCAGTTGCATTGAGGAAGAGGAAAGATTTCCTCTCCCACTGTCCATACCCAGAACTGCAATAAAACTCCAGAGGAACTGCAGACCTCACACAGCTACACTTGCCTCTCTAACACAAGCAACAGTATTAAGAGGGTTCAACCTACAAGGTTCACCTGGCCAGCTACTCTGGATGGAAGGCACAGAGGGCACTGTGTTCCCGAGGAAATGTGACTGAGATTAGGCCTAATTCTGTTTATTAATTTACATTCATCTTTACACAAAATATTCACCCTGTAAGCCGCTTCTTTACTAAGAAACAGCTGAGAAAGACATCAGACCCAGACTGACTTACAGTATCTTGTGTACTTCCCACGTAACATTTCTTAGAATGGAGTCTGGCAGCAACTTAATAGTGAGATAATGGTTTTCTGCTGTATTAAGTTACTCCAGACCCTGAAAACAACTAATGTGTAAAACCAAAAAACTTCTGGAGTGGCAGTGGATAGCACTGTTTTTTGCATCTTCACAGATTTTTAATACTAAGCCTAGAACAGTGAACTGGAAGACTAAAGTTTCTGTTCTGTAATCCAAACATAAACTAGCTTTCCATTCATTGTATCTTAACTGACTTCTGCAGCCAAACAGTATTTACAGAAGCATGAGTTTAGTCTACATGGACTTACTGAATTCAGTTAGCAGAAATCATTATCTTTTATTTACTGGCAAACAGAGGATTGGATGGATGCAACTTCATTTTTGTCAGAGCATTTGCAAGGAACCACATGCCTCAGCAAAAGCTATGGAAGTAGGTTGTTTTATTTTTCTCTTTGTGTAAGCTCCTTGACTGAAAAACTGAAACAATACATTCTCCATTGAGCTATTTCTTAGCTCCCTTTTCAAAACTGTTTGGTGAGAGAAGGAAGTTTGTGGCAGAGTTAACACAAAGCCACAGCCATTTTAATGAAAGAAATTCAATTCTGCAGCTAAATACACTTGCCCTATAAACAGCTGAAATTCAGACAATTCTTAGCAAATTATCCCATACAAAGACACACGAAATAAAATAGCAAGCAAACAAATCTTGTTCCTTGCAAACACTGCTCTGTAGAAGCTCTTGTCTATTCTACACAAGCTACAACCACAACTGGAAAACACCACAGCTTTTCAAGAGTGGGTTAGAAATACTGCAGTCCTACTCCCTAGTAAACTTGTTTGTGATACAGGGTCAATGGTAATTAACTAAATATTTATTTAGCAGTAGATGATAACCCTGCTGAAAGGTAAGCAACAGTTTTCCATAGAAGATTATCAACAGACCTTTATTTACTCCAGCAACAGATGGCGACCATCCTGCCTACCCCACACACCAAGTGGGGAGGCTGTTCAGCTGCAAAGCATTTGGCACCACTAATTGCTCCCATCAGGCTTCATCTCCCTAAAGGTCACAGCACCTCAGAAAACTGGGCCTTCTGTGTGAAACAACACTGAAGACTGAATTCCTGATTTATTTGTAAGAGTACCTGACTGTGTCATATAAGTTACAAACCAAAGTTTCTTAAGGAGTGTTGGTTCCTGTTCTAGCTGTTGACCCTGGTAGAACAGCAGTTTTTCTCTGCATTTACAGGTTGGATGCCACAATTATGAGGCTCGAGACACTAATCCATTTGCATTTGCGGTCAACAAGTGCAAACAAACATGATTCTTGGTGACTGTGTATGTCATTAGGTCCTGCAAGCTTCAGCTTAAAGTACAAAACCAGCTCTGGTGAACTGGGACAAATAGTTCTTCAGCGACTTTATCCAAATGTTTATCATTCTTGTACATGTCTGTTGGAAGCATCTGTTATGATTCAATGTTGAAAGTCCTCTGACCAAATTAAGATGCAAACAACACCAAATGCCGGGCCAGCAATACTGACTTTGCTTTGTAACATTAAGTGTACAGGGGAAAAATAAAGAGAGAGAGTGAGAGCAAGAAAGAGAAACAAAAAGAAGACAAAGTGCAAGCAGAAGATAGTCATTGTCGAGGATCCAGTGGCCTCCCCTTGGTCCTTCAGGGCCCTGGGCTTCTTTGTGGTGATGGCATCCCACCAAGTTCACTCTCAAAGTCACTTATACACCATCCCTTGTTAGCAGGAGAGGCGAGAGTGGGAGTGGTTTCCCCTCAGTGTGAGAGGCGAGAGCAGGTGGTTTCACCATTGTACATGCTCAGGTCTTAACTCGGTGGTGGTCGGGGGTCTGCTCTGGGGGTCATACAAAGCAACCCCCCAAAATCAAGTGTACTATTTGTGACCCCACTTCTTGCACTTGTTCCATAACACACCACAACGGAGTGGTGGTGTGAAAAGCGTCCAGTCCTCCCTCTGCAAGGCCAGAACTGAAACTGTCCCTTCTTGTGGCTTGTGCAGAGGCACCAGGGGTGTTTCTGCCACATGTTTCACCACTGAGCTTGATGTTTAGGGCATATACTGCAAACATTATTAACCCCTTCCTTACAGGATCTGCTCTGCACACCACACAAAAGCATGATTCATGCGTGGGGCTATGGAGTCATTAAGCTGTTTGCTGGGCACCTCTTTTTCCTCTACTTCAAGCTGTAACCCAAATTGTTTCTCTAACGAGGTCAGGGTATCAACAATTTGTGTTTAATACATCTGAAAGACATGGGTAATGTTTGCCTAAATAATGTTTGTAGTTACCACGAACTTCCAAAGAAGTGACATAAGCTCATAGGTATTTAGGCAGTGACTATCAGCCACATCTCTGCAATGGTTTAAACATTTCCCAGCTTCCCAGTTTGGGAAGTCGCTTTCATATCCAGATTAAAGGCTTTGAGACTAAGGCACATGCAGCCCACTACTACAGTCAGAGCTATGTAAGAAGAATACATTAAATAGAAAGACTTTTATTTTAAAAAAGCCAAAAAGATTCTGGCAGTAGTCAGTCACTGCTATTAAGAGAACTTTACACATCTGCACAAATAAGGAAGTATTTTTTTAATACATGGATAGTTCATTGGAAACATTTTGTTAATGTTTTTGTAGGTGTGTATATTCAAAAAAACTGAAAGCAGTTTTCAACCTGGTGAAGTTTAACCCCAGAATAGAATAGAAAAATCACAAAAGCTTAAATGTTTTGGATTTAATTTCCACCCATTAAAAACACCAATTAGGAAAGGGTAACTATGTTGCAAATCAACTTCTTTGTTGTTTAAATAAATAACCTGCTCACATACCAGGACAACAAGAGATTGGAATCTATAATTACAGTTACACTTCTTTATCACCCTGAAGTTGTTTGTGATACTGTCCTATCTGCTGATATCACAACGAAAAGCTTGGAAAAGAGGTGATGAAAGAAGAATTGAAGAGCTGGATTGCAAAACAACTTGACAACATATTTAAGAAGAGTTTCCATAGCCAGGAATAGGTTTTAATATCCTTTTCTTTGTGTATCAACTCTCTCATTTTATTGCTCGTTGGCTTCTGTTTTCAGTTTCCATCTTTATCTCTCAGTGGTAGTTTTGCCATCGCTCCCCAACACATCAAACCCTTCCAGCTTGGAGGTATCTGAGATCAAGGGAGTGCTGCTGAGCAGTGATAACAACATCAGTGCTTTATCCTCCATTTCAGAGCAAGTTGAAGAGGAAGGCAAGTTATTAGAATTCTACTAACTACAACCTTGGTAAGAAGATCAACATCAGAAAAAGCATTAAACTTTACTTTCTCAAATGAAGTGTTAAAATTGATTTAAGCATGTTCTTTTAGCTAGAAAACACTTATCCAAAAATTCACGTAACTGGTTGAGTCTCTCATCTACACTGACAGCATTATAATTTCACATACTACTATTTTACACCCAAGTGCAAAGATAATTTATTAGAAATCAATCTTTGTAACAAACTTTCTAGACTAACAGTGGCACTCACAGGCACATCCTCAATTATACACCACAATCAAGGCTAAGATGTCTGGTTGTTGCTTAAAAATTAGCTCTTTCATTTAGACACTAGAGGCTTTTCTGGGACAAGTGCTCTTTTACAGTACTTAACATCAAAATTGAAGGTTTCAGGAGACAGCATGAAACTGCAAGAAGATAAAATACAATATATTAATCACTTTCCTCCCACTACTGGAGACTGCCTTGATAAGCTGGTAAGTGGAACTGGTTGTACAACATCCACAAAGGCAGAAGAGCAATTTTCAGTTTTATTAGTATCACTTCCACTTTTATAATCCAGTTGCAGGATTTCCTGATTATTCTGTTGAGAGCTGGGAATGTAAATACAAAAATGAAGAGTAAGTGGTATGTTTTATAATCTAAGCAGTTTAATGACACCACAAGCATATTTTATGGTATTTGGAATGATAATTTTGACTTCCCTTTTCCCAAAGGAAGTTAGCCCTATATAGAAACTTCTTCTTACATCAGCACTATTAACTTCAATCTTTCAAATTATGCCTGTAGTCAAGTTAGTGTTTTCCAGCTTTAATGAAAAGTAACTTAATGGCACAAGCAGCAAAGTTGGATGCCATCACAGAAAGCACATTGAGTTTGAGAAAGAAACAATTCATCTCCACTGTGCTTGCTTGGTAAACAAGCCTTTACCTTCTGCTCATTCTCCCTTCTTTGTGTTGTATTTTCAAGCACTCAGTGTTTAGTTTACCAACATCTTTGCAGAGATCAGTCTCCTCACTCTTCCAGCAAGTTAGATGTGAAAGTCCCAAGAACAGGAAATTTTGGTCCATTAGATTCAGATCACAGAACAGGCAGATATTTCTGCTTATGGCTGGTTAGTCTCAGATGAAATGCTGAATCTTAGTAAGTTTCTTTACAGCAATTTTCAAAGTTCCTTGCATTTTGAGGATGTTCAAGAACTTGTTTCTTTGTTGATCGCTAATAGCTAAAAGAAAGAATAAGGCTGCAAAAAGGTGTAATTTTTTAATTCATCCATTTAGTATCCTCTGCAAGGATCCACAGCTGAACAGTTTAAGACACTTTTCCAAGACAACAAATGTAATCTCAGCAGAAAATCCATGTTTCTGGAAGGAGCATGACTCAAGCTAACAGCAAGAGTTAAAAACCAGGAACAGTCTTGGAACATACTAGCCAAGAGTCACTCATCACCATTAACTGCTATTTAAGTATTGGCAGAAGATGACTAATGAGTATGAAAAAACCAAATCCAGTTAGGTCTTAATGACAGATAAATTTTTGACATGTTGTACAATCTAGGAGACAGCCTTTCAGTTTTCTTTCTTTACCATTTGAGGGAAAATAATCCAAGGGATGTTTCTCTACATTTCTGCCTTAGAAGAGGGTCATAATATACAGTCAATAATGTGGCTCAGTTGTCTTGAAATTTCAGGGAATTGGGTCAGTCTTAGTCAATCCAGTAAGTCTCCTGTGTTTGACAAATATGCTCTGTGGTGCACAACCCTCAAAAGCTACATTTGTAAGCATTTCTTTAATCAGAAGTTGTAGGCAAAACTGCCAAAGTCCTTCTACATAAAAATCCAAGAAGATAAGTTAAGGAAATGTGTTAACTGGCAGACAAAAACACAAACAATGAAAAACAGTCTCTCAGGTTCACCTAACCCTCTTCTGGTAAAAAGCAATGGGGCATGAAACCCTAGATCACTGAACCTTAAGTTCTGTTTGACCTAACTGTTTGTTCTTAAACTACACTGAAGGAGTCATTTACTTCTGTTGCTGCAAGTCAGCAACACGCCAGAGGGACAACAGCTCCTCCAGTGCTCCATCATTTCTCCCCTTCAACATGACAAAGGTAAGCTGGCTTCTTACAACTTAATTTTTACATTTCTGGAGCTCAGGTATGTGAGTGGAGTTTTTCAAAGAGAGACTACAAACATTCCCAGGGAGTTTACTTAGCAGGCAAAATTGACCAAGTGCTTTTATTCCCTGCTTTGATGGCTTTAAGAACACTCTTAATAGAGAAAAAGTGATGATGTCTACTCACATTTCTTGTTTGAAACACATGGGCTTCTTAGACTGCCTTTCACAAAATTTGTGCCTAGAATTAACTAGAAAAACACTTTTTCTAGAATTCAAGTGTAAATACATGCTATATAAAACAACGTATGTGCTGCAAAACCAATAAGTATTGCTTAGACTGAAGTCAGATTCAGAATTACATAAACTGTACTCAGCTTGCTGCATTTTCATTTGACCACAAGTTAATATGCAGGATTGATAAAAATGCCTTTTTTTCCTTTTTTAAAACAGTTTAATTCCCTCTACCCCTCCTCCCCCCTGCTGGGCTTGGTTTTGTGTTGGGTTGTTTGTCTGTTTTGATTTTGTTAATACTATACCAGTGCTGCAAGGAGAAAAAAAAACCCACTAGTTAATACTCAGGGTACTATTTCTGGTTCATTTAACACTTCATTAACCATTCAGGAATAGATCTATAGAACAAATCCAGTTGGGAGGAAACTGGAGGTTACCACCACCAACTGTGCACTCAAAACAATTCACATACATTTGCTGTCCAATGAAACATAGAGAGAAACAAATCTGTTTTCTTTCTCCACTGCTACCATTTGAATTAGGATACAAAAAAGAGACACTTATAACACAATTTTTTGCTATGACACATTAAATTTAAACAGCAAAAGGAAATACTCAACCAGTTTTAGCATAAATATTTTTGTGGCTGTTCTAGTCATAGTTACAATTTCAGACGAGCATCATCTACTTGGAGCAGCTGGGTGTCTGGCTTTTTAAAAGGATGAGACAAAACTCCCACAAATATGGAATGTAATGCATAAAAAGCTGCAAAACCCCGAATATTAGCTAACACCAGAAGCCAGACTGTTCTTCAGTTAGCCAAAGTGCAAACTCTTATTCTTTCCCTAATGCTCCCCCTCCAACTCCATCTCTCATACATACAAAATGCACATATGGCCCACTTTTTCCTCAACGGGGAGGATTTACTAGATCTCACACAGTTTTTAGTTATTACAAACCAGTAACTAGGCAAAACAGCTTTATAAGGTATTTTAAGACTAAACTGGAAAGTCGAGTTTTGCAGTATTATTCTTGTCCAGTTATAAATATAAAAAAACAGTTTCTGCATCAGTACTGAAGTAAAAAAAAGAGTAAACAAC
>JAOXXN010000137.1:19280239-19308424 GCA_026770055.1 Myrmophylax atrothorax
CAGTGCTGCCCTTGGGATGCCCCATCCTGAAAGCTGGGAGAAGGGCTGTGTGCCTGTTGCCCTTGCATCCACCCAAGGACAGCTTGCATGGAGTGATGTCCTAGCCCAAACTGTGTTGGAGGAGGCATGGTGGAGTCCTGAGAAGTGCTGTCTTGAGGCAGAATGTCTCCTCAGCTTGCCCTGGAGAACTGCAGGTCCTTACCTGTCTCGGTCTGTGCTGTTAGGAGTCCTTGGTGATGGAGGTTCCTCATTCCTTTGCTGTGTCGTAGTGTAAAGATTTTGTGGCTTCTCATGTGAAAGGAAAGGAGGAGTTAAAAATGTCCTTTTACCCTCTCCTGGACAGGGTATCTGTAACAACCCGCAATGGAGAACTAAAGGGACATGTAAGTAAGCTGAATTAGAGTGATTTTTTTTTTCCTGTAAATAATACCAGAGAGAAAGAAATTGACATAATTTGAGCCATTTCAGTGATCAAAGAGCACTGTCAGAAGATAGAGTTGCATATGCCAAGTCAAGAAGTTCAAATATTGAAATTGCATATGCAGCCTTAATTTTGTCTTCAGACTACTGCTGACTTTAAGAAACAGTAAATGACCTTACAATTAAAGATTTTCTCAGAATGTTACATTATATCCTTTCTCTTGTAAGCACTGAGTCCTGTCTTGTATATGACAAATCCCATTCATAATAGTTGCAAGAAGATCTGATGCAACAAACGCTCATGGAAAATTGAGCAGGTGAATCTCAATTGCCATTTACTGTACATCTCTTTATGTTGCTCTATGAGGTATTTGGCTGTACTTTACTCCCATTTTAAGGTAAGAGGCCCATTATACTGGTGTAATAAAACTCTGAAATTAGCTGGCATGCTTACCTGCTTGCACAGTTGTCCTAAATGGCCTTGATAGGCTTGTGTTATGATTTATTTAACCATCAAGAATATGAACCTGGTCCATCTGCAGTCACACTGAAATTAATTAAGACTGTCTACAGAGTACTAGTTGAGGAAACTTAAGATAAAAAAGTTGTCTTCTGTTTAACCAGGAACATGTATACTGAAAGTAGGAGAGAAGTTAGGTAACACTCCAGAATTTACACTGCTGATGGATGATTTGCAGCACACAGTTCCTGTGTCTCCTCTTCCTTCATTGTGGTGGATTCCAGCTATTTTTCACTATATTGATTTTGATTTTGTTTTTATAGTTGCATCAGGTTAGTTATAGTTACCCTGGAATTTCACAGAGCCTTGGTGGTAGAAGACTATTATAAACATAAAAACTTCTGCTGGTTCTATTACTCTCTTGAAACTTGTTCCCAAGGCATTGCATGCTGTTCCTTTTTTTAAATTTTAATTCTATATTTTTTCCTTACCAGTAGTTACTGGTAATAATTCAACTGCCTCCAGTCTTGTATCAGTGTAAGTCTGGGTTTGAGGTGAACATTTCAGAAACATTGTCACTTGAGCGCCTTTGTCCCACTGATCTTTTTTTATTATTATCTTTTTCCTAATATGACATAGATCTCTCTGGGAGGACTTTCCAAGATAGTACAGTACCTAAAATTGCAGGCATCAACTGGGATTTTCCATAGCTTTAGTGTAGAAGGTATTTACGCCNNNNTAATTTTAGCAGATTGAAAATCCCGGAAGTTATCCCAGATAAATGCTATTTGCTTCTCCAGGTTCCTAAATGCCTTTGAATTCGAACTCTGTTTTCAAAAGTGACTGAAGAACAAAGTTCCTAGGTGGCATTTTGTTTACCTTTCCGTAATTTTCTGGAAGTGTTGTTTTAAAAGGCACATGAGTCTTGTTATTTGCTTAAACAAATGAACAAAGCCCATAGCATAAACATGGTTGCTACCAATGCAGTCCTAGCTGGAAGTGATCTGCAAAGGCCAAGATAATGCTTCCCTTGATCCCAGGGTAGCAGTGAACAGGATTTGTTATAATAAGAAGCTAATAAGACATTAACAAAAGTAGCTGTGCTTTGATTCATAATGTAACTGTTCTGCATTATTATAGGGATGTTCGTCCAGGCTTTAGATGTGAGTTATAAACATTAATTAAGTAAATCTCTCAGAACCTCTTGTTAGAAATGTAGGGCTAATTCTAATAACTTGAATTAACTGAGAAGTAATTGAATAAAGGTTAATATGAGATAAGTTCTCCATTTTGTAGCAGAAGATGTAGCTTTAAATGCTGCACTGGTTGCAGTTTGTAAAGGAAACAGGAGAAATAGCTCAGGGTCATTCAACGAGACAATGTAAGAGAGCCCTTGGGAGGTGACTGTGTACAGCAAGATGTGCCCCAAGTGATTCCCAGTCTTCCTCTTTTGCTGACTTACTGGAGAAAAGTTAGATGTAGAATATCTTTCCTCTGAAAAGTTTTTGTATTTGAAGTATAGATGTGTTTGTGTATTTTGTATCCACCTATATACAAAAAATCTGTTTGAACTATTTGGAGTCTTTATAAGTCATCATTGTAGTAATACACTGTAATACCTGTCTAGGTCTTGAAGTGTGAGTTTGTCCTTAGGCTTCCAAAAGAGAATGTGGCCAGTGGTTGTATCCCTCCTTTAGCACAGCTTTATGTGCTGTCCATGTTATACGTCAGCACTTCTCGTGGTCATGGAGCAGTGAGGGGTGTGTGCTGTCAGTCAGGTACTATGGTGGTCAGGAATCTTCACCTGGCCAGGAGGGTGCCATGGGATCCACTTCTTACACAATATCTTTTCATCTGGCCCTGGTTGTCTGGGATGCTGCTGTTCCTGTGAGATAAAGTGTTATAAACTGACTTTATCCTGCTTGGCATTGTGAAAAGGCATAAAGTGGGGACAGTGGAGTTACAGAAGTTGCCCCTGGATTGTCAGTGATCCTGTTAGCACCGCTTGTTTCAGCATTTCTGTCTCTCTGGTCTAGGTCTGAGGACAACTGCCTCCTCCTCCTTCAGAAGTAGCATGCCCACAGTCTTCCTGGCCAATGATTCTTCTACAGCAAACAGCACTTCTTCCGCATCCTGAGAAGCCTTCATCTCTTCCTATGTCAGTGGCTA
Organism: Myrmophylax atrothorax; assembly: GCA_026770055.1. NCBI lineage: Eukaryota > Metazoa > Chordata > Aves > Passeriformes > Thamnophilidae > Myrmophylax > Myrmophylax atrothorax. Next base: position 19,283,289 of record JAOXXN010000137.1, read on the forward strand.
CAAGGCCAAGAGCCAGCTCACCACTGTCCCCACCAAAGTCTCTCGGACTGGGGCCTTCCTTCCATCACACACAAGAAGGAGAACTTGCAAAGGTGGTGGAGCAGGACCCTATGCTGGAGGAACTATGTAAGCCCTTGTGCTGTAAGCTTTGCAATGTCACTCTGAATTCGGCCCAGCAAGCCCAGGCTCATTACCAGGTAAGGAGAGCAGCAGGAGGGACAGCTTTTGGGGCTCTGCTGCATCTGCAGCTTGTGTAGACATTCCTGTGCCAGCATGAGCACTGCCAGCAGCGTTGCTGTGGCAGCACAGAGGGAAGTGTGGGCTAATGCACAAGGACTAACTCAGCTTCTTGAGGGGGTTTTCAGTGCTGTGTTGGGGTGGCTGCACACCAGCATCATTTGAGTTGGCTTCTCTGGAGCTACCTCTGCATCATCTAATGGACTCAAACTGCTCTGTAGACCTATCTTCACCCTGCTTGGATTTTCTGATTGTCCAGACATGCTGCATTGCTTTCATTTAAGGTGTCATCACCGGAGCTTTTTGCAGAAACTTTGTCCACAGGGACAGAGAAGAGGTACCAAGATGGCTTAGGTGAAGAAGCACACACTTGTGATTTTTCCTGTGTTTTATATGACCTATATTTCACGTCTGCATTAGTTCAATAAAGTTGAACTGGATTGCAGGCGTGATTTTGTGAGGCTTGGACTGATCTTTTCTGCTGGATCCAGCTGTGCCATTGGGAAAGGGGCTGCTGCCATGTGTTTGTCACTGTCTACTTTCTGAGGCTATGCACAGCACTGATCTGGTGGGGCCTTTTATGCAAACCTTCTCGTCAGCTCAGACTAAATTCATTTTATTTGAGCAGATCTGGTTGACTTGTCTGAAATAGGGTAGAGACTGCATATCCTTCTTGCTGAGAGGTCGAATATGTCAGTCTTGCATTACCGCATTTTATTAGCACCCCCTCTGCCCAGTGCAGTATTTGTGTGAGATGTGCAAATGGGAGCTTTCTTCACCAGTGAACCCAAAAGGGTGATTGCCCATATCCTCAGGACACCAGACCCAGATCTCAGGTTTGCTGTTGGCCCTGTGAAAGTAGTATCCTGCCAGTGAAGGACTAGGTTGAATTGGTGTTACACTTTTAATGTCTGATTTCTGCCATGGGGGTACAGGTGTGCATTTATAGTACAAACTTGCATTTATGCATATAACTTACTATGCATCCACAATGCATATACATACTCTCATGTAGGTCTATCAGGTTTCCCGAACACCAAAAAGAACTATGATACATGTTTTCCAAGAGAAAATAGAACATGAAACAAGGGATTTTTTACATTTAAACTCGTATTTAAACTCATGTTTGCAATCTCATGCAGAAATGGTGTGTGTGTGTTCAGGCTTATCAAAAAACCATGGTAAGCAGTTAATGTTTCATGTTTAAAATACCAAATACTGGTTTTAAGTGAAATGGAAACAGATTCAGAAAGTAATTGTAACCTTAATGAGAAAATCAGTTGAGGGTGGGGCCCAGTCATGCTTGGTGATGAGCATTTTGAAGAAAGGGAGGGATGCCAGTGGCTCTCGAGTTCAGAGCTGTTATTCTCTGAATGACAGCTCCTTTACCTGAGCTGCCATCTTCGTGGCCACTTTCTCATTTTCGTTTCTGTATTGTTTTTCATTCAGTGTAAGGTACTATTATTAGGACAGTGATTAATCTGGGTTCTCTTTCCAGGGTAAAAACCACAGTAAGAAACTCCGAAATTACTATGCTGCCAACAGCTGTCCAGCACCTGCCCGGATGAGTAATGTGGTTGAGCCTGCCCCACCTCAGGTTGTCTCCCTTCCAGCTCAGGTAAGGCCTGGGAAAGGGACCGAGATCATGCTGCTTACTTGTCAGCTAAGCCCCAGTAAGGGTAACTAGATCTCAGACTTTGAGGATTACTGCAGGAATTGGGAAAGTATTTGCCTTCTGATGGCACAGGATGGTAGAAATAGCCTGTTGTGAGCTGTTTGCTTTTCTTTGAACATGCAGATATTGATCTGCCCTTGCAGCACAATATTGGACTTCAAATGTTCTATTTCTGCTTGGCAAATACTTTGTTTCTTAGGTAAGTCTGATGTGCTGCTGATTATGCTTGTTTAAAGGCAGGTATAAAACAGCATTGTTGGAACTGGATTTGGATGTGAGGGTGTGGCATCAGCTCTGCACAATCATCCCTCTGTTGTGTGAGGGAAGCCTACATGGAAAAAGTGCTTTGGTGCTTCTACACCCATTGCCCAGGGCTGTTAGCTAATTCCTCTTTTGTTGTTCCTTTGAAGTGCTCATTCCTGTGTATAGAGTGAATGGATTGTTCCCTCACTGATCCAGATTAATTCTGTTTTGGGCACATTAGAGGCAAAAGAGATGATTTTTGCTTTCTTCTAGAATTCATCCCATGGGATTGTCATGGGACATGGCAGCTAACCTGGCTTTTGCATGTGACTGTGCAGGGAATCACAGCTGGGCCGTGGAGATTGAAGCTGTGCCTGTCACTTCCCAAACCTCTCTTGTCTGTAGGAAAGCAAAGACCATTTGCTGAGTGGCAGATTGTTCCAGACGCTGCGGGAGCCGCCAGAGGGAGACTCGGCCCCGTGTAAATTGGCCTTGCAGCTCACATATGAGCACTGGGATCAGTGGGGTCCAGTCCAGGGTACTGGGACATGGCTGCTGTACCTGCCAGGGTTTCTGATGATGCATTCTTTAATGGATAAAACGTTCCATGGCAATAAAAATACCACTCTGCAACCATGTGAGCATTCATACTGTAATACAGAAGTCAGAATTGTGTGTGTGTGTGTGTGTCTATAAGCTTGAGCAGAATCAAAGGAGATGTGAAAGTAAGTCGATTTGGCAAGTGCTGCAGTGACATGGCTGCATGAATCACTGCTACTGCACTGTTTACAAAACAACTTTCCCTGCATGTTACATGCTGAGATTGTTGCCCCAATCAGTGTATGTGACCTGACTCGATAGGCAAGGTGTCCTTCCTATGGCAGAAACTACTCATGTGAGGCTGAGGCCTTCCTTTGAAGTCTGGATCCAGGTGTCCTCCTACCTGAAGGGTAAGGGTCAGAGGTTTGGCAGCTCTGCTACTGGTTTTTTTAGCTCTTACTGTGGGCAGGGAGCTGTGTAAAGACAGAGTACTGTGAAGAGATTAGGTCCACTGTAAACAGAAGACAGGAGGAGCACTTTACTTTTCACTGGGTCTTCCACAGTGAGTCACTGTTTATCAGCTCTCAGCAGTCAGGAGTAGAGGAGTTAAAGCATTGCTGTGATGTAAACAAGTCTCTATGGCTACTGCAGATCTAGATACAGTGTGTTTGTTCAGATTGCTTTCCCCTCCATCTGAGCGCAGGGATTTGCCCACATCTCTAGGAATTTGCAGATTGTCCTGGAGGCCGAGGCAGGAAAAATGAAGTTCTTGTAACAACACTTTAGAGAGAACTTGAGTGTTCTAATATACATGCTTTAATTCCAGCTCTCTTGCTGTCTGATGACAACGATACTGGTCTCAGCCCCTGTGATTGAAATATTTCAACAATCTAACCTTGTGTTTCACATGCTGTCTCTCCCTCTGCTGCTAGATGGGATCCAGTAAACCAGGTGGCCGAGTGATCTTGGCTACAGAGAATGATTACTGCAAGCTCTGTGATGCCTCATTTAGTTCTCCGGCCGTGGCACAGGCTCACTACCAAGGGAAAAATCATGCCAAAAGGCTGCGCCTTGCAGAAGCACAGAATAACTCATTCTCGTAGGTATTGTTCAACTTCATGCTCAGGCTCAAAGCATGTGGCAGTGTCTCTGGCAGCCTTTTTCTCAGAAAACTCTGAATTGCAGCTATTCATATTTGTTTAATCTTCAGGGATGCGTCAGAGCTGGGCAAGAGAAGAGCAAGAAAAGAAGGGAATGAATATAAGATGATGCAGAATAGAAGAAATATGTATACAGTTCAGAACAACACAGGTAACTTGAAGCTTGTATCTGTTCTATAATTGGAATAGTAACAAATAATAAAAAGACTTGTTTTTCTTCTGTTTCTGAGGTCTGTTTTAGCAGAGACAGGTTGTGAAAGGAACTGGTCCAAGCTCTGCTGATCCTTCATGTCTGCATGTTTTTCCCAGCTGCTGAAGTTGCTTTGTTTTGTCAGCCTGCTTGTTAGTTCTGTTTCTCAGTTTGTAACTTAATTTACCATCTGCCTGTCTCTAAGGCTGCTCTAAGTGGTGACAATTTTCCTGCTTTATTTTCTTGGCAGGTGGCCAGGTGCTTTGACTCCTACTGTGGCACATCAACCTGTACTTGCACTCCCATGACCAGAATGAGAGAGCATGTTAGCCTCCCTCTAAGACCATCTGTTCTAGCCTAGAGTCCTTCCTCAGGTGTTAGACACTAACTTTGCCTCTTTACTATGATTTAAAGAGTATGTTGTAGTCTCCAGCCCAGCATCTATTTCTGTTTTTCATTTTAAGTTGTTTTATGAGCACACATTAGCTGAAACCCTGATTCCCACTGAAGCTTGGTTTAATAATTTCATTCTAACTACTGTCATGTGGAAAAGATAAATCTTTTAAAGTTCTATGCAAAATCATTTTGTGAGTTTTAAACTGAGGCAGCTTATTCTAATCAAACAGTTCTAATTCTGCAATTGGATGGTTAAGGAAAAAAAAAGAACTGATTCATTACTTAAATGGTTAGACTCTTTAATTTTCCAAGCCCTATTGATTTTCTGTAGGACTGGGGCACTAAGCCCACTCTATCTATAAAATTTTGTCAGGTGCTGCTGCCCTGTGTGCTGCACCCTGATAAATCTGGGTATCAGTGGAGAAGTTGTGGGAAAATAAGGTTCAGACTAATCAGTTAGAAAAGCAAATCTTTGTCTGCTTTTTAATCATTCACTGGACTTAGAAATTCTCGCTGAGCTGCCTCAAGCTTTTCTTTCTAACAGATAAAGGAGGCTTTTCTATTGACTCCTCAGGTCCCTACTTCAACCCCCGCTCGCGCCAGAGGATTCCTCGGGATCTGGCGATGTGTGTCACGCCCAGTGGCCAGTTCTACTGCTCCATGTGCAACGCTGGCGCCAGCGAGGAGATGGAGTTCAGGCAGCACTTGGAGAGCAAACAGCATAAAAGCAAGGTGTCCGAGCAGCGGTATAGGAATGAGATGGAGAACCTGGGCTATGTACAATGACGCGCCACCCTCGGTCGTAGTTTGCAACTAGAGCAGCTTGTCTCTCGCCTGCTGTTTGCCACATGCCCTGCTTTGTGCTCCATTTGATAGGAGTATGCTCTCGAGCTATACATGTAACACCTGCAAACTTAATGGTATGGTTAGATTTTTTTTCTGTCATAGTTGTCAGGATGACGCTGTGCAGGACATGAAGTGTTTTTGATGTTTGTTTGCTAATTACCTAAGGCTCTTTGTTGTATTGAGTGCCGGGGAGGACTTTGTCTTCTCCCCAGCCTTCTGCATGAATATGCAAAGCCCAAGAAGTGCTGGGAACTTCTGTGGTTCAACCACATGGGTGGACCATGTGCAAAGCCCAGTCCCCTCTTTGCACACCACAGAGCAGTGCTCCAGAATGCCTCCCTACAGCAGACTGAATCTCTGGGCAGCTTGTAAAAGAGGGGCAGGAATAGGGCCTGTGAATGTGTGAATGAGGTGGTGTACTTGTCTGCACATTGCTGCTTCTGGCCCCCATTACAGCCCAGAGTAGGTTCTTTCCACATCCTTGTAGAAAGGCTCTGCATACCTCTCCTCCTTGGAGGGTCTTGCCTCTTACCGCTTCCTCTGCAATGCAGATTTCATTCTGAACGTCTGACATTGATTTCAACTGATTAGCCCCATTCAGAAATACTGTCTTCTACCAGTTAACAGTGAAAAAAGATTCACTATGTTGTTGCCTGGACACCTTAATGCACCACGGGTGTGGCTCATCTCCTTGAAGAGAGTCTCTGGAGATCTCAGTGGCTAATGAAATGAACTGGAAAGCAAACCTGCTCAGGTGAGATGTGCTTTGCTCTGATTCTGCCTTAGACTGAGCAGGGTTGAGAATAGACTGGGACTGTCAGCTATAATTTCTTTGCATACTGAAGTAGAAGAGAGCAAGTGTTGGTTTCTGGCCTGCAACTCTTGCACTGGGAGAGCAGGGCTACCTGGACTGTGGGTAGCAGATATTGGTGTGTCCCACTTCCATGCCATTCCCTGGATAAAGCCCAGTGGGTGTTGTAGAGCAAAGCTGAAATGCTCATTTGAACTAGAACTACCACTACTGGATCATTTCCCTCCACCTCTTTATTTTTCTGTCTCAGGATGGGTTTTAATTCCATTCCTTGATGTGACCTTGACTGTTTTAGGGACCATCAAAAATCCAAAGTTAGGTGGGATTTAAATGTCAGGGGTGATGATTGTTTGAGTAACAGCTTTCTGGTCACACAGAAGTATTCATGAAATTTGTTAAGCAACTTTTTAAGTGTAGACAAACTCAAAGGGTGTGTGGTTTTTTTTTATATTCCTTAGCAAAAGTAGAAAAGGGATAAAGAGCAGAAGTAGGGCTGACATTTGTTATTCTTCTGCTTGTTTGGGTAGATGTGAGGAGCTGTGGTTGGAATCCAGTTCAGTGTTTCTAAAACACTGGCTCAAGTGGCAAGTGCAGTGTGTAGGTGGCCTTTGTTGGACCTGATTCCCCACTGTGCTGCCTTAGCTGTGCACTGGTGTAGCTTCAATGACTTCAGTGGCAGGTGCAGAGAGAGGGTACAGGAAGCATGATGGCTCATCTCTCACCTCTCTGCGGGGAATTAGGTGCAGCTCCTTTAGTTTCAGTAGCATTTTACCAGGGATAAGTTGTACCTAGTGCATAATCTTGAAGGTAAGTCCCCCACCTCCTTTTATTTGCTGTTCTGATCCTGCCTCTTGCATTCCAGAAGGGCTTTCTGCTTGCCTTAAAAAAATGAAAAATGAGTAAACTAACAAAAAAATCCAGATAGATTTTATTCCTCTTTCTAGTCTACCTTCAAAAGGTTTGTTGCACTTGGCTGCTTCTCAGACATTGAGTACTGTTTTGTTTAGCTACTGAGCTCAGGCAGTTAGTTATACAACCTTAATGCAACCTTCCTAAATCCAGGCAAGATGAGCTCTTGCACAGGAGCCAGAAACAACCCCCTAGATCATTCCTTGCTGATCCTTGCCCTGAAGATAGAGGCAGAGCAATGGATGTCCTCATGAGTGGGATTTCCTCTCTTTTGTGCAAAACTCAATTAAATGGGGTTTGTGCACTGGAGCACACTAGAAGGTACAGGTGCCCAGGTTGTGGAGTACTCGTTGAGCAGTTTTGACAGCCTGTAAGTCTATTTCTTTGGTGCTTTCCTGCCCCTGCCTCACCTTCTGTGTAGCCTTGAAAAATATTCCCCTTGGCAAAATCTCTCATCAGCCTTTCCCCCTTCATTGTTTGCAGTCACAGAAGGGCTTCAGTTTTCTCTTTGTGTTCTGTCCCTTGGTTTACCAGTCTAACACCACTGTGCAGAGGGACAGAGGGAGTTAGATGAGCCTTGCCATGATGTGCTCTACCAGGGTGATCCCTGCATTATGGTTAAACATCCCTCTGGCTGTAAATTAAAGCATGGCATTTCCAACAGGCTGCAATTAGTAGCAGAAAAACAACACTTGGTGAAATAGGAGCTGGAGGAGCTGTAGGTACTGATGCTGTGTAGCTTATTGCTCGGGACGAGGAGGCATTTTTACTTGCTTTTATGTGTCCCAAAAGTCAGCTTTCACCCCTTAGCTTTGGTTGCTGTTCCTGCTTCCAGTCCAACTATCTGCTCCTCATTTGGCATTTCCAGAGACTGCTAGAGGTGTCAAAACTGGGTTTGTTCCAGCTGGTGCAAACTTGCCACAGCACATCAGTGTGCTGGTGCTTTTGGGAAGGTGTAGGAGAGAGGTGCAGGGGTCTGTTCTTGCGGGCTCCTCTCTGCATGGGGCTTAGTCTGGTTTTGAGGTATGGGTTCAGTCTGCCCTGAACTGAGAGGCCTCAGTCTGCTTTGCTTTGTTCAAGTGAGTACAACAATGTGATCATCCTTCTGGGAATTTCAAAGTGGTGGGTTATATAACAGGTATAAAGCAGATAGTTGGACTCAAGTGGCAAGAGCAGGACAGGTTTCCTATGTAGGAGGAAAGATGTCTTGCTGGGAGAAGCAGCTGAGACTCACTTTGCTTCAGTGCTCTGTTGCAGCCTGTCCTACAAGTGACCAAGGCTTTCCTCTCCCTCTCCAGCATTGCTAAACAGCTTGTGATCTTCCCACTCTCCCTTCAGCATGGGAAGTTCTTGACTGCAAAGAGAAAACATTCCACCTCACTGTTGTCATTAGGGTTCAGGACAATCCAAACTCATACTTGTCAGATTGAGAAACTGAGGGTATCCTAATTTTATTTCTTTTTGTGGAAGGTGTTCTCCAAATCAGTGTTCAAAACATGGGTTGAAAACACGTCCTGAGCAAACCCTATTTGACATAGGTGGGCTGGGGAGAGCACTGTACAGCTGAAGTACCATTTTCCAGACCCAATTAGTCTTTTTCTCATGTTAAATGAAGTACCAAACCCAAGAAATAGGACTTCTGTGATGCTGTCACATTGGCCAGTAGGTTAATGACCTTTGCTGCTAGAAATAAAATGTAAATCAGTGTGTTCATATTTATTTTACTGTACTGACCACTAATTAATTTGTTAATATTTAAGGCATTATGCTGTAGGTTGGTTTTTTTTAAGTAGGAAGATTCTACGTCGCACTTTGCTTTTGGATCAGAACAATTATTTATTATATTTGTGAAAATACTTTTCTCCCACATAAGTATTGTTTTCTTTCCCTTGATGCAAAAAAATCCACCAAACCCAAACAGCAAAACCGACCCCAAACCCCCGAAACCCCTGAACCAAATCCATCCAGTGGATCTCTTGTTTCTTTTCAAGCTAAACAAAATGGGGATTTCCTTGCAAATTGTTTTGAATGTCTGTTTCCAATTTCTTTTTTCCTCCAATGGTTCCTTTACTAGCTTGGGATGGTATTTTTAGAGACACGAAGTTCATGCTTCATTTAAACATTTCTTTTAAGGCAAGGAAGTAAACTATGTGGAATCCATGAATTTGTGAGGAGTATGAAAGTGATACTGTTTTGTTTATATTAAGCATTAGCTGTTGTTTTGCATTCTGCACTAAGGAGCAAATGTGTTATAATCTTGCCTAACACTGGTCTATTTTTGACTTTTGCTTTCTTGTACATTGAAAGGAACCCTGAAGACTTCTGTGGAGTTGCTTAGGATTGTCATCAATGTAACAAAATGCAGATTTTTTTCTGTAAAGCTGCTTGTCTTTTTCCTTTTCCTAGATGCCCATTATAGGGCATTAGAAGGGAAAGCTATTGCCATAAGCATGGATTCATATTTTAGCTTATTAATGCATGATGTCCTTTTGCTACATTACTCCAGTAATGCTGTCACTGTAACCACTGGGAATTTTGCCCAGGTCAGGAGTAGATGAAATACCCAAGCCAAAGATATTATGTTGGCTAGGGCCAGGCAAGGTACTTTGCTAAAATTTGTCTTTTACTCCTGTGTTTGGATTACAACACTTGAAAGGTTTTGCTTTTTGAGGACTGAGTATCTGATTCTGTAAGGATTTGGTCTTGCTCCCACTAAAATAGTTTGAAGTATGTTGACTTAACAGTTGAGTAGGAGCAAGCCTTGAAAACCTTCAGGAATTTCATACTGCTGATATTTTCTCTTATGTGTGTTCTTTTGTTTTAAAATATTTTACAACCATGTATACAAGAATGCTCTGGATGAGATGAACATCTGCTGCTGGTTATGGAAAAACAAATGCCATGATTGCCAAAGAGTAACAGAAAATAGAGAAATACGGATCTGGCTTCTTTGAGGTTAGTGGCTAAGCTTCTATTATGTTGAGCAGGGCTGGCTTCTTTGCCACCTGCATAAAATTGGAAGGGAAAATAAAATCCACTCTGAAATAAATGTGATCAAAGAGTAGTTCTGGGATCTCTCCTTTTAAAAATGTATCACAACTGTCTTTTTACCTGAAATATCTGCTGGTAAAGGCAGGACTGTGGACTTTTTTACAATAAAATCAGTCTGTTTTGCAGGGGAAAAATTACTTCATTTAATTTCCTTTGCATCTGTACAGCAACAACGTTTGCAAGTGCTTTGAACATGTTTCATCTAGAGCCTTCTTGTCAGGTTGCTTTGTTGTTTTGTACATTTTTCTGTTATAATGTACTGACCCTCGTGAGGGAATACTTGATGAAAATGATTTTTTTTCTTCTTCTTCATTATATAATAAATCATCTTGCTCTTACCATTGTGCAGCCTTAGTGTTTGGTATTGCTACTGCTTGTGGCTGGACTGCATGACAGAGTTGGTTTTAGCCTAGGATTGAGTGCAACTACCTGAATATGTTTTAGCACATTGATAAACTAGTATAGTTCAGGGTAGAATTTGTAGCTCTGGAGGAGGGTCGTTTACTTTCTGCTGTTACTGAAAGCCAGCTGAGAGCTGTCTTGGCTTCAGAAGGGGTTGGGAGTGCTCAGCATCTGGCAGGATGGGAGCCGGAAGGTACAGGAAAGGTTCTGTTTCCCTCTGTGCTCTCCCCTTGAGGAGACATCACAAGCTCTGCAATAGCCCCAGGCTGAACCACGGACTGACTTTCAACTCTTTTCTGTGAAAAGGTGGGGACAAGCTGAGCCTGATACTTACATTTGCACATTTTTTTTACCAGTGTGCACTTTCCTTCTTTCATTACTTGAGGGCTCCAGAAGAGCGTATGCTTATGCAGCATAGATGACTTTCCAAACAGAAAGTACATTCTGAACTGGAGCCTTGGAAGCAGAGAAAATCTGGTGGTTTTGAGTTCAGCTCAGGTAAGAAAAAAGCGTTGCCCTTCCTTGGTGCTGCAGCCATGCTGTTGGTGCAGTGAGCTGTTGACCTCAAGGGCAGCGTCCTGGTGACATTTGGGGTATGTGGCTGCTGTGGAGGTGCAACTCTGAGTGTATGAGCAGCTGTGAACAGGGACATGTCCCTGCACTCCCCTGTCCTCTCTTATTCAAGGCATCAGACCATTACAGAGAGTACTGACACTGGTGGAATTATCCTGATTTACTATTTGGGATGAGAGCTGTATCAGTGCTTAGGTGACTTCTGTGCTAACAAAGCAGGAGGCTTTGTGTTCTCATTTATAGTAAATAGAGTCATAAAAACGTGTAAATGCAGTTTAATGTTAAATCTGAGCTCAGCCCTTCACTGTCTTATGCCCATCCAGGCTGTGTTGTGTTCAGTCATCCCAGGAAAGAGAGAAGAGTAAACCTCTGCAGAGCAGCATGACCCCATTACTGGGTGTTAAAGCACTGCCTCTTTAATACTTACATGTGGCAATTCTATTTTATATCAATTCTATAACAATTTGGTACAGCCAAAAACCATAGTGACACACAGAGATACCTGGGCAACCCAATTCAGAGTCACAGATATTTGCTTAAATTAGGCACCCAGTGAATTACTATAAAAAATAGATGAAAAGAGACTAAATGTAGGATTTGAAAGCATAAATAGCCCTCTGTCTGCTTCTACAATTATCCTGGTGTCTGAGGATCTCACTTAATTGTCTTGCAACATTTTACAGCTGAGGAAGTAAAGTTTGGGGAGGGAAAAAAAGTGATTTGCCCAGAAAGTGTGTGACTGAACAGGAAGATTGAACTCAAGGCCTTTAAATACCAGACTGTTGACCTTGCTTCATCTCCATCCAGCCTCCCTGTTCACAGGATGATGAAAATGACTGGATTTTAAAATCAATTTGATTAATAATAGTTGGACTTTCATTGTTTATATAGTGGCTTTATAATGCATTAGGAAATGGACTTTAGCATGTGGTTTAAATAATGAATCCTGGCAGAGAGATCTTCCAATATTGCTCTGCTATTAAACCTTTGTAGAGAAGTGGAAAAACAAGCTTTTAGGAGGAGTGTAAAGGGTGCAGGTTTGCGAAGTACAGGTTTGGAGGCTCTTCAGTATTCATTTATGTCCCCTTCACATAAATTCTCTTTATTCCTACTTCTAGTTCTAGAGTGTTTGGATTGAGTGCTACATCTCTGTTTTGGAATGGTAATGAGCTGCTGTAACAGGTAATACCAAGGATTCATTGGCCTATCCTTCAGCAAATGGCACACTCTCAACTGGCCTTATTCCACTGGGCTTCCTTCACCTCTCTACCTGTGGGAAACAGGAGCAGAGCTGTTTAAAGTCAGTGGAATTACATGAATGTAAAGAGAGAGAGGAAGATTATCCACAGTGTATTATCTGGGACTACAGAATGTGGCAGATGTTTGCAGTACATATAAAGATGTTAAAAGAAGTATTAATCTAAGGCTTGTTTCTTAGTATCAAGGTACAGAGGGGTACTGTGAGGGAAAGAACAAGGTGCAGGGTTATGAGAAAAAATGAACACAGTTCGTGTGATAAATAAAATATGCTACATTTGCTGTTCTTTGAAAATTCTGTGCAGGATTTCAGTGTTTGTTTGAAGAAGCCAGACTATGTATTTAACAAAATGCAACAAGACTGATGGTGTAAAAAACACAAAAGTTAAAATGTAGGTATGAATAAAACTCTGGAAAGTCAAATGCCCAACTCCTTGTGCAACAGAAGAGATTATGACATGGATTAACACCTGGTATTTTGGGGAGTCTGGAAAGAATGTTTCAGAATTAAGGGACTTCTGTAAACAACACCATGATGCCAAAAATCTCTGATTGCAGCTGACTAGAGAGTTTGAGGACTGAGATGACATTGATTACAGTAGCTCCTTCTGGTCTGTGTGAATTTGTATAGGTGGGAATTGCTTCAGCAAAGAGGGAGGTTCCTGTGAAAGGCAGGGCTGGCTGTGGTCTCAGCAGCTTTGAGGGGTTCATTCCTCTCTGCTCTCACCTGCCATGTATGTGCTTGCATGTCCCTTTAAGGACTCTTCTTCCTTAGTATTGTCCATTAGTTATCAGAGATCATTTTCCAGTAGCTCCTTATTGCAACTACCTCTGACATTTTGCAACAGCATGTTGGGCTTAATTAGGAAATGGCCAAACTACCCAATACGTGGGAGTCTTGGACAGGTAAGTTCTATTTGTAAAAGCTGGTGAGTGCTTGCTACTTGTGGAACAGTGATATTCATAGCATGTTTGGATTATCAGGTCTGAACTCAGACAGAGGAACAATGCCATTTGTCTTGAGGATATTGCATTTATTTATGTCAGGTGGGATTACAGGTTGCTGTACTTTCTGCTGCTCTGTGGTACCCAGGCACAAGAGCTGGATGCTTCTCTTGCCTCTTCTTGTGACTGCTCTCAATGACTATGTCTTTTGAGGGTTTGTTTCTGACTAGTCTGTCTTTAGTTTACCTCATCACACAATCGCAGAAGTGTAATTATTAGGACACTTTTTATAATGTTTGTTTAACCACTTTGACTTAAAGTCTGTTTACTTGTGTGAAGCACAGATTTTTATTATGCAACCCCCAAATAATTTCTCATGAATGTTATTGAAAAGTACAAAGAAAAGCGGTAACAGAAGAAGAATATAAATAAAAGTAAGAGAGATGTTTCAAAAATAAAAATCAGAGAGATTTCAAGGTTGTGGTGACCCCAGGCACACAAAATGAGGAGGCAGAAGTGGGAGGCAGCAGTGGGGTAGCAGCATTCTGTCTTTTGCCGATCCCACGGTCCCAAGGCACACACTGGACGTTCAGCTGCCATATTGCAATTATACCCTTGAAATAATGTCTGATTAAATCTGAGCTGTGTTGCTGACCGCTTGTATTAGCCTTCCCTCGAGGCTGATCTCCTGCAGTTCCAAGCAAAAGGCAGGATGCAGGAGGCTCAGGGATCCTTCTGCACAGCCAAGCAGGCAGAGCCTTCTGCTGCACTCTCTTCCCACAAAGGCGAAATGCAGCAGGCTGGGTTGAGCCCTCGTCCTTGGGGTGGGCTGTGTGTTAGCCTGGTGTCAGCACAGCAGACATGACAACCATTGTTAAAATGTAAGATGTAGCCACGTACCTGACGCTTTGAAGGAAGTGTCGGAGGCTGCAGGGGAACAGAGCACGAAGAGAGGCATTGGGAGTTCGGGGTGGATGTGGGTGCATGGAATGGCATCTTTCCTCTTAACAGTTTTCTTGACAGACAGTTAATCAGCCTGGAGTCCTTTCATGCATTGCCCAGTATCTAACACATGGTTCAGATTTCTGCAGACACCTTGTTAATCTAGATTAGCATTGATCTTCACACAGCTCCTCACAGCTGCTGAGAGATGCAAAGGTGGGGCAGAGCACAGCTCTGTGTATGCACGTGCTGGCTGTATATTAGGGCATAATAAGCTTCCAAGGGAGTTGTTCTTAATTTGGGTGCAGACTATATATGCTAATTATATGACAGCAGTCCTGGCAATTAGCATGCATATTTTCAACTTGCTTTTGTGATTGAGGTAACAAAGCCAGCATTGCCTTCTCCACTCACTAATTTCAAAGGCTTTGTCTTGATTTAAGAAACGATGTCCTAAAGCTGTTAGGAGAAAGTGAAGCTGTATTATTGTGACTGTCAGGCTGCCCATTTAACAAACTGCATGGTAAATGGATGAGCAGCCAAGCTCCCTGCAATGGTTCATGGGAGCTTTGAGGTTATAAAATGCCAGCCAGTATTTATTGTCATTGGCATATAGCATAATGTTCCCATAGTGAATGCAGCACAGGTCTTTCAAATCACACCATGTGTCCCTAAAACTTCAGGACCCAAAGATACACCTTGGGATCCAGATCATAGGCTGAGATACTTAAAAGAGAATATACACATCACAGAAGGGAAAGTAATAATCAGCACAAGAAACAAGAATAGAAACAAAGATACAGAAAATGTGAAGTTCCCTTGGGTGATCCTGCCAGCCCTCAGACACAAGACCAGCAGTCATGAGTAACGTTTAAAAACATTTGTCACCTTAATCTTCTTGACTGTTTTTATAATCTCAGCAGACATTTTAAATTGCTATAAATGCTTGTAAATCTGATTGCAAGTTATCTTTGAAAACAGGGCTTAAACCCTCAAGTGAGTTAGTCTTTTACAGAATTGAACCCAGTAAGGACAGTCATCAGCATGTGGTTGTGCAACAACAGCGAGTGCAGTTGTAGCCTTTGAACCTGGCTAGAACTATCCAGGGCAATTTCCTGCGCAGAGCTGGGATTACCTGAGCTGCCCACACCAAAATGAAAGACTATAGTCCCCTGTAGCTCCCAGGGTTGCACTACTGGTTCCAGTCTCAGCTACATATTCTATATAGACACCCATCATCTCGATGCTGCAGTGCTGCAGTCAAATAGCAAATATTTGAATGTCTCCTGGTGACTGGTTGAGGTCACCCTGTGCTCAACAGGTGCTGCTGAAGATGATCTAGATTTCCTCCAGAAGGCAGTGAAACTGTGTCACATCACACAGAAGCATCACTTAATGTTTGGCATTTGGGATGAAACTTAATGTTCTACAATTATAGTGTTGGGTGGCTGGTAGCAGTTTTGCCAGACAAATATCACATGTCTTTCCCAGAAGGTTTCAGTCTTTAATATTGTTTAGATGCTGGAGGCTTTTCCAGTTTCTGTTTATTAGAAATTACTTATCTGTGTTGAGAGTGCTGCCTTTAACCCAATACAGCTTGTTCCACCTACAGTACTGTGGAAGATTCATGTCTGCAGCATTTTGCTTCTCTGGACTTGATATATGACCAAAGCAAACTGTCACCTTGCACAAATTAAGCCTTTGAAAGGCCAAACGAGTGTTAGCTCTTCATCTGCTTTGTGTGCTTTGAGGCTCTTTCCAAACAGTTTAACTTTTAGATCCTCAAAGCATGGAAATCTATTGCTGAGACTGCAGGGAAGTGTTGAAAGGTATACATGGAAAGCCCATGGAAGGAAAAGCAAAACAGGACCTGTGAGATGCCAGGGCTGTGCCAGTCCAGAGCTGACCTAAGGAGAGGTACAGCCACCTAGATTCACTCCTCTTTTTTCCACCTTTATGGTAATACCTTTCTAAACCCAAATAGCCAGGTGCAGTGGAGGTTCTTGTTCTGAGGTTAAACTGGTGGTGAAATGTAGTATTTTGGGGGGCAGTCTTGTTCATTTGGAGGACATGTACAAAACCAGGTACTGTAACTCCAGGCAGGCTCTATTACTTGGCAAAGATTTGCACATTCACAACAAGAGACCAGTTTTTTATCAGCATCCTCACACCCAACCTTCCCTGGGAGCAGAGAATGGGGAGCAGATGTTTGCTCCATCTTTACCTATTTGAGGCACTGCTTTTTTTTCATGGGACCTTAGGAAGTCCTGACATTTCTCTGTCTCAGGGGAATTTTTTCTATCCCTCTAGGGAAAGAACAGGTGTGAGGTGACTGAGTTCATTACTATTTCAAAGAAATAAATAATATTCTAGGTGCAATACATGAGTGGCAAATCTGACTGTGCTGAATGTTCATGTAAATGCAGTCATCTGTTTGATCTTTCTTTGCTAGGGCAGCTCAGGCATTTTTATGATGCATTTTATGGGATAGAGGAGACAGGTGAGCAATCATGGTGTGAGATGACGAGTTACCATCCTGAAATGCTCTAACAAGTGTTTAATCTTTATTCCCTGAAGGCATGACTTTAGTAAGTGAAAAATTGAGAACAATAGAGAACTGAAGCCAGTTTTGGAGGAAATAGGTCACAGTAATTCATATCTCAAAAATATATTAGTTGGTATCCACCTTCCCAGGCTCCATTTTTGCCACCTCCCTGTAGGTCCAGTAGCTTTGCTGTGGGCTGTGATGTGCTGCTTGGGCAGTGCCGACCAGCCTCACATCTGTTGCAGATTCAGGCCACAGTTTCGTAATTGACTACCAAAAAAATCAAGGGAAAATACAAAAGTCTTGTAGCCCCTCAGAAGCCTACATGTTTCCATGTGTTTGAGCCTCCTGGATGCAGAATTCCCACCAATCCTCAGGTGGGTTAAAGCTCTGAAGTTCTGGCTGCAGCAGGAGGGGTGGTGGCAGAAGTGGCTGCACCTTGTGGTGGCCCTTATGGGTGTCTGGAGCCATTAGGATGCTGCTGTCCCTTGAAGGATGTGTGTGGAATGCCTGTCCCCACATCCATGCATCAGTCCTGATGGTTGCACTGCCTAACCCAGCCAGCTTGGCCTCAGCTCAGTCAAGCCTTCCTATGCTGTGATCACACCTCCTGATGGCACTGCAGACATACTTTTAGAAATCCAAAACAATTCCCTCCTTAGACCCATATTTCAAGCTCTTATTTAATATTGCCCCCTTTTCAGACATTTTAGGAAAGGTGGCAGTGCTTTATTGAGATTGGGTTGTTGTTGTGAGGCAGGCAGAGTGATGGTATTTTATTTTGATTTCAACAGCACACCCATTAGGATTTTGAAAGGTGGTAATATTCCCTGGAAACAGAAGAGGGCAGCTGTTTTTTGGGAAATGAAGAGTGCATTGACTATTTTTGAGAATGAAATAGCAGTCACTCAGATCTAGATGAGAGAAGGGGTTTTTCTCATGAATGAATAAAAATAGCACAGTATTGCAGAGCCTGTATGAGTGTAATTAGTGTGTGAAATAGCTGGACCCCCCTCACCTTCTACAGAGTCCCTGGGCTTCATCTGGCAAAATTAGATTCCTTGCAATTTTATTGCAATGTAATTAAAAAGTAACCAAGGGAATAGAGAATTCAGTCATCAGAGATGTTTGGCATCAGACAGAGTAAAAAGCATTCGGCAGCTCACTGGATTAAGAGCCAGTTTCTTTGTTTACTGCCCAAAGGAAAAAAAATGCTCTGAATTATCTGTATGTATGGAAAAATATGGATAAATAAGATTCAGTAAAGGTTATGCAACCCTCCAAATGCATATTTTTTTAATTGAAGGATGTTTTCAATTTGTATGAAACCACAAATGCATAAATTCCAAGGTAAAACATCCTTCTGGAATTAATTTTTTTTACAATCCAAAATAAGGCATCTGAATTTTTCAAACTTCAATTCCCAATGAAAACATTACATGAGTTTGACAGGAGTTTACCATGAGGTTAAGTCCATCCAAATCTTTATTTCCTGGCAAATATTTATCTGAAACCCCCACAGCTGCTCTGTTGCAGAGCCCTGAGCCCTGCTTTTAGCCCCAGAACAGCTCTGCTCTGGCAGCAGCCCCAGCTTGCCTTGCCCTCTAAGCCTGTACACCCATTTTTTGGTGTATACAGATGGCTCATATGAAGCACAAGGTGGCCAGGATTTCTGTAAGAAATTTTTCTTACCTGATTTTCCACACAATGGATTTTTCCAATCCAAAACAAACAATCCCTCCTTCCCAGGTCCCCCAGGCTGGGGTTGTGCTGGGGGCATGGCTGGATCCACGGTCAGGAAGTTGGGAATATTTTTAAAGCTAAAAGAATTGTACTGGTTCACATGGAAACACATATCCTGGATATGACTCTTAATGAGAGGGACACTTAGTCTCCACTCCCTAAACCACACTTGGAAGGAGGATGGGAAAGCTGCTACCTCTACTAGTAGAGAAAAGTGATGAGTAAGGGAGATGGTACAATGAGCTGCTGGAGTTGAGGAAGGCTAAGTATCCATGTGGGGTTCATACCTTCCAGTGCCTTCATTGGTCCAGCTGGTAGGTAATTTGGAAAACTCAACAGTGACTCCTTTCAGCACCTTCTCAGTGTCACTGTGTCTTCCCAGCTCTGAAAACAAATGGGAGGTTTTGTATTTGGCTTCATGAAGGAGCACGTGAAAAGCAAATTTTCTTTTTTTTTTTTAATAGCTCAGAGGCAGAAATAATTAGAGACCCTCTGTAATGAAACAGTACTGACTGAAAGGGTGGCCCAAAATGCTCTTCTGATGCAGAAAATAATGAGGACTGTCCTAAACTTTTAATCAGAAGCTCAACTTTTATTTGCAGTTCCTGACAAGGATAGCATCCCTTAATAATGCTTCTGACAGTTCCAAACTCCTGAAATTAATATGAGAGCAATGAGGATTTAATGGAAGCACTAATTACAGATGCTGGAATTATTCTGCTGCAATTCAAAACCTCTGATGTGGAGAAACTCTTAGCACGGTTGGGCTGTCATCTAATTTCTATGAAGTTTTGCTGTGAAAGGTGACCCTGGCTTTACCCACCTTCATTCTGCAAGATGTGGGCATTCTTCCCTCACATTGACTTCCACACCTTTCAAAGAATTAGGATGCAAACAATTAATTCTTCCTGCTCTGGAGACTGTACTACTCATCCCCTTCCTGCGTGCTGTTCCCTCCATTTCGCCTCTCATGATTAGTCATAATGTCCTGAACTCAGGGACTCACATCCAGGCTTTTTCCCAAAAAGCTGGCTGATTATGCAGGTGGATTAAACACAGCTGGCTCTTGCAGTTTGTACCTAGAGTGCCACCTCTGCAGCAAAAACAGCTGAACCACTCAGGAACAGCTCCTGCTTTGCTGTGCTTCATGGTCTTATTTATCAGAACAAACTGGTACCAACAATTTGGTGCCACTTCACGTGGTTATTCAGGTATTGGTGGTGCACAGACAGTGGTGGAGGCCAAGCAGCCTCTAGGAGATGGAGGAGAAGAACGATTCATGGGGAGGAGCCACTTCAGTCTTCAATCCACCCACAGTCCTGAGTGTGCATCCCAAAAAGCACAGATCTTTGCAAAGCAATCTGACATTATCAAAGGACCCACTCATGCCTTGCTCCAGAGTCACTTTTCACCCTAAGCTTCCTCCAAACCTCACAAAGGTGTGTGGAGACGCTGCCAGGTCCCTGGGTACCAGTGGGCTGCAGGAGGTGGTCCCTACTCCACAGAGCAGACAGTCCTTGGCACACTGGGCTGGTGAGCTGCACCTTTGGAACACCACCTGGCTCTTTGTAGCCTTAGTAGCAATGCTAAGAGATTGCTCTTGGACTGATGGGATGCTCTAAACACCCAGAACCCAATCATTATCCTTCCAGAAGGGTTGTTGGATTTTTGGAGGATGGCTACATGGTAGCAAGCCCTCACTGCCCTCCTTGCACATCCTGAAAATGCTTCATCTGGATGTTTAGTGTTCAGGAGAACAAGAATTAAATTTGAAGGCTTTAAAGGGAAATCTTTGATTTCCAAGATGAGAGGAAGTCACAAACTGAGGGATTGGACATGGATTTCCCCCCCAAAATGAACATTTTTTGTTCTATACAACTTTTTTCCTCTCTCTCTCACAGCCAGCTGTGAAACCTGAATCTTGATATTAGTTCCAACTGTTGAATGGCATTAGATGATTCATCACTTCTATTAATACAAAAAGTAATACCATTTTCTGCTTTGCACATAATGTCTTTTGAGAAATAGATGAAGACATAAGGGACATCGAAGAATTATTTAATCTAAGCTTTTTTCTTCAGCCCTGTGTTTTGTCACTCCATTCAATGATTATGCTACAGCTCCTGCCCTTCTCCAGTTACTCTGGAGACAGTGCACAAAGGCAGGAGCCATCTCGTCCTGCTTCAGTGCCCCTCTCCTAAGGGAGGGGTGTGCATCTTTTATCAAAAAGTAATAAATGTCCTTTGGTATAAGGGAGTGAAAAAAGGAGGGAAAATTCACCAAGCTGGTTTCAATATGCTCAGTTAATAAGCCAAAAGCCACCATCATAAAAATGCCAGCACCAGCATTGAAAACCCAAGTATAGTCTTAATGATTCAGCTGAAAAAATCTTATTTGGCCAAAAAGGTGGCTTGGAGATTTTCCACTCTCTTTAGTCAACATTCACAGAGTCATGTGCATAAATACAAATGTTCATGGGAACTTTGCAATGAATCAATATGCTCTTTGGCAATGAAGCTGGAGGAGTTTTTATTGTTGTGGTAATTCTTGGCATGTGATGTGGATTTTGTGGCTGAAAGATGATGGCCAATTTTATGGATTTTTGAGCTCTTATTAGATTGTGAGGACCTTGATAGGGTGGAATTTGAACATGTCATTCCTTCTCCCTTTTCCTTCTGCTATTAAAAAAGGGAGCAATAAATCAAACATGAATTGATATAAATAAAAATGAGTCAAGAGAAATGTCATGTCATTAAATTTTGGGGAAAGGTATTTGTAACCCATCCTCTTAGTTCCAAATATCTCTGTAAAATATTCTCTCCAAAATTCCCTGAAATCATGGACCACATGCTGACATAGATGTTGGGTGCTGAGGCATTAATTAGTGCTATCAGAGGAGGGCTGATCTCAGCTCACACTAAAGGTACTAAAGTAAAGAATTTTTTTAGCTAAATTTTTTTCTAAAGATAGAGAATTTTGGGTGCTGACAATGGGGAGAGAAGGACATTTTACACAAGCATCTGGGGTTTGTAAGTGCTGATATAACAATGGTAAATTACACAGGAAGAAACGTGTTAACTTCCCAGGACTGGGAACAGAAAGTCCTTTCTCCTTTAGTGCCTTTCTCACTGCTGTCAAAGGTTTATCGAGAGGAAGCTGCGTTTTTCTCAGCATATTATTGTTATTGTGATTGTTTCTCCAGCACTGACAGCAACCCCAGTACTTTCTCATTATTTGGTAGATGTGAACAAGCCTGCTCTGTCTCCCATTAAAGTCAATAACTATCTTCCTTAATTAGCATTCAAATTACGATCAGTCTCCTAACATTACTATCAATTAGGCACAGCACAGCCGAGCTCTGTTGTTTGTTTGAATTCTTCGAAATGAGCTGGGTCCACAGAGGCTGGGCAGGATCATGGGCAGGAGCCAGATCCCATGGATTTGGATTGGATCCACTGCTGATCATGGGCTCCGAAATGCTGCTGGAGGAGGAGGAGGAGGAGGAAGAGGCCCTCCTGACCCAACGGACCCAGCACAGCTGGTTTAATTGCCCTGTTCCAATCAAATGAATAACTTGAAAATGTCAGAAATGAAATTGCTTCTACAGAAATGGGACTCTTTCCTCCTTTTCCCTCTGTGCTGGATGCTGAGAGCTGTAGCGACCTTGGCATGTGGTGAACTTTCACCAAGGGCTGGGCTGGGGCCCAGAAATTAAGACATGCAGGTTTCCAAGGCCAATTACAGCACATGGGAGTGAAGGATAACTGACTGGGATGCTGCAGCTTGGAAAGCCGGAGCATGGTGGTGCTGGGTTTACTCTGCTCCAAGTGCAGTTTATCAAGGAATTGATGTAGATGTTGAGGAGGCACAAAGGGAGTTTGGAATGATTGATGTGTCATCGTGACTCCTCCAAAGCACCTGCCAAGTGGGACGTGGGACGGTGCAATGCAGGTACCAGGGACTGCAGCTTGTGTTTGCTGTGCAAGATTGTTTCTTCAGATTGGGATCAGAGTATTTGCAGTACTTCAGTGAAAAAAATAAAAAAAAAAAAGAAAAGAAAAAAGGAAAGAACGAATGTGTTTGGCTGAAGTTAAAGCACGGAACAACCCTGGCTCCCTGATGACTCTACCAAGGTTTACTGAAAATTAGCTTCTCAGCACATGGTGGTATTTGCTAGCAAAACAGACTAAATGATCTAAATCAAAGCACATGGGGCTGTTATAAACCTCCTATGCCTTCGAACAGAAAATTGCTTAGCACTGGCAATTTGAGCCTAACATCCCTTCCCAATCTAATAGAGATTATCTGCAGAAAGGTCTGTTTTCTGCTGTGAAAACTCAGGCTGCCACCTATCTTCCTGTGTCCCCAAAGCTTATATTATATTTGCACTATTTAAACTACTGACTGTTTTTTAGATTATTGCATTTCACAACCATGTGGTACATTTGAATTAGTTCTGTATGTGGGAAATGGGCAGACAGAAACCTGTTCTTTGCCCATAATATGGGAGTGAGGAGTATTTCCCCTTGGAGCTCTAAACTTCACCTCCTCTCTCCATTTTCCTTATCTGAGTTGAGAGAAGACCCTCTTGGCAAGGATAGCAGTTGTCCATGTGGAAAAGTGACCTTTTAATCTATATTTTTCGCTTGCTTGGATGCAGTGAGCATCTGGATGCAGGAGTGCAGCTAGTGCTACACTGCCAGAGGGTTTTCAAGGACTGCCAGCAGCTGGTCCGTGGAGGTAAGGCAGACAACTCCAGACCAGAATGAACCTATTAACGTTAATTAAAAGACAGAAATATCTAAATGTGATGGAGCTTGCCCATGTTGTTTCTCAAGAGGAATCTCAGTCTTATTTATTAACCTCTTCACTGCATATTGAAGGACAAGGCTTGGCCACCCCAGGACTGTCCAGTGGGAAAACACCAGTAAATAGGACACCCAGGACTTTTCCTGCAGTGTAGAGAATGTGACCTGCCACAAAATACATGACTGGTGCCCAGGTGCCACTTCATCAAGTGTTCAAGGCCAGAGGCTGAACAGGGCCCTGAGCAACCTGATCTAGTGGATGGTACCCCTGCCCATGTCAGAGGGACTGTAACTAGATGATTTTTAAGGTGTCTTCTAAGCCAAACCATTCTGTGACTCACCCGGACCTTTAGTCAGGACTGCCTGTTGGAGCAGGAGATGGGGATTCGGGAGCAGAAAGGGAAGCAGCAACACTTTCCCCACACCCCCCCACCTTCCATCTCCACCTCTCTGCTGTCTTTATTCATTTACATCTCACAAGCAGATTTAATTTATCTAGATGTGGTAGCTCAACGAAACTTCAGTTTCTTCTCTTAACTGCTACGATAATCTCACTTCTGCTGCCTTTTGAAAATAGAAAAAGCTGTGCAGATAAAATGGCCCATTTCAATGAATATCTTCGTGCTTTTTCAGCTTTCTTTGCTTCACATCACAGAAAACTTCAAACTCTATCTCAGCACCTGAATCGCTGATTTCAATTTACATTAATTTCAGACATACAAAGTGATTCCCTAATGGCTGAGAGCATTGTTAACACGTCTTTTTTTGAGGTAAAGAATGAAGAAAAGGGTCTAAAAGTAGTCCATATATTGCACATAACAACAATTCACAATGAAGCAAAACCCCTTAACAGCCCCCTGAAAGTTCTTGCAATAAAATATATACAGCCTCCTGTTTGGCTGTTAATTCTTATTTCACACTTTTTATCTGCTGATCTATTTTCTGGGCAAGATGAGAAAATTGAACTCTTGGTGCTTGGTGCACAGAATCCACCTCATGAAAGAGAAGAGTTTCCTCTCTAACCTTGAGTAACTCACCTGCCTTGCACAGGTAAGGTGGGAGATGAGGGGAAACCCTCATCCTGAACAGGGTTTTCCAGTTACATCACAAGGTCTGATGGGGAGTCTCCAGAGAAGAACTTCAAAGGCTGGTCACTTAAAAACCAAAATTGTGATACACATTCTGACAGAAAGGTCAAAACTCTTTCTTCAGCTTGGGGAACTGAAAAATGGCTTTATTTAACAGCAATGTACTTATCCCCCTTGGAATGTGAATGAAGATTAATCCTCAGTCACGCTGGGATAGACTTCACTTTGAAATGACTGTTACAGTGATTTTAAATTAACATATGCAGCATGCAGACTGAATTCTTTTCCTCTGAGTGTGTCCACTCTGGGAACTTTTTACCACAATTTAATTGACTGCCAATTAATGTAAAGTAGTCATACATTTTTAAGGCTGGTGTAGACACTTTCCCACATAAATCTGCAAACTGGTTGATAATTAATCTGCGACATGTATCCTCACCAACCCCAGAGATAGTTTTACCTATCAGATATGAGGCACTTGTTACTAAAAACACAATTATATCTTCATTTATAACAGCTGAGGAGCAGCATTTAATGAGTTACATGATATAATTCGTGGACAACTGACTTTCATACAGACAGTCTCAAGTGATCTGAGTTACATATTTAGCTTTGCTGTCAGGTTTGTAAATCATCTCGGGAAATCATTTACTCCTTTGTGTTTCTTTTCTGACCTCTTAACACCAACACAAGGGAATGAAAAAATGCTGTATCAAAGGTAAGAGGTATATTTTTTTAACACTGAGTTTGTGGATTTTTTTCTAGTCAAGGAAAT